>JARVJO010000227.1:22899081-22917446 GCA_031762555.1 Cynodonichthys magdalenae
TGATGAAGCAGCTGAAACAACCTGCAGCTGCATTTCAGTACAAACACTCATGGATTTACAGGAGTTTTACTGATTTTTATTTTTTATTAGTATTTTCATTCAATAATCTGTTCAGACTTTTTCATTGTTATTTGTAATCATTTGTTTGCATTAATATAAAAATTCAGATTTGTATCTTGCATTTGCTTTCATTTAAAAGGTGGAGGGAGAATTTGCTATGATGAGAATCTTGCTAGAGATGATAAGTGATTGTTGTAGTTATAAATTGCTTTGTGTTTGTACTAAACAACACAAAGGTCCCAGAAGCACCTGTTTTGTTAGGTTCTATACCTTCCATTGTAAGGTTCTTTACCCCACCCCCACCAGGGGGTTAGACTGACTCTGAGGGCACCCTCCTCAAAAACCCTACCTAAGCCTGACAGCTGTTGAGCCGCTGCACACAGCCTGTTTGTCTCAGGTGCTTCACTTCTTGAATAAAATTAACACAGAAAGACGTAAATGATCAAGACTACAATCAAGGTGCATCTACATTTGCATTTTACATCTATTTCCACCCTCCCCACAAAATGAAGGTTTTCTCTGTGAGATTATTTTCAGACATTCAATGTGAATTTTACACAGGATTTGAGCTAAATAAAGTGAGGATCTGGTACATGATCTGTGATCCCTCCTGGCTGCAGGATTACAGATTTATCACAGACAGGATGTTGATGGTGACACAGCTACTTTGTGTTGAGTTTAACGAACGAGTTAACTATAAAATGAATCCACAGATGAAGCTCTGTAAGGATCCTGTTGAAATACACATATATGATTATCTGCACTTGCAATACAACTGATTTACCTCAGGTCCTGATGTGGGGAAGCAAATACCCCACTGCCCCATTCATTCTGTCATTTAAAGTGTGGATTTCTGCACAAATTCTCACACATTGACAAGAGTAAAAATATGTTATGATTTCATTCCCATCACCACCACAAAAAAGTTTCAGGCTCAGGATTTTTATTTTACTTTAAGCCTTGAGTTTTTAAGGTTTTATGTTTTCACTCCATATTTAGAACAAATATTACTTTTTTATTCCAGATATTTTATTTCTCCAATATATTAATGTACACTATTTATGTTTATATGGGCAAAAAAATAAATATCTAAAAAATTATACACAGGGACTCTAATGAATTATTGTGTATTTATTATTAGGTAATTGATATCAAAGCATTTAAAGCAATACTGAATCGAATTGTGACTCTAAGAATTGTATCTGAATGGAATTGTGAGGTTGTTAACAATACCCTACTCTATTGGCAAATGGCAGTAAAATAGTTTTGATAAGAAACTTCAAGAAAAAATAATATTAATAATTGTTGTTGTTATAATTATTGTTATTATCAGAACAATAACAATAATATTTGACAACTTTTTAAAAATTATGGATTGAGCTACTTTTTAAAGTGACAGGGATGTTGAATGGCTTTAAGCAATAAATACAAAACCAAAGCAGAGAGAAAAATAGCTGGCATTTGCATAAAAGGGGAGGAATCAAAGAAAAAGAGTTTGACGACACCTGACTCTGCAGTTCCATCTGTGTTGAATGGATGCTGGACAAATGCAAAAAAGTTACCATGGCAACTGATCAACAGCCCTCATTAGAGATTGTACGGAGTAAAAGCAGACTAAAATGCTTTTAGAGTATCTGACGCACTTCAAATCAGGCCACAAAATACTGTACTCACTAACCTGCATTACATTGTTATAGGCACATTCATGTATCAAATACAAATAAAATGGATATTATATAAACAATGTGTAATGTAATACGCTGAAACACAATCTGATTTACAGTGTTTTATCCCATTTTTTGTAAACATGCAGCATTGATTCTGAGAAAGGGAGTTTTGTTTCACACACACAGATGCAATCTCTATCTAATCACATTTGTAGGCCTCAGAAAAAGCAGTAACACTACGGACCTGAACAGATGGGCCTGAATACACGAGGCATCACGGGGATTAGCCTGGTCCAGAAGTGGGAGGTGACGTGCGATGACCAATGAACGGTTTCCTACAGGTAGCTGCCGTTCAAATAACCTCAGTGAGTCTGTGTAGGAATGATCAGTCAGGGACTGAAACGTTTGCTTTTGAATAATCAGCAAAGAAATACCTATTTTTCAATGGCTTTCTCAGATCGCAAGAGGCCTCAATGTTTCAAATACTGACTTAAATTTTGCAAAACAAATAATTCAGTGGAATATATAACATGATGTATAAAAAGTTAATGCAGCACACCAACCACCTGAGCCTGGAAAACCTTCAGGCATTCACACGGTTTCTGTTGACAAGCAACATGACATTTTTGTTTACAGAGATACGAGAAACAACGAATGAGATAAACCCAAAGATACATAAGAACAATAATATAACATTTGTATAAAAAGGCCTATAGATGAGAGTTGTGTCGCTTAAGACGAGTGCAAAGCTCTGGATGAGATAGAAGGCTGAATCAACAGTACTTTATTGGATTACACTTAAGACCTAGCAGTTGGGTGATCCATGCTGACCATTGTTTTTAAGGCTTAACTTTCCCTGGTGGTCTCTCTATGAAAAGTATCTCACTTTTTTCTGATTTTAGACCAAATCAGGCAGAGAAGAAAATAATAGGATTTTTTTTTTTTCCACAGAAACATTTTTTGAATTCTAAAAAACTGAACATCACCAGAATTTGGAAAAAATTACTTTTCATGGAAGAAACTTTCTAATCAAAGCTAGCATAGCTACCACTGTCATCAGTATTGAAAAAAAAAATATTCTGCAAGTATGTGTGTCAAAGAAGACAGTTAAGGCTCAAAAAATAGCATGGGTCTTATCTGAATAACTCCTCAGCACTGTAAAAGGCATGCAAGTCATGCGTCTGAACCGGTCACCTCTGGGTCAGATGGTAAGTGCTTGGAACAGAAGCTCCACACGGCCTTACAAAATATCAATACGAACACTCCTTAAAGTCTTGAAAAATGGTGAAAGGAGCAAATATGCACATCACCGAGGAGAGAGGTTGTGTTTATACAAAAAAAGAGCAATTTATCTGAAAAAAGCCAGGAGATTTTGCTCTGTGGAAATAGCTTTAATGTTAGCAAAACAGTCAGATTTGAATGAAACTTTCAAAATGGAATTGATGTTCTTCTACCACTGATTAACATTTAGAGGCAATCCAATTCAAGATGGCTGTCACAACCAACGGACCTTATAAAAAACACCAATACCCCTGTATAACTCAGTGAATATTAAAGTTGTAGTATTACAAGAATAAAGTCAAAATCTCACACGATACGTCCACTTTCCTGATTTTTTTCCCCTCCCCTGCTGTGGACAGCCTCCAATGTGTGTTGCTGTGTGCATGAAGTGGACTTTTGGGTGTAATATACTAGTGTAATATGCTTCTACCCACATTATGTGATGACTAAATCCATCAATACAGCCATTAATTGCTATACAGCTTCAGTTTATTATAGTCCGTTGCACAATCGTTTCAAAGTCCTGCTCCTAATAATTTGATGCTGACGTGTTATAAGGTTGTTTCTTTAAAATCGATACCGCTGTATAACTTCACAAGATGCTCAACATTACTTATTTTAACGCAGTGGGAAGACTGCTTTTTCCTGCAAGACTTCTCAACTATTACAACTTTATTCTCAGAATATCAGACTTTATTCTCGTTATGTACAACTTTATTCTTGTAATATTACGACTTTATTCTCATACATTTTTTCCCACAATATGACTTTATTCTTGCAAATTAAAACATAAAATCGTAATGTTTTCTTTTGAGCAAATCTGCTGGAAAAATTGTTACTTCCCTCCCAAGGGACTAATAAAAGTTTATCCTATTCTCACCAAAAAAGAAATCTAAAAATGAAGCAGGAGCAGCAGATCATTTGCAGTTACATAAATTTATTTGGTTCAAATGCTAGGTTCTTAAAACTGATATACAAGAACTGAATGAAAAAATAAATAAATAAAAAGCCTATCACTCATTTAAAACGACAGAGTCCATTTGGTTTTAGGAAAAACAGTTTTTGCAGATACTGATTTTTAAAGCTGTTGATGGCTGGCCAACAGCTGCACTTTGAAAGACTCGAGCTATGTGAACAACTTCAGGCCATAAGACTCGAAATATCTGCACTTTATGCTCGACATGCTGACTCTACAGTGCTGTGACTAGGACAAAGTAAACTAGGTTACACACGACATTGTTTGTGAGTGAACCCACGCCACACCCAAAGCACTCCCCGGAGGACAACTGTGCAGGGGGTTCACCGACAATGAGCTATCTGCTATCCAAAGCAGCAAGGGAGCACGCAGTGGCTGCTAAAAACAAGCTAACAGCGCGATACAAATGTAATTTAAACATGTAGCGACGACACAAACAGAAGCTAAACACGTAGCGAAGACACAAACGGGACGTAGCAAATAAAGTGAAATCACGAACTGCTCACAGCATCTTCCCCACTCGTGTCCAAGTATCGATATTAGCATGTTACAAATATCGCTAACTAGCCTTACTAACTAGCCACGGGGGCGCGTGATTTACCGAGGGCAACATATAACCCGTCGCCTTTCTCTCGGTATGTGGTTGCTAATCATGTTTTTCACGTGGATTGAGAATTTTAAATACACAAAGATATATTTAGATTGCATCCAGTTGGAGTATCTACATAAAAATCCCAGAGCCACCATCTTTCCATTCAGCTTATCCCCGCATCATCACGTCCTCTGATTTATTTTGACATAAGAGCATTCTACAGATAAAAACAAGCACACCCGTTGAAGGAGCTGGATGTTAGCTCGCTAACTCGACGGCCCGAGGAGGGGGATTACCGACTAATGCGGGCTCAGGAAAATAAAGTTAATCTTCATATGGTTATGTCACTCACCGAAGGGCACCGTTTTCTTCTTTCTCGGCCTGATATTCCAGCGGGGACATTAGAGGACAGCGGTATGGGCTCGTTGTTTTAACGCTCCGCTCACAACAGTGCACCTCGCAACAGCTGTGTTGTGTTTTGAATGAGGGGCTGAGGAAGCGCTAACGGGCGGAGCTTCCAGACAGCTAACTAGGCCAGTCTGCCATCGCTGTCCTCAACAAACCCGCTTCTTTACACTCAGACAACGTTTATCATTGTCTGCAGTGTTTCGCTAGTGTATTGTCGGTGCGACAGCTGGGACTTTAATGTTTAGACAGAGTTCTGCATTGAGCATCCTGCTTGAATTGAAAAGTGCGCAAGGTTTATGTATTTGATTCGGACGCCCCCTTGTGGTCATTTGCAGGAATGCTTCCTATTTTTAGTTCAAATCTGTGGTTCCCAAAATGTTTAGGTTCTGACAAATATGATCTTCAGATTTAAAAACCTTTATACTGCTGGTTGAAGAGTACACATATTGATGATAAGCAAATAATGCAAGGATGAAATAGCCTAAATATATATAATTATGGAAAAATGTGCTGATAGAAACCTTTAAATTTAAATTGATATCTGGAAATTCTCTAATCCAAAAATCAGAACTACTTTAGAAAGAAGGGATGACATGAAATTTTTGTACTTAGTTTTCTAAACTAGCCTCTACATTTTACTGAGCATGTAAAGTTTTTAAAATGTTTTTCCTTAAATTTGCTTCCTTTTTGTTGTTTAATAAAAAAGGTTTTGTAAAATATACTCACATTCATGTTTTGTCATGTTGGTAATATGTAGTTATGATTTGTGAATTATTTTTGTTTAAAACAAAAAATGTTTTTTCTTTTTAAATATTCAGTTAAATTGAACAATACTTACACTTTAGATTGAATGTGACATTTTATTTTGAATTTTACTAATCTAGACAATGTGTTTCCTCAAGCTTTTTTAATTTGAAGAAACAAAAATAAATCAGCATAATGTGATTTATTGTTTTTCTTTTTACTTTTACATAATACAGAGTTTTGACAATTTTCATACCTGCAGCCTGTATTCAGACAAACTAGCCCATATAAAAACTAACACATATGTTCCTTAATTGTTTGTTTGCTTAATCAAACAGCATTAATGAACAGCCCACGTTTAGGTAAAACAAAGGATCTAATCAAGCTTCACATAGTCACTCCCCAAATTTAATCTGCCGCTCCTTTTCTAAACCATACAACTCTCTTGCTCGATTCTTCAGCTCCTCTGCCTTCTTCTCATCCTTCTCTGTGCCATCCCCGAGTTTGTACATCCGACTGACGTTGACGCAGCCCCACATGTGTCCCAGCTCACAGGCTCTGTTGGCATACGTAAAGGCTTGAGTCATATCTGGTGCCAGCCCTTTAGAGTTGCCCTCAATGAACATGGCACTGAGGTTAAAGCAGGACGGAGCGAAGCCACCGGCGCAGGCTTTCATGTAATACTGCTGCGCAGCCTTCAAGTCAGGTCCTCCCTCCACAGCTCGCCCATCGTGGGCTAACAGGCCCACGTTATGGCAGGCGTCGACAGATTTCTTTCCTCCGGCATTGCAGGCACGCAAAAAGCAGGAGTAGGCTGTTTTCAGACACGCCGGCATTCCACCTGGCAACAAGATTTCAACAAATCGACAGAACTTTGTCAAAAAGTCTTCTTGTATCTTATGTAAAAAAATCAGTTAGAGGTGCTTCGTTCAAACTTATACATGAAATACATGAAATACAAAAATGTCTTCTGTATTTGATATTTATGAGCCATATAAAAAGGGCATACACACGTGCTAACGCTCACTTTCAATAAATTATTTTAGTGGATCTTTAGGCCAACTTAGTACTTACAGTATTGGCATCTCTCTCTCTCATTGTAATGAAAACTGGTAAAAAATAAAATGGTAAAGAAACACCCATCTATTATCTTAACCTCCCTGAGTAGCAGGGGTCACTGGTGCCTACAGGGAGGGGCTGGGTACACCTGGACAGGTCCGGTCCATCAGAGGTCCAAGAGACAAGTCAGACAAACTCTCACACCTAAGGGACAATTTATGTTACCAATTACAACCAAACTGCATGTTTTTAGTCTGTGGGGTACCTGGAGAACAGGTCCAGTACAGAGAAAAACCTGTAAACTCTGGGATAACTACGCCATGGTGCCGCCCTATAAATACTCTACACTTTGTTCTTATATTGACAGTTAACGTGTCTTTAAATAAAACTCAGTTGTGAATCCAGTGACATAACTGCTGCTGTAAACCTGTAATTCCCAGGTCCTAGGTTCAATCCCTAGTCTGGACCAGGGGGTCTTTCTGTGTGGAGTGTGCCAGTTCTCATCGTTTTTGAGTGGGTTTTCTCCCACAGACCAAAAACATCCACTGTAGGCTGGGTTCAGGTCCAGGCCTCCCTGCAAAAGAGGTCTGTGATCTCAATGGGATTTACCTGGTTGTCCACTGAGTACATCGAGTGTGAACAATCCATGTATGGTTTGTTCTTTGGTTTTTACCGTTCAGATTAAAATCAGAAAAAAAAATAATCTGTTTTATTGTTTTAAAACGAAATTAGAAAAACTGTTTCCTTCTAGCGATTTTATTTGAAACAGAAAAACAAAAGAAGGAACCACACAACAATTGTGTACCCACATGTAAAAACTGTACATCAGTGTGTTTGGAAACTACTGGAGTAAAATATATTAAACTGATCCATTTCATACAGTTTAGAATCACACTTTTATGTTTGTTCTTGCAGTCAGTACCTTTAACTCACAAGAGTTTCCTGGAAGTTTTTCTAAAGCCAGGTGTTCCACAAACAGCTAGAAATACAATCATACTACTGGAGTAGTAACTGGAGAGTTATCGTCATCTTATCTATGTATTCTGTTCATCCGTCCTTTTCTTCCTCTTATCCGGGGTCTGGTCCCGAGACCCAGACTTCCCTCTCCCCAGCCACTTGGGCCAGCTCGTCTGGGCCTCCTCCCAGTGGGGCGTGAGGAACACCTCACCAGGGAGGCGTCCAGGAGGCATCCTGACCAGATGAACCCCCCTGACTGGCTCCTCTGCACGTGGACGACTCTTTGGCTCCACCCCACTCCACACCAGTTTTTGGTCTTTCCACTGTCGGCCCAGTTTGTGGAACCTCCTCAGAGGTAGCACTACGGTGCCGGCACCTTTTGGGGTGTGGGGTGCTGAAGCGTGCAGCAGTCGGCCAGTGGAACTACATGAACGGGGAGTGCTTCATGTATTTTGTGAGATATTGAACGTAATTTGTGGGACACATATCTCACTTGTACTTTTCTTTGATGATATCAATTCACATGGAGAATATGATGACGATATAGATCGATATTTTCCTTTTGCCTCAATATAACTGAATCATTACCCATTCAAATCGATGTATCCTTACACCCCTATTTGGAACTAGATGGATTCACAAAACCAATACCACAGAGGCTCAGACTTATTCTTTTTTTTAATTAGGACAGTAAATCAATTATTTGTGACACAAATAAAAGCAGACTGTGAATACCTTTGCCTGTGACATGGTAAGCTCCCAGTTTATAGCAGCTTTCTGAGTGTCCATTTGTCTCACAGTTGTGTTTGAGAATTTGTGCTGCAGACTCGTAATTTTTCTTCACCCCTTCCAAATAGTCTGCGAGCCTTTGGCATCCTAAGAGAGGGAAACACACAGGAAACTAATGCACAAACAAATAACTTGGTGTTAGTGTTCCAGCACAGCACAGACTTTTTACCTTCAGGGTCTTTTTCTTTGTGGCACTGATAGCTGTACTCCAAGCCCAAGTTATCCAAAAACTGCTTCACTTCATTCTCATCTTCAAAGTTTATAAGCCCAGCCATTACACACAACTCACGTGTTGTACACAAACACGACTGCTTGACCTTGGCGAATATACGAAACAGTTTCAGTGTTACGAAAGCTTTTCCTTGATATAAAACTCTATAGTATGGTTGCCTTGAAATTGTTGCGAACGCGCACTAAAGTCATCTACGTATCAGTTACCTCTTAAAAACCAAAAGACGTTTGTCTTCAGGTGATGCTTTCCCGATTTCATAATCTACCGCTACGGGCTTCCGTAGTTCCTCATCATGTACTTCCGGTGCTGTGACCTTTGTTTACTGTCTGTCTCTTCGGTTCAGTCAAAAACAGGCTTCGCTCGCAGTAATATCTTCGTTCCAGTCCGGTTTTTCCCGTTACTCATTAGGTGACATGAAGAGTTCAGCCACAGCCGTCAGCTCTCGATATGTTTGCGTCTGGAGCGGTTTTCTAGCTCGAACACAGCAGCAAGTGAGCTGAGCTGAGCTGAGCTGAGCTGAGCTGAGCTAAGCTAGCTGCTGGGTTCTGTCGTCTCAGCTCGATTCTCAGTGCATCCAGGTGAAATAAAAACTAAAAGCCTTGCTTGCAGACGGAGCTACCTGACACAACCGACAAAAGAGTTCAGTTTCTGCTGCATAAGCTAATTTATTTTATAAATATTTTTGTTTTCTTTAAATAATCATGGCTCTGGCCTGTAATTTCCTAAGCACGGTAAGTTTTGCTTTTGTTTTCAGGTAAACACGGACCGACGTAGACCAACAAATTCTGTTTCAGTTTTATTATTAAATATTCAACCCATGGTTTTTAGGATGATGCGTCTCCAGCGGCTCTGACCGACCTGTGTCTCTCCTATGTGAGCCACAACTTGGAGTTCTTCTGTGTGAAGCTCTCTGATGGGTCCTGGAGCTTCAGGGAGGCTGTCCTCTTCCCCCAGGAGCTGGCAGACCAGCTGCTGGCCAAGATGGCCACTGAAGGTAGATACTACTGATTTTAAACATAAAAATGAGCCATTTTAATTATCCAAAAACAAAGCAACCAAAAGTTAGGAGAGAAAAAAAGACTAATTTAGGTATGAGACAAAAAATAAAACTCAATCAATTGTTATTTGTGTAACAGCTTGAAGCATCTAAGAGACGCCGAGGTTGTGAAAAATATGTTGTGTTTCTACACTTCAGTGTGTGTCGAGAACAAGGAACAAACAGAATTAAAACTGGAATGTTAATGTAAGAACTGAATACCCAGCCGCTGGGCTAAATAGTTTCAGCCATTTAATCAGTCCTGGGTCGACCCGGGCAGGAAGTTTCAGTTTCATCTTCAGGTTCTGGACACTCCCTAGAGGCAAGTTCTCCCGTTCACAAGACCATAAACCAGTGACAAGAGAGAACTAGGTTCTAATGTTCAGATATTTATGTTGTAAATGTTTTCAGGCATGTATCTACATATAAGTACGTCCTGCTCTGAGTGACCGTATCATCTGTACATAAAATCATCATTTTAATCACACAGTAGTTTATAAAAATATATCATCGTTCACCTAAGAAAACTACAGAATGTGTGGTGCTTTTAAAAATCAGTAAGTAAACAAACTCCAATGAATTTCTTCAGTTGCCCAGATTGGTGATAAAATAAGGCATTTATGGTCATTTCTGTATGGAAAATTTGCACTTTTTTTCAGCTGCTTCAACATTGAAAACTTGTGATGATTCTGAAACAGACAACAAATGGGCAAAACTTTTTATTTCTTGAGGCAAAGGGATGCTTATGTTTAATTCACTTCAGTTTATTTATATAATAAGTCTCAACAATCATCTCCTGCCACTGAACAAATAACCAATTTAAGGAAACCAGTAGATTACATTGAATCTTCACTTCATCACAGTCTCCATCCTGAGCAGCACAGTGGTGACAGTGGAGAGGAAAATCTCTTTTCACAGGAAGAAACCTCCAGCAGAACCAGAACCAGGCTCAGGACCGGCTGGGTTTGAGGGACAGGAAAGAGACGTAGAGAGACACAGGACGACTGGTCCAGGTGTTTTACCTCTGAAGAGAGACAAAGAAAACATGTTATTGATAGAAATTTCACTTTGAAGAATTCTGATTTATGTTGTTCAAATTTGATCTCTGCAGAATCTTTTAAAGTATATAAGTAGTTGATTATTGTGTTTAAATCCATTATTTTAATTGCATCCTTTTACATTAAATATGTCATTTCATTTGATGAAATTAATATGGTTTGAACAGTTTGTCTTTTCTTATTATTATCTGCTAATTAAAATAAGACAGATGGGGTCTGATGTTCAGAATTGTACATATGATTATTTCACAATGTGTAAATATTTGACTAGAGCACATCATTTGAACCCTCACCCCTCTTACACATCTATTGAATCTAGAGATGAACAAATATGTCTGGGGGGGGGGGGAGAGAGTAAAGTCTTGAAATGTTCAAGCTGCCTGACTTGATGAAAAGTGTCAAGGAGTGATAAATCCTGCTGGTCACTGTGTGCCGAACCACTCCAGGTCTGCTGAATGACAGCACCGTGGGCGTGTTTAAGAACTGTGAGTACCTGCGGCTGAGGCGAGCCTGCATCCACACAGCTCGAATCTCTGCAGAGGCTTTCCAGAAGGCCTTGTGCCCACACAGGCTGCTGGAGCTGGATGCTGCCAGGGTCAACGCAGACCTCACCATTCCTGATATTCTGCAGGGACTGGCCACCAATAAATATTGTCAGGTGAAGCTGGAACATCTTATTTTTGTGACTGAGCCACCCGTGCCTCTCTCATTGTGAATATAAACGTTTCTTCTCCTTAACGTCTTGCAGGAATCCCTCCAGCGACTCGTCTTATCTGGTCTCACCATGTCCTCCCTGGAGGAACCGATCTTGTATCAGTTTGGTGCCCTGCATGGACTGCGCTCTCTCTCTCTGGCTAATGTAGATTTCTACAACTCTGGGCTTGTTGATGTCTGCTCCCTGCCTCGACTAGAGAGCCTCGATCTGTCCAACACTTCAGTTACTAACCTGACCCCGCTGCTGGGCCTGAAGGAGCGACTCCGCTGTCTGACACTCCACCAGCTGAAGAGGCTGGAGATGAGCACCGCTCAGCTGCTGGAAGTCATCGGCCAGCTGAACGTACTGCAGGTTGGTGAGTTTTATATATTAAGAAATACACTATACTGATGAAGTGACAACTCATAAATCTCATCTGTGCAGCACTTGGACATTAGTGATGATAAACAGTTTACCTCCAACGTGGCCCGTCAGCTGCTGGAGCAGCCGGGGATCCTGCCTGCTCTTGTTTCCCTCGATGTCTCTGGAAGGAAGCAGGTTGGCCTGTGTCCCCGCCTCCTTCCAATTATAACTCAAATGTAGAGCAGAAAGCTGAGTTTTCTCACTTGTTCATGTTGCAGGTGACGGATGCAGCTGTTCGGACTTTTGTTGAGGAGAGACCTGGGATGACTTTTGTTGGGCTTTTAGCCACAGATGCTGGTTTTTCTGACTTTCTCTCTGGAGAAGGGAATCTAAAGGTAAGATTGGATACCTGTAACCTGACCTTTGATCAAAGCATGGAAACATTCTGATTTGTTGAGCTGCCTTCTGTGTTGGAACAGGTCACTGGAGAAGCTAACGAGAGTCAGATCTGTGAAGCGTTGCGACGGTACAGTGAGAGGGAGGGGTTTGTGAGAGAAGCTCTGTTTCACCTGTTTGGCCTGACTCATGTCATGGAGAAACCAAGACCTGACATCCTCAAAGTAAGCTGCTCATTTTTTCATTTGTGCACTGGTGATTGTTTGCATTGTTGTTTTGTCATGCTTAATCTATAATGGCAAAATTCTATACACACACACACACACACACACATACATTTACATCAGGGGTGCACCGATTCCAGTTTTCTTGCCGATCTCCGATCTTTAAAAAGTCTGACCTGATACAGATTTTTTAAATATCTGACTCTGTCAGATGTTATAAAGTCACAATACAACTTCAATGTTCAAATGTTATTTTACTGAAATACTTTGAACAAAACCCTTGAAACAATATAAACTTGTTTTAACTGGACATTAGGTCGTGCTCACAGCAGAGCAAAAGAGGATAGTGGCTGATTTTCAGACCCTTGTAGATCTTCTCCACCGATTTCATCTAAGGATCGGCTGATCTCTCAAAAGTAAGGAAATCGGCGAAAACCTAAACAGATTCTCTCACTCTTAACTACTGGAATTGAAATAGGTATTGAATAGAGAAAATGAAAACTAAAGATTATATTATACAAAATATCACAGTAATGCAACACAGTCCAGGTGAAGCTCTTTGACAGAGTTGCAGGGAGGAGCTTGAGGACTGAAGTGTCTGTTTGTGGATTAGCTGCTGGGAGATGATTGTGTTAAGTTCTGAACTGAAATCCAGAAACAGCATTCACACGAGTGTTTCTTGAGTCATGGGGAGTAGGAGCTGGGTAGAGAGCAGCAGAAATAGTGGACTTGTTTGACTTGCAGGGAGGGAGGGAGGATGGACTTGATGCTCTTCATGAGCAGCTGCAGGTCATGACGATGGAGGTCAGTGCTGATGGTCATTGTAGCTAGATGGGAGGGGCTTCTTTGGGATTATTGATGAGGTTTTGAAACACGCGGGGACAATAGCTCAGCTCAGTGAAATGTTGAAGACGTCCACAAGAACATCCTTGAGCTCCTTGACACAAACACAACAAGGAAAGTCTGGTCCGTCTGCTTTGTGTGCGTTGATCCTGAGAGCATCCTTTTCCTGTTGGCTGGATCTAGATGGACGTTGACATCATTTCTTCTCACTTGTGTCCTTTCAGCTGGTAGTTTTGGGCATGAAGAATCATCCTGCCACTCTAAACGTCCAGCTGGCAGCTAGTGCTTGTGTGTTCAACCTGACTAAGCAGGACCTGGCCACAGGAATGCCTGTTCGACTGTTGAGCACCGTCACTCAGCTCTTATTGGAGGCCATGAGGACTTTCCCCAACCACCAACAGGTAACCTGTTCTTACTTGGCACAGGGGCACCACCAGCAGCGGGGGTGTGGGGTCAGAAAATGCCAGTTTCATCTTCCTAAGTTCCTAACTGTTGCTTGATGTGCATGTGTAATTAACTCCAGCTATTAGAATTAGTAGAACCTGACGAACACAAAAACAAACGTGGTTTTTGAGCAACAGAAGGTAAAATTATAACTATATAGTTCATTTAAAAAGAAAACCTAAAATCTAGTCCCTTTGAATAAGGACAGTTGGTTTAACACTAAGGATACAGGGTCTCTGGAGATTATTACTGTATGTTTTATCATTTTACATTCAATAGGTTGAGTAGTTTCAGAGCTTTTTTCAATAAAAATATCAATTGTACATAAAAAACTAATGTATATCAGAAGGTGGTTCTGACTCTCATTGCTGTATAATAACCTAAATATGCCAACAACATAACTAATCTCCTGATATTATGTTTTCCAAAATGTTTGCAGACAAGAATAGATTTTCTCCTAAACAGCAACGATTTGTGACGACAGTAAAGCTTTCCTCATCATTTACATGATAAACGTGCTTCTGGGTATTTTACTGTCAAGAATGAAATGAACTTTGTGTTTTAAGATGTTAACATCTGTCCACTGATGATTGTAACAGCTGTGTGACTGACGTGTTACAGTATTTAAGAAATGATACTTGGCACACTGCCAGTTAGATCATGGTGCGTTCAGGGTCCATTTAGATGGTTCCACACAAAAACTAGAACAGGTAGTATAACGTGAATAAAAAAGACATGTTTGGGTTGTGTTGGACAACTCTTCATAAAATGTAGCTGTTTTCAGAAAAGTACATCAGAGTTCTTACTGTTAACAGCCTGGAAATGTCAATGATGTAAAAATCTAATTTCCCACAACCTTAAAAAAATCCACTTCTTTCTTCTCTTATTGGAATCAAATTGAGATCTTGTCAGAACTGGTGTATTTAGGAAAAGTTTCACGATTAGGTTGTTTTACAAATGTATCATAAATACAGAATATTGTATTTTATTAAATGATGTAATAAAACTTTAAATAAGTTATATGCTAAAAATGGATGCTATGAGAACTGCAGAGGTGGGCCTCTGTAACGTCACAGGATTAAAATAACAATCGCTGATATATGTCAAAACATTTAAGTCTGTTTTTAAGTATATCTAAAAGTTTGTTTTTCTTTTTTCTGTAGCTGCAGAAGAACTGTCTGTTATCTCTGTGTAGTGATCGCATCCTGCAGGAGGTTCCATTCAACAGGTAACACATGTATTTATTGATGTCCTTAATGAAGCCTTCACTTAAACATGTCAGCAGTTTCTAACTGTAAATGTGCCTCAGTTTGAAGTTAAGTCTTTCTATAATTTACTGTTCCTGATCTTCAGCACAGTTTGTGTTTCTGGTTTGAAGGTTTGAAGCTGCCAAACTAGTGATGCAGTGGCTCTGCAACCATGAAGACCAGAACATGCAGAGGATGGCTGTGGCTATCATTTCCATTCTAGCTGCTAAGGTAGATATTTTACTGATTTGTTTTCCATGCTTTGGATCTGCAAGGAAAACTGTCACCTTAATGTTTGCTTTTTGCAGTTGTCTACAGAACAAACAGCTCAGCTGGGAGCAGAGCTGTTCATTGTAAAGGTACGCTTTTCATCTTCGATGAACTCTTTCTGTAAACTTTCTCAAAACATATTAATTTTGGTCACAAATGCACTCTGCTGGCCTGCAGCAACTGCTTCATATCGTGCGTCAGAAAGCCAGTCAAAGCGTGGTGGACGCCACCCTGAAGTTTACCCTGAGCGCACTCTGGAACCTTACAGATGAGTCGCCCACAACCTGCCGCCATTTTATCGAGAACCAGGGATTGGATCTGTTCATTAAAGTTCTGGAGGTACAGAAACATTCACAAGACAACCCAGAGCAGATTATTGTAGGAATGAATCATCTTTTTGTTCCTCCTTCAACTCTATGCAGTCTTTCCCCAACGAATCATCCATTCAGCAGAAGGTTCTTGGTCTCCTGGTGAGTTTACTGATATTTTATCTTTTTATCTGGGTAACAAATCCATAAAATGAGGATGCACTCTTTTGCTTTTTGCCGTGTAGAACAACATCGCAGAAGTAAGGGAGCTGCATGGAGAGCTGATGGTGCAGGGCTTTTTGGACCACATCAGGACTCTGCTGCACAGCCCCGAGGTGGAGGTCAGCTACTTCGCTGCAGGTATCCTGGCACACCTGACGTCACGTGGAGAGGAGGCCTGGACCCTGGGTCCCAGTCTGCGCTCCTCACTGCTTGAACAGCTGGTAGGATCAAGCAAAGCTGCTTTTGATGAAGGCTTGTGGGTATTTAATCATTAGAGCTGACAATTATCTGCTGGTGTGCCTCTCCAGCACGCCGTCATCATGAAGTGGCCCCCCCCTGAGTGTGAAATGGTGGCTTACAGGTGAGGTACACTCTTTCTAAAATCACAAGACTTAAGATTTTAATGTTGGATTTACCTCAAATTCACTTCCGTAAAGATTAATTTATTGATTATTTCTCTGATATTCAGTGGATTGTTTGATTTGGAAACATTCTGTTTGTAAGAAGTGCTGTTAAAATGAGCTGAATCTCAAAACTTATTTTAAAAAATAGTAACATCAAATTGGAAATCAATATGATTTTTTGTCAAATCGTCACATTAGAGAAGCTGGAAACAATTTTTTTAAATTGTTCAAGCTACACTTGGACACAGCTAATTTTACATGTTTCCATGTTTTTAGTGCAATACACACTAATTGGGTATAAAAATAATACAGCTCTGAAATATATAAGATGTGTTTTGTTTCCCAGAGACATTGATGAAGTATGAAAGAGTTTTGTACAACATGAGCAGGAGGTGCAGTAAGAAACACATTTCAAAGGTATTAGAAGGTTCAGGGTCTCCAGTTACTGCAGATTTACTATGAACAGATGATCATTAAAAGTACTTTTTTGATTTTTGAGAATGACGTATTTTATTGTGTAGCTTTAGATTAAAATTTTAGTTAAAAGCTGCAAAGATGAAAACTAACTGAAACTGAGCGTAGAATATTCCATGTTAGGTGTTTAGAATAAAAAAAATACATGTCCTTGTCTCACATTTCAGGTCTTTTAACCCCTTTTTCCCTCTGCTGGAGTGTTTTCACACACCTGGTGTCCAGCTGTGGGCAGCCTGGGCCATGCAGCATGTCTGCAGCAAAAACGGTGAGACGTTGATAGAAGAACAAAAAATGCTTCTCTTGAGTTCTATGTCCCAACATTAGACCCAAGCTGCTCCTCTCTTTAACATTATGTTGCCACTTGTCTGCAGCTTCTCGTTACTGCAGCATGTTGTTGGAGGAGGGTGGGCTGCAGCAGCTGGAGCGTGTCCACGCACACCCACAGACCCACGGCGACGTCAAACTGCTGGCAGAAAGCATTCTGGAGAGCCTGCAGCGCCACAGAACCCGCACTGGGCAGCCAGCACACACGAGTCGCCGCCCACCCCCACAGTAACAGAGTTAACACACACACACAGACCATCTCTATTTTCTGTCACTTATCCATAGTCGAGTCACGGAGGCAACGGGTCCAGCAGAGAAACCCAGACCTCCCTCTCCCCAGAGACACTTTCCAGCCTGTCCTGGAGGACCCTGATCCTCCAGCATGTCTTCCCCGGGGTCTCCTACCAGTGGGACGTGTCTGGAACCTCTAAAGGGAGGCGTCCTAATCAGATGGACCACCTCAGCTGACTCCTTTCAATGCAGAGGAGCAGCAGCTCTCCTCCAAGCTCCTCCCAGATGACTGAACTCCTCATCCTGTCTCTGAGGCTGAGCCCGGCCACCCCGCATACACAAACCACTTATTTCTTTTTTATTGTTAAGCTTACAATAGTTTATTCTATCATTTTACATGTTCTCTTCCATACCTCCTGGTTGTCGAAGATGACTTGGTGCTGTGAACTCCTTACAGTGAAGAGTTGTTTGTGTAATTGTGATGCAAGTCCTGCACACAAACACAATGCAAAACTTTGCACACAATAATCTTATTTATTTCATTTGTTTGTTTCAAAGCAAAACTTCTGTGTTCAAATCTTTTGATGAAATATTTAAATTATAAGCTGACGGTGCATTAAGCTCAATATGGACTTTGTGTTTGTCTCACTTCTTAGGTTGACTTTGCATCAGAATGTTTTTTATGCTAAAATAAAAAAAAAAACACTAATATTGAACCCCTATGGTTTATGGTGAGTGGGGGCCTCATAAGTGGGCCCATTACTCTCCCCAAACAGACTCTGGTCTTTATTCAAACCTTCTCGTCCCTCAGATGAAGGTTAGAAACTCAGTGTTCTGAGCTTCTCAGGATCCCCAAGAATTATTTTCCTATGACTACTCAGAGCCAGACAGTGGTCTGTAGTGCAGAGAGGTCTGTAGTTCAATACCACAGGCATCACACAGACCATTGTCATGGAGTCCCATCACCATTTTATGGAGGTTGAGCAGATTGTGTCCAGTTAGGACTCCAGCCAGTGTGCTTAGAGTTTTCCTTGTCAGGGCGATGAGAGCTTTCCCAAACCT
>JARVJO010000227.1:22949809-22960406 GCA_031762555.1 Cynodonichthys magdalenae
TACACCTTTTGAATGCAATTACTGAAATAAATCAAGTTTTTCAAAATATTCTAATTTACTGGCTTTTACCTGTAGGTGTAGAGCTGGTAGAGGAGTTCATGGATAAAGAAGACAACAACCTTCAAAGGAAATCAGAGCAACATGGATCAAGTCATCAACCATGAGCTGACTGTGAGTAACTGCACAGAGAGTGCAGCACAACTTGAGCCGTTTTACTGTTGCTACTGTCATCTGGACATGTAGTCTGGAGCACAGGTGTGTAACCAACATTTATTTCACATGATGTAGTACACCCATGTCATAGTGTACCAGCTGGGTGACACCTGTTTACTTGATTTAAACAATCAAAAACTGTATAAACGATGATAAAAATACAAACTTTTTTTCAATTTTCTTGTTGAATCAAATTTTATTGCACAAGGTTAATTTCATTCAATTGGTTTTTGTAAAATACTAAAAGCGAACAGTGTTTTGCTGAAGATAATGTTTTTAAAGAATGAAGTTTATTAAAGTTACTTTCATACAAAGCAAATGTTAAGTAGTGAGATGTTATTCTATATGGAACTTTTTTTTTAGTTTGTGATAAATGTTCCAACTAGCCTAATGTTTGAATTATAAGTGACTTCACCATGTTTTAACATATTTATATTATTCAACATTTAAAGTGGTAGCCTACAAACTGTTGGCTGTAAATAGGAAACTTCAGGGAAATGTCGGATTCAAGTGTTAATATTTTAGAACTTAGACGCCAAACACATGTCAAATAAAAAGGGAGCACTAAAAATGCTGATTAACTTATTTAATCAATGTTAATTCAAACAAACGTTTTTTTATTGTTTCGTAAGACATTGTTATTCACCGTCTCAGTATTTGTGGACCTTTGGAAATCAGTTTTATGTGTTATTTCTGTGGTCCTTGCGACATTAAAAGAGTTTTCCTGCAGTCCTTGAACGTAGCAAAAGCTCAGTGACGAAGCAGGCAGCAGAAGCAGAAAAGCGGCAGGCAGCTGCTAGGATCGTCTCATACCGTCGCTGGAGAGAAAGGTGTGAAATGACAATCTTCCAGACGTGCTAGATGTAACACACCAAGGTTTCATTGTTTTGATAATGTTGTCACTCTGGAGCTATTAGTAGAACTGTATTGTTCAGCTGTGTTTAGCATTAGGCTGCGTCAAGTTACATTGCCAAAAGAGCTAGCTTAGCACAGTGACCATTGCTACAGTGTTTTTCTACGGCAGAGGTTAACGACAGCTAACGTTAGCTCCCTGTTATCCTTTCATTCATAAGACAAATACAAATGACTGTACCAACCCAAATATCTCGCCTTCTACTGTGGAAAATGCCATTGTTTACTGTACAGTGGCATAAGTGGAAATAAACTGTAAAAATGCCATTGTTTTTAGCAGAAAACCCGCTAGTCATTTCTGAATGTGTGCTGTCTCTTGATCATTTGACAGCTCCGTGTCTGCGGAGATATGGAGACACCAGGAAGAATAGCAGCCACACCGGGCACCCTGGACTTCACGGTGGAAAACGTAGAGAAGGTGAGTAATTACGTCAGGTTTTCATCAACCTGTCAGCAACGCGAGGTGTTTGAGGTTGAAGCTTAAAAATGGTTGAGCTTTGTTACCATAACATCTGAAGATTTTATTGTACTGAGCTCTGTCTGTCGAAGAAATGTAGCAGTGCTGAAGAGTGATGTTCACATATTTGGTGTTTTTGTAAGTAATGTTTAGAATATAATCATATTATAACTTATAAATACCACACTTGTCTGTCAAATCTTTACAATTTCTGCCACTGATTTGAAAATGCTTCCCTGGGTTTTGTTGTTCTAAGTTTGATTTGATATTTTTACGTGTGTGTTTGTTCGGCCTTGTTGACAGCCAGGTTGCTGTGATGAATCTTGGGTGGCCGCTGACTTCAGGAGTGGGTAGGGGAGACGGTGCAGGGTGAAGAAAGAAAGGTGTTCAATAGAAGAGCAGAAATGAAGTACTAAGAAACATACAAAAATACATAAGTTCATAGGAAAAAAGACAGAAGGATGAGAAGGTTGGTGAAGTGCTAGGAATCCTTAAAGGCATATTAAAGACAGAGATGTACATTCCTAAGGGGTAAGCTGTTAAGACTTTGGTTTCTGCATTAATAAAGATGGATGGCAAACATTTTGTGTGGTCCTGTCTGTTTTGGACCATTTTTTTTTGTTTCACTTCAGCTGATGGAGAAAGTGTTCTCTGTGAGATTATTTTATTTGGAGGCGATGAAGGGGAGTCAATGCATGTTGTTTTGACAATAACTACATTCTTATAACACACCCATGTATGTGTTGGAAAATGTCCAATTATGTGATTATTTTAATAGTGAAATTTTGAAAATATTGTTTCTTTAAAGTAGACATATTATGCTTTTAAATCCTTCTTTTTCACATTTAAATCCTTCCGTTGGATCTTTATAAAAATGAACTACAATGCTTTGGTCTGAAATCCTCCTTATTCTAACTTTACCAGCCCCTTATTTCATCCCTTTTCTGATGTGTCTTAAAACAACTGATTTTGGCACTGTTTAAGACGCTTCAAGCCCCTCCCCCCTCCAGCTGCCAGACCGGTCCACTCCGGTTTGAGAGAAGGGTTAACGTTATCTAGCTTGCAGAAATGTTTTGTTTACAATTTAATAAAAAGATGTCAGCAACAGAAGACTTGTCCATTCAGCCTTACATGTTGGAGCCAGAACCAGAGTCTGACCCAGAACTAGGGTTGGGTGGTATTGCTCCTTTTCATACTGCGGTATGACATTTAGAAAATACCGGGGTAAACGGTAATACTGGGTGGCGGGGGGTGGAGGAGATAGACCTTTAAAAAAACTCTGACATCACTCAGAGCAGCAGCTGGAGTCACAGAATGAGTTCAGCTCTTATTGTGTCAAACTACGTCTTTTTAGAGTTTTAACTTTCAAAATAAACTGACTCTTACTTGGACATTTCAAAGCTGATGCATGCTTTTAGCGAGAAAAGTCTTTGTGCCGATAAAGTTTGTAGTCATTTCCTCATCTGCAGCGTGAGCTCACATCTGCTCACGGTCGAAATAAATTAAAGCACAGAAAATTTAAATCCGAAGGATTCCCGCCACTCTTTGCTTGACTTAAGAAATCCGCAGCTGGTTGGTGCGTGAAGCTGTCTGTCAGTAGGTACAGCCAGCGAGGAGTAACGTATCCAAACATTTGATATCGCGATATAACAAAATACCTTCATACCGCCCAAGCCTACCCTGAATGAGACGAGAATTGAGGCGAGGAAATTGTAGTTGGTAAGTCCAAACCTAATTTAACAATTAGGTAATTTTAATGTAGAAGCTCATATTTAACTTACAAGCTCAGACAATGTCATAGAAAATAGAGAAAACTGAAGGGGCTAAAAAATATGACCCAAACAGAATAAAAAGATATGTGCAGCACCAGGAGAGACTAAATTCAACTTTCTGCAGTCTTTTAAGAGTTCCTAGCACTTCACCGTCTTTTTTCACCTCCTCTCCAAGTACACAACAAAATGTATTTAAAAGCTAAAAAGTGGATTTTGCATATGTCCCCTTTAACCCTTTAACATGAAAATGAAACATTGCATGCTTTAAGTAACCTAAGCAGATAGAGATGATGCATGATAATATTTGAAAATATAATCTGAATCACCTTTGAAATGCATCCATATTTCAGTGAGTAATCTTGTAACCTGCAGCAGAATGTTTTAGCTAACTAATTTATCTAATTTCCCTCAGGGATCAAAGTATTTTTGAATTAAATATGTAGTTATTCAATAAATAATTCATTAGAAATGTGTGTGTTTTGTTTTTTTTTTTTTTGTTTAGATATTTATCTAGACTGCCATACATTTCAGAAGGCCACATTTTACTCCTGTTAATTATGTTGGTTGAGTTAAAGATGCTTTTTTCAGATCCTGTGAAGCTTTCATCAGAAGCCGTTACAGGAGACAAATAACATAATTTTTTTTAAAGCCCTATCTTGTTGTGTACTTGGAGTCTTTAGGAGGCAGAAAAGTTTAATTTAGTCTCTCCTGGTGCTGTGTAGATATATTTTATATTCTGTTTGGGTCATATTTTTCAATCTGTAATAATGATACGATCACTCAAACCTTGGTAAATATGAGTCTGATTTAAAAAGGGTGAATAAATAAATATTGGTCAACAACTGACCTGGTGCCCCAACTTGGCAGAAGTGTAGGACAGAAATAGTTGTCAACCCTTTCTGTTTCTCTCCTAACTACACACAGAACATGGCCCACTCTGACTCATTGTGCCCCGTCTCTTTTGGAACATGTTCGAAGCTTCCTGGAGGTGGGAGTTGAAGCTCGGTCTGATGGGAGACTGTTGCCAGAACAGCATATGTCAGAGCACATATGAGACACCCTTATGCTTCAACATGGTGTTTGTTATGGACAAGCCATGACTGGGGGGGTGCTTCCTAACCACACCCCTCCAGTCCTCACTGTCATTGCCCACATGAGCGTTGAAGTCCTTCAGCAGAACAAGGGAGTCCCCATAAGGAGCGCTCTCCAGTATCTCATTCAAGGACTCCAGAAAGGGTCATCTGAATTGTTGTTAGGCGAATACCCACAAACGACCGTGAGAACCTTCCCTTCATACGGAGGCAGAGGGAGGCGACCCTCTCGTTCACCAGGGTGAACCCCAATGTACAGGCCCTGATGGGGGACAAGTATGCCCATCCTTGCTCAGCGCCTCTCAGCAGGGGCACCTTCCGAGTGTCCAACCCCTAAAGTGTCAAGGTGAGTCCCACCAGAAGAACTTTGTACCCAGCTCCACATAAGAACTTACTGTGTGATTGGTCAGACGTTTGTGGCCATGTTTGTTTATGCTGAAAGCTCTCAGATGCTGCATTTTGATTCAAACTCTTGCTTCAAACAAAAAAAAAGCTTCCAGAAGTTGACTGTTGTACCTGGAAGCAGACATTTATTAAAATAGTCAAACGGCCAGAAACTCATGACGGAAGATTAACAAAATACATTTTGCACAGAGGAATCTATCTGCAGAGAAATGTGGAGATTTAACCTGAACAGATGTATGTACAAATGACGGTGGATCAGAGTTGTTTTTTTATTTTCCCCCTGAGACGGGGAAGAACCCCATGCAGTGACGTATACTGCAGTGGGAGGGGTTTCCCAGGTCCTCGACAAAGTGTCTCAGGGGCTATGAAAGGTGTGTGAGAAAAGGACGCCGGAAAACCACAAAACCACGTGTCAACTGTTCGGCGTCAGATGTGGGCGTGGCAAATTATCTTGCTTTGCCTGATATGGAGTTAGTGCAGCTTTCAGGGGACTGGACCAGGTGTCCTAGTTCCTGAAGGAGTACTAATGCTTTGTCGTAGCCACTTATCCTGTGACTACAATCTCTGCTCCCATCCGGAAGTAGCAGAACTTTTGTTGGTGGGGGAAAGGGTCTGTTTTCGTAGGCTGGGTGCTCAGTTTTGTTGACGGTGTGGGGCGCCCTGCTTGGATCATAACAAAAACACTGCTATGGTCGTGGAGTAGGTGTGCACCCGTGTGCTTCTAGTTCATCGTGTTTTTCTAAATGGTACGAGGCAGACATCGGTCACACATTTAGTTTGTTGCTCTTTGACTTAGAGTTCTGCTCCATGTCTCTTTAATTTCTGAAAACTCACATCTGTTAAGGACATGACTGGCTTCATCTGTGATCTTTAAACAGCCAGGGGCAGCATAAAGATGGAAATGTCTGTGGAGCCATTTTGCTGAACCTTTTTATGAAAGAGCCTGGTGGCTAGAATGATGCTGGATGGAGGATGGCAGCTTGATGGATGAAATGAACAGAATGGGTGGTTGTGAAGGAATTGGAATGACAAAATTTTAGGGTAAAATTTTAAAAAGGCTCTAAAACTCAATGGAAGTTTTTTTTTTTCTTGTATTGTGAAATATTATTTTTTGGTTCTTAGTGTTTACATTTGTAAGTGTATTTGTCTAAGACAGGGGAAAAAAAGACATTTATACCAGCACATTCTGCATCCAACAGTTGTTTATTTAACCGTCTCTTTTTCTATGTTTTGGTTTCCCTCTATCACACTTATAATTGATTTTTTTTTCTACTGTTCTATTTTTCTTGTTTTTTTGTACTCAGAAAACCTAAAATATTTCATGCATTATTTCAGGGAGTGTTTCATTCATTCATTCATTGGTTTTTAGTCTATTCATGTTCTGGGGGTTATTTGTGTCCCCTGTGTTTGTGGGTGGTTTTATTTATGTAATCAGTTCTTTGTATCACGTAGGAGCGTATAGGTTTGTGGTTATTTTTAGTTTTCTCAAACACCCACCATTGTGACTAAGTGGAGTGTCATTGTGGACATTTCTCACAAGATCTTTGTGTGCACAGTTTAACTTCATTGTTCATCCATCTACAAAATTTATTCTGTTCTTTTAATTGCAATTTATTTGTTTGTTTCCAGGCCCTTCACCAGTTGTATTATGATCCCAACATTGAAAACAAGAATTTGGCCCAAAAATGGCTGATGCAAGCTCAGGTTTCACCTCAAGCCTGGCAGTTCTGCTGGGCCTTACTGAACCCAGATAAGGTACACACACAATAATGCATGAAAACACTGACAATGTAAATATTTAAAATGAAAACCATCTTATTTTCTCACACAGGTGCCAGAAATTCAGTACTTTGGAGCTAGTGCGCTTCATACCAAAATCTCAAGGTACTGGTCAGATATTCCCACAGACCAGTATGAGTCCCTAAAGAGCCAGTTATTCTCCCAGATTGCACGCTTTTCCTCCGGTTCCAAGATGGTGCTCACCCGACTGTGTGTGGCTCTGGCCTCCTTGGCTCTCAACACGATGCCCGAGGCCTGGCCTGGCGCAGTGGCAGAAATGGTTCGAGTGTTTCAGGAGGAGGGGGGAGGTATGGATGGACGGGCACGGTGCCTGGCATTGTTGGAGCTGCTCACAGTACTGCCTGAGGAGTTTCAAACGAGCCGCCTGCCACAGTACCGAAAGGGACTGGTATGTTTGATTTAACATGAAGTCCACTTGTTTGTCCACCTGTTTAGTATTAACAGATTTATTCCCAGACTTTTGTACATTACAACTAAATTATTTTATTTTTCATCTTTATCTCATATTTCTGTCTATGTTGATCCAGAGTTAAGGGGGATTAATTCATTGATAAAGGCAAATTAGTTAAATTGATTGAATAATATTAATTAATATTCAGATAGTATGTGGTGTTTCCCCTATATTACTGGTAGGTATTAAAAAACCTTACTGTCAGTGCAAAGAAAAAGGTCAGAATTTGAGTTAAATCAGCGTAAAAATGTCTAAATAATTGCCTATACAGTCATTAAACAAATTACCAATAAAGACCCATCAGCAATATGGAGCTATTCGGTATTTGATTGGCTGTTACAATTTGTTATCTATTATTATATGTCAAGGTCCGAGGAGCCCTGGGCCAGGAGTGGGGATCAGTCTGTCCCTTACTGCAACAACTTCTTCGGAGGACAGATAGCCCCGGGGCAGTGAAAGCTCGTGTGCTGCGCTGCCTGTCATCATGGATGCTGCTAGACGTGCCCCTCTGCGAGAGTGAAGGCCTGGTGCACGACTGCTTCAACGCCCTCCCTGACCCAGAACTTTTTGACACAGCAGTGGAGGCAGTAGTCAATGCCATCTCGCAGCCAGACTCCCAAAGGTAAGTTTATTGTCATCAGTCTGTTTGTCTGCACACAATCACCAATTAATAAGGACCAGCAGAAAACTGTGATGCCAGGACATTTATTTTGACAGGGATTTTTAAGCACAGAAATTAGCATTAAAGCAGAGTTGAGAGAAAAGATCGCTTCAACAGCTTGAAAATTCACTACGTGGGTAATAGAAGGGCACCAAAGAGGAATGAGAAGGTGGAGTTAATGCAGGCAGAGTTATCAGCCAAAGGGAGGAGAGAGGGATTTCTTGGTTGGCTGGTGTTACTATGGATACAGATATGGGGAGAGATGTCATCATGCCCCGGTTGATTCAGACATGGCAAGCGCCCATTACTCCTCCCCCTAGAGATGGAACAGGCGGGGGTGAGGAGACGGTGCAAAGAGAGGGAAGGCTGCTTAAAGAAGCAGGAGGGCACAGGAGGTGTGAAAATGTTTAGGACTTTTATCTTATACCTCGGTGCTCATGCAGACAGACTGGATCTGGAGGCTGCTGCTGACAATGACAAATAAAAACAGGGTTAAAGGCAGTGAAGTTATGGCAACACATCCTCACAGCACATATTAGACTGTTGATTTTGTGGCCAGTTACCTGCTTCATAAAAAGTAATTTTAATACAAATGTTCAGTAAAACGTTAACTTTTACTCTCCTTTTTTTTTTGTATGTGTTCCCTAATCCTACCGGATTACAAGTCTGTGTCATGAGCTTGTTTGCTGGCATGTATTAGTCAAGCTTTGGATAATTTTGTTGGCACATTTTTTAACTGAATTCTGTTTGTTTCTTGGAAACATCAGTGATTGATACAAATGATTGATTGTTACCACTCTCAGACACAAAGGTCTTCTCTATCATCTTTAGAAAGACTATCAAAGCACATCATTTTTGTCATGATGGTCCTGTTTTTTTACATTATGTCTCATGTTTTGTCCCAGTCTGGCTGTTTCTTTGTGATTTTCTGTTTCCATTTTTTATCTCTCACCATCAGTACTAAACCCTCCATCCTGTCTCTTGTTCTCTCTTTGTTTAAGCACATCATAGTCAACTCATTTGGGGGAATACTATTGGTCCAGCTGCATCCTGTTGCTTAGCAACCCATTTCCCCTGTCTCAGAATGTTGCAGTAATTGCAGAGGGGAGCAGAGGTGGAGAGAGGGACATTGGGGGTGTGAGGGGGTGGGGTGGGTGTAATCAGAAGGAGACAGTAAGGGAGGTGACGTAAAAGGAGGAGTCAGGATGCAAGCAGGAAAGAGAGATGATGAGTAAGTGGGTCTGCAGCAGACAGTCTTAGTTGACTCTCAAGAGGTGATTTGGGAAATGTGTACAAATCCTTTCAGGCCTTTTAATTGCATCCCATACATGCAAAGCCCCCCCAGCTAAGAGTGCATAACCTGCATCTTATTAAAAATGAATGATCACATCAGCCCAGCCACTCAGTTGTTGAATATAAAAACAGTTCTTGGCAGTAGTCACAAACAGAATATTGTCCTGTAGAAGCACAGATATTCATACACATTGTGTCTCAACAGGGTGGAGTTCTCTCCTGAGACCGCTGAATCAGCCTGCCCTGCTGATTTAGGGACATGGCTTCAAAATGCAGGTCTGCAGAAAAGACTTCTCAGCTCATAAGAGGACCTGAGGGAAATTAGTAATAAATTCTTCTAAGAATAGTCTGCTCTGTTTTAGCCTTTCAGAACAGATGATTCATATGTCTCTAATTTCTTTTCACTACATTTTCTTTCTATTAGTTTTCTACAGATGTGGCCAAATTTGTTGATACTCTTAGAACTTGAAAAATTATTCACTTAAACAATTTCCTGTGTATATGTGCACTTTTAGTATATTATAATCAAAAAATTGTGAAAGGAAATTGTTTTACTAAGATACATAGAGTTATACAGTGGCCTTTTATGTACCTGTGCAATAATCATGCTGCCTAATCAGCATCTTGATATGCCACACCTGAGAGGTGGGATGGATTATCTATGCAAAGGAAAAGTGCAAACTATCACAGATTTAGACAGATTTGTGAACAATATTTGAGAGAAATGGTTATTTTGTAGATCTAGAGAATGTTTTAGATCTTTGAGTTTAGCCAAAAGTGCTGCGTTCACTCATATTTCTCTTCTGTGTATATGTACTGAACGTTAATTGAATAGTTACTCAGTGACATTTATTGACAAAACTAAATTTTATGCTCAGTATTGGGACTGATGGGATTGAATTAATCCTAAATAATTTACATCTGGCTTGAATGAGCTGGCACATTTAAGCATTGCCAGAGGTTTGAGCAACTGATTACAGCTTTTTACAAGCTTGTTCAAGCTCATCTGACAGCTGATATCCTGGATTTATAAATCTGACTTTTGTGACATGACTCCCAGCTGATGATACCTAAAGTCAACAAGGTACAGACCAGGGCTGTCAAACTCAGGTCCTCAAGGGCTGCTATCCTGCATGTGGTCCTTGTTTCTCTGCTTCAACACACCTGATTCAATTGGCTCTTCAAATTCTGTAGAAGCTTAATTGTCCATTCATGCAAATCAGGCATGTTTGAGCAGGGAAACAAGAAAACATGCTGGACTATAACCGCATTTCCATCAACGTTTTTTAATTTGCATTTTGAAGTTTCGCATCAGAAAAGCTGAATGGAAACGGCCTGATTCGAAAAAAACTTCCTATAATGCGTGAAAAAGTTTATTTGCTCGCTTGAGGTGGTTTTTGGGTTTTTCGAAAGAGTTAATGCAGAAAAGGAGAGATGGAAACACACGAGTCAAATAAGTTCTGATGTAGCGAACATTAAACTCACATGTTGATCAGCTGTTCCTGCTGTCTGTATCAGAGCGGCTGCAGCTGGACCCTCCTC
>JARVJO010000227.1:22972153-22985952 GCA_031762555.1 Cynodonichthys magdalenae
AGGTCCACAGCAGAGATTTACAGTTTGTCATTATTCAGGTCCACAGCAGAGATTTACAGTTTGTCATTATTCAGGTCCACAGCAGAGATTTCAAGCTGTTCTAAAAGCCAGAGGTGGTTTGACAAAGTACTAATAATGCAGAGTTTTGCATGAATCCATAATTTTCTCCTCCCCCTAGTTGCTTTTTTAAGATCAGGTAGAAGAAAAGATTGTGGAAACACTCAGTTGTGGTTTCCTATATTTGGTTTTAAAAAATAACAATTGTGACTGACTACAACTATTATATCGTTTTCTGTTTTTATTATTTCTTAATTCCAGAAGTTAAACATTTTTAAATGATATTTTTGTGGCATGTTTGAATTTTTTTTTACCCCAAATGAATCCAGTATCTTGTTTTTGCCAGGGTTTGTATTGTCTTCCTGCTGTCCTCACAGCTTCTTAATTTTACAGCATTACATCAGACCCTGCAGTCTGGTTTAGGTTTAGTAGCTGGCCAAATAAGAACCTAGTGAGGAGACCTTTGGGTTGTTGTACATCGAAGGGGAAAGACTAAAATGTCTGTGTGGAAAATGTAAATGAATAAATAAAAATTACAATGATGCATTCACTGAAACCAGTTTGTTAAATCATGCTGTTGTTGCTGGAAAAGGCTTATTGGAAAAGCATGAGGATGAGGTTGTCAGGAGGTGTGGCAACAACACTGTTGTCTTTTGGCTGAGCTACATCTCCATGGAGACAGCGATGAGCAAGTACTGCCAAGTAAATCCAGAATTTGTTTTATGTGTATACCATATGTATTAATGTGTAATGCAATCTCAATTATAATCCTACCCCTATTTTTATTTTTAGCTTAAAAAGCATAAAAAATCCAATCTTCATGTATAATCCCTAATGTCATAAAGAGTTGAAGACACGAAAAGACTTAAAGGGTTTTCTGCTGTTGTATACTGATCATATATTTGTGGTATCTGAGGGTTTTTTTCTAATTGTAACAATTCATGTACCCAAATGGTTAAAGGACAGTTGATACAGATGGTTTGTGGAAGAAAAAGACAACAAACATTTTGTAATGCAGAAGCACCACCACCTGCTGGAAAAAGAGAATACTTTGGTTCCTACTCTGGAGGAGAAATGGTTTACTTTAGGGAAACCTACTTTGGCACAACATTGGTAAATGCAAATAGCAGCTATCACAGACACACAATATTTCAGTTATATATGAGAAAATATTGATATTTAATGTGATGGTAAATTAGCAAACATTCTGTCAAAATGTACTTGATTTTTGGGTTTCAGTTTTGTTGCATTAAACAGTGATAAATTTAGTATGTGCTGTCCATGTATTGCTTGTAATTTAGGGACCAGGAATAGTGAATAAATGGTCATATATTTGGATTTTCTTAGGTAGACTTAAAATTTAGCACTCCTACTTGTTTCTGTTCTTTTGTTCCTCCTAAGAAGTACAGTTATGTTGTGAACAAGTGAGTTCCCAATTAAAAGTGTTTCTTTTCTTCTTTTTTCAGCCTAATCCCTCCAATAAATTGGCGATCATTCACATCCTGGGGCTGCTTTCCAATCTGTTCACTACACTTGACATTAGCAAGCAAGATGATGAGTCAGCTGAAGGCTCAGTTCTTCCTGTCAAAGCAGCCCCACCTCCACCTGGACCAAATCCGGTCAGTCACCTCATGCCATCCTCATTCTGTTAAGCATTTGTGATATTCTGAATTTATAAATGATATTGGTTTTGTAACTTGGCACACTCCAGTTTTCAGTTTTGGTGCAGTAAGAGTTCCATTCCCTACAACCCCACCGTATGCAGTCTCCAATACTGGATATATTTATCGTCATGATCGGGAGGCTTCCGGAAAACCTAACATAATCATAACTGATTAACGGCCCAAATCTAAGGTTTGGGAAAGCTCTCATCGCCCTGACAAGGAAAACTCTCAGCACACTAACTGAGCACAATCTGCTCAACCTCCACAAAATGGTAATGGGACTCCATGACAATGGTCTGTGTGATGCCTGTGGCATTGAACTACAGACCTCTCTGCACTACAGACCACTGTCTGTCTCTGAGTAGTCAAAGGAAAATAATTCTTGGGGACTCTTCATGGATCCTGAGAAGCTCAGAACACTGAGTGTTTCTAACCTGGTGTCCTTCATCTGAGGGATGAGAAGGTTTGAATAAAGACCAGAGTCTTTTTGGAGAAAGCAACTTATGAGGCCCCCCGCTCATCTGGGTTCTAAATCCACCCCTGCTCACCAAACCAACATGATCACAATATTTCTACTGATATACTTACACCTGGTCCTGGGTCCAGTCCCCAGTTTGTGGCTGGGATCTGTGTTCTCGTGTTTGTGTGGGTTTACTTCAGGTACTCTGGTTTCCTGCAGTTCAAATAACTCTCATGTTTAGACTTCCTTCAGGCACAGGCTGGTGTTGGAGTGGAGAGCTGTGCTCTCTGGGATTTGCCTGGTTAAATAAAGGTTTAAAAACATTCTTGTGTAAATGTGACCGCAATGTTTCTTCTATTTTTGTTGACCTTCATTTTATTTTTCTTTCAAGTTTAATATGAGTTTTTCTCTGATTCAGGTGGTGGTGGTTTTACAACAAGTTTTTGCCCTGATTCAAACGATACTCAGCAAGTGGCTTAATGACTCTCAGGTGGTAGAGGTACGCTGTCTTAACGAGTTGTCAGGTGCTGTCATACGTGAGTGATGTAGAAATATATGTAAACTTCTAATGTCCTGTAGGCGGTGTGTGCCATCTTTGAGAAGTCGGTGAAGACTCTGCTGCATGATTTTGCTCCCATGGTTTCTCAGCTCAGTGAAATGCTTGGGCAGATGTACAGTACAATTCCCCAGGCCTCAGCACTTGACCTCACACGACAGGTACACACTCAACATGTGCAAGTACACACTTTGTTTTATCGTAAAGAGAGAACGTGCTTTGTCATTGAAAGAGGGGTGGGGGGGGTGTATGAGCTAATGACCCACTCATTAGTGAATTAAAGACTACTGTGGATAAGAAAAAATAATTAGCAGTATGACTCAAACGTAAACTCCTAACCATCATTTGTACGTCTAAATTAACAGAATAATGGGAATTTAAAAATACTTTTTTCTACTATCCTAGCCAACTATGTCATTAAAGTTTACTTCCAAAGTCAAAAAGTGGCTCATTTGAACAATTTAATCTCATTGGGCATTTATTAGGCCCCTCTTTCTTACAAGTACTTTAATGACTTTAAATCCCAGTATCAGCGTTTGTTTAAAGAAATCGGTTACATTTACACACCTGTGTGAACTATTTAATACGCTTTGTGAGCAATAAATGTGTCAAACATAAGGTTGCCAGTTTATTTAGATCAACCTGGATATGGGCACCAGTGACCCCCCCAACCCTGAAAGAAAGAAATGGGTGTAGATAATGGATGGATGGCAAAAAGAAGGGATGGCAGCTGTGTGAAAATGACAGATCAATATTCAGTTTTATGCTTTCAGATTAGTTAAATATGGAACCAGATTCAGCTAAAACTCAAACGCAGTTGTGCAATAAAAACATTTTATTAACTAGTAATCTGGAAAGTGTAATGTTTAAAGAAGTAGTGTCCATATGAGTTGGCCTCTTAGGATTTATTTTTATTTTTTGAGTGCAAGTAAAACTGTCTGGTGTTAGATTTGTTCTCCTGCTGTTTCAGATGGTTCATATCTTTGCCAGTGAGACAGACCACTTCCCACCAATCAAGGCTCTGTTTGAGCTGGTTACCTCAGTAACGCTGTCCGTCTTCCAGCAAGGTAGGGCTTCAGCACAGGTGGGAGTCTCCGTACTGTTAACAGCTTGTGTTTGACTGACAAATAGAAGATTCTGATTACGGTTGATTTCACTGCAGATCAAATCTTGGGGGAAATAAAAAAATAAAGGATGCTAAATGAGTTTCATTTTAAAGACATTTGCTTTTGACTGTACCTGTTAGAAATGACTCGCAGGCTTCAACAGGTAAGGTCTGCAGATAGAAACATTTATTCAAGTTTAATTTTTATCAGGTTAAAGGAGAACCACAATGTTTTCTGTTTTTGATTGATGTGTTTAAGAAATAAAGAGGCATTTTTACCAGCCCACTCAAATTAACATGACTTTACTATCCATAAATGGTACCTGTGGGGGGGTGATTTCTGTAAGTGAGGCTCCTAAAACTGCTGATCTACAAATACAGGCTCAGTCTCTACATTTTAGTGATGACCTGAATAAAGCTTTGTAGGAGCAGTGCAAATTAGAACCATGATAGAAAAAAGACTTTACTAACAGGAGGTTAAAATGTATCAACTTAACACACACACATGCACACTTTGATTTGTATTTTTTGCTACAGTATAAGTCTTAAATGCAGCCTGGTTACCAGCTCAGCTTTCAGAAAGATTTTCTTTGACCTACTTCGGTAAATAAGCTCCTTCCCTTAAAATGTCCTTTTCCCTTTTAAATATCCTATTTTTTATGTCTCAGGAAGCAAAAGGGAGTTACAGCTTCAAATGTAGTCAGTTATTAAAAAAAAAAGCAAAGATTTTGTTGCAAATGTTTTTAGTTTCCAATTTTAAAAACCTTTACACAGAAGAACACTCTCTCTCCACCTGTTGTCAACATTTGTGTAGTCGGCACAAAAGCTACACAGGCAGGTAAAAGCTGAAGAAGACATGATGCCTCTCTTTGTGGTAAATTTGAAAGCTTATTAAAATAAATGATCTACTCATCTTTCTGAAGTTCTCATTCATCTAAAAGGAAAACTATCATAAAATCATATGAAAGGTCTGGCTGCTCTACTCACAACTCTAAGGTTTTAGTTTGGTTAAACAAATTAAACCAACATGCTGCCATAGTTTGTTTGTCAACCCAGTTTGGTTTGTTTTTAATTCATTAGCTTTTCTTTTCATTTATTGTTTTTTTTTACATTCACAGAGTTGTAAAAAAATAGTCACAGCATATTAAACTACGAGAAAGTTTTAGAAAGATGACAGGAATTATGACACTTATGACAAATGTCATAACTATTTAAATTTTACTGAACATAAGGGCGTCAACAAGATGAACTGAATGGTCTAAACTTGGCTTTAAAATTTATACCAGGTGTGTCTAATGCTTTCCTTCCCTTTGTGTTGTCCCCTTTTTCTTTCCTTTATGTTTTGAATGATTAGAGATTGGCTGCCTCTCCTCCTTTTTAACTTTTATTTTTCCGTTTTTATTAACCACTATAAACACAAGATATAGTTGCAAAATGCACCAGCTTATTCATCTGGCTGACATTTACCTTAGCTGGGAGGCTTATCTGGAAATGTCTGTAGCCTCTGTTCTGCCAGGATTAGAGTTGGACTCTTCACCACAGCCTTCTGAACAGGATCTGTGCTGATCTCAGGACATTGTGGTGTGAGCATAAGGGTTCGTGGAGGTGGGTTTTGAAATGAGCCGGAAGCTTGTTTGGAGTCTGGCCCTGTTCAGACCTGGCACTGAAGTGCTTGAACTGCTAGGTGTGAACCTGGCAGTAAAACAGATTCTGAGTGACTAGGATCAAGCAAACGTACAGTCGTGAGCGTCACACAGTCGGCTGACGACTGAGCAACAACCAGACATCAACTGTCTACTAATGTTTTCATAAAATCTCTCCTATAAACCATCCCCAGTAGTCCACTCATTGTTTTACTGAGTTTTTTTCATTGATGAAATTGTAGGCTCAGCTTATTTTTTACCAATTAAAAAAAAAAACTACTTGAGAATATTCCCACTGATTTATTATGTCATTGAAATTAGCTAGTAGTAGCCTAATTGTCCGTCCATCATTTCTCAACTACCTATCCAAGATTTGGTGGCATACAGATCATAAGGATGTGGTAACTCTGCTGCTTGTGTGGAGTCACTTCAGGTCAGTAGAGTCCATGTTGTCCAGGATGGATCTGTGTTCTAACTGCTGATAAAACCTCTTCCTAATTTAGCCTGAGAAATCAGATTTGAATGCATCTCTAATATTTCTTGACCGTGTACACTGTTTTCTGATCAGATCATCCAGGAATCGTGTTGGTTACTGGGCTGAAGTGGGTCTGAAACATTTGTTTTGTCTTATGGCAAGCCTCTTGTTGGTGTTTATCATCAGTCCATAAGCCATCTCAATGTGGATTTATTTAAGAGGCTTACAAAGACGATGTATTTTGAATTATTTTGAATTTATTATACATGTAAAGGTTTTGTCTGTATTCAGCATAAAGAACTTCCTACTAAACCTCAAAGATTTGAGTGTATTACTGATTTGCACATGGCCCCTGTTCTTTGATTTTCTTAAATAAATTTTCAGACAAAATGCTAAGCTTGTTATTTGGTACAGCTGATATTGTCTTATGGGAACTGGGTAAGAGGGTTTGTTCAGGTTTGGTGCCTCTTTTCCTCCATGCTGTAACAGTAACAGAGGTGCCTCCTGGGTTCCCACTCCAAACCCACATTTGCTTTATAGCTTTCTTTTTATCTCGTTTTTGTTTTTGTTTAGTTTTTATTTGTTTATTTTTGTAAACAGACCCATGTCTTTGTCCTCTGCCTGTTATTTGTTTTTGGTTGGTCTCTTCCTCCAAGACTAAGACAAAGCTTCATAAGTCCCTTGCCCTCCCCTTTGTTCCTTACTCACGTGTAAATTATTTCAATGAAATATTTTTCAGTTCTCTTTTATTTCCACATGACTGTTGAATCTATTAAGTTGCTGTTTGTATATTATTATTATTCTCTCTTATGATTTCTTAAGTTTCATCTTTATTATATTATAGGACCCAGGGATCATCCTGATATTGTTGATTCATTTATGCAACTCCAAGCTCAGGTGTGTTTTTGGTTTCTTATTTCATTCACTTTGGTTTTCTCTCTTTTTCTAGTTTCTCTCTATTCACTGTCCTCTCTATCTTTCTATATTTTTTTTCTGTTCTATATTACTGGGCCCTAAGGTGTCTCATCACACAGGTGAGACAGTGGAATGAAATACTCAAGGTAGCTGTTTGAAAGAGACGTTTGTCTCTTAAATGCTTTTGACTCTAACAGTCACTTTGCCACATAATCGTAGTCTTTAGCTCATGGAGTTTTAATTGCATCTGCAACAATCAGTATAACGAATGTGATATGCCTAAAAATAATTACAAAGCAAAGATAACACTTGTTTTATCTTTTTAAAAGACCATTTAGTAATTTCAAATTGTTTGTACAGTTACTGCCAAATAAAGGTAAGCACTTTGATGGAGTGGTAGAAATAAAAGAAAGCTCCACATGTTAAAGTCAGGTGGCTGTGCTGCAAAAATAAAGTTATCAGTACAAACACACATCCTGTGTCAGTAGGCAGTGGTAATACTGCAGATGTAGAAACAAGTGCAGAGCCGTACAGCCATCGTATCAGCCCATAGATGTTGTCACTGACCAATAAAATTTAAACAGATCAGCATCGAGCCAGAGTTGATGTCTGAGCTGACGTCACACATTTGATTGTGGACAAACTGTTGCACCTGGTTGGCTACAGGAGAACCACAACATGACACAGACTCATAGATAAGCATCCTGTGTGTGGATGGATGTCTTGTTGAAAGACTGTTCCAGGTTTCTCTCTCAAGAGCAAAATATGCGAGCACAAGATGACACTTCAATCAGGGTTACCCAGATTCATTACCAGAGATGAACTGAGGTCATCGAACACTATGGTTCCCCACACCATGATCAGTGTTCCTACAGCTTAAAGCAAGTTAAATTTAAGACTTTAAGACCTCTTTAATGCCACTTGAAATTAAATTTAAAACAAACTTCACAATAAACACAAATGGGGAAAAAAATAAACTGTTAGCCACAATTTGGCCCAAATGTTTATTTTAACACAAAACAACTAGTTGCGAGAAGCATTTGGTAATTTATTTATAAAGATAAATAAATGTTACCAATGATTTTAATATTTAAGATGAATTACAATCATCCTACTTACAATGTGTTAATATTTTAACACCTCTAAAAGATCGATTTAAGGTTAATTAAGGCCTTATTTTTGGATTGATGAATTCAATGCCTTTAAGTCTTTTTAAGGGTCTGCAGGAACCCTGATAATGTCAGGAGTAACACCTGTGTGTCTCTATGGAACATGGGCAGTATTGGTCCTCTTCCCTCAGGATGGCTAAATGTGCACAAAGTGGTCATAAGTAATAATGCACAACCAAGAGCTGAGCATACTACAACACCACTCCTCATTAGTTCATGCCTCTTCTCTAACTTCAGATGTTTTTACTCTAGTGTTAGCAGCTCACATATGAACCTGTAATCCAGCTAATGCCAGTCATTGAGACATGGTGTTTCCTGTTAGTCTACAACATGACAATCCTCTATTAGTATAACTTGTTTTGGGTGACTTTTAGTTTTGTAATTTCATTAGTTTTGTCGGTGTCCTCACACACCTACTGGTTCCTTAATCAGGCCACTGACATCTGTCCAGCCCATAGCTGGGTGGTTTACAAGGCTGTCCACACGAGAATGCAATTGGATCTTTTAAGGATTTTCTCACTCCGGAACCCAGTTTTGAAAAATAACATTTATGACCTCTTAAAATGCCATTTCCATTTGGACACCAGACTAAAATTAATTAAAAAACAAAACAACATTGCATATCCACAAAAGGTTCCTTTGGACAGGGACTATAATGCAACCTCTTGACCTCAGTCCAACCCACAATGTGAACTTAGGCAAACTTTCAAGTCCTGCCAATGCTGTCAATGAGGCATCCTCTCTGTCTGGTGACCACTTACTGATTTGACAGACTGTCAGAAACAGGAGCAACTGCCTGATAATAATGTTAGTTCATTTGTAATGTCAGCATTTTTGCCCACTGGGGCCCATTCTAGACATGCCAGCTTCTTGCAGGATTAATGATCATACATGACCATCACTTGAAAGCTTGTGTTCGAAATTACTTTCAAATTGGATTATTCCTTTCAAGTGCTTAACTTTAGTTGTCAGTTAGTGCATTTAAATTAGTTTACTAAATGGAGAACAAGTGTGTCCAAGTATATTGAGTGTTTTCTCTAACATTATTGTCACTGTCAGACAAGAAGTCTGCTTTAATCAGGTACAATAAAAATGATTGTTTTTATTAATGTCAACAATGTTCTCAGTCCATTCAACAAGTCATGTAATCAATTGTTTTTAATGCCTAAGTAATAGAAAACAAAAGTTTGACACATATTTAACATTAAAACTCACAGTTCAAAATAACTAAGTTATCACTGTTTTCTACAACGTTAGGTAGCCATAACTTTAAAAAAACAATAAGACACTCAGTCCTTAGTGAAATATTTTAGTCTTAGGTAATGCTGCCCACTGAAAGTGTCAGTATTGTGGTCCAAGATGACTGCTTAGTCTCAGACCTCCTCTGAAGTCATTCCAGCCCAGAGCCAATCAAAGTCCAAATGAATTGATATTCATCTAAAGAAATTGGCTGATGGTTTTCTTTTTTTTTTTCTTTTCTATTTTTGTCTTTTGTCTTCATTCTTTGTTTTCTATCTTTGGATAGATCTTACCTTCATCTCTTTCCCTCTCCCTCTCTCCTCTCCTCCATCCTAAATGAGTTCATTACTATGAGATGAGTTGTCTTTCTCTTTATCTGCACACGTTAATTACTAACACACTTCTGTTGCATATTCTGTCCAGTCAACCAAAAACAAGGAAAAGTAATGTTTCAAGTCAAATTGAGTTGAAGAAATGACACCATTGCCTTTAGTTTTGACTTAAGTTTCAAATGATTTCAAAGTTTGATTTTTTGCAATTTGTTTGTTATACCTGCTCAGTTCTGCATTGGAGGATCTCTGTACGAGTTTGGATAAAGTTTATCCTAAACAGATGGAGAGAGCACTGACTGCAGCCTGGTAGGCAGATCTGCACTTCTGTTGCTGTCAGATCTGGCTATCAGGCTTAGTGGGTATTGACTGTTGTATTTTGGAGGAGCTTATGCAGTGGAATGTGGTGAAACAGTACCGGGTGGTTTGGGTTGACAAGAACATTAAGTTTATTGCCTTTATCTGCCTCATAGGCTCTCAAACGGAAGCCTGATTTGTACTTGTCTGAGAGTCTTGATGTGAAAGCAGTATTCCACTGTGGTAAGTACACACAAGGTTTACACAGTTATACAGAGCCACACACACTTATACACTCCTAATCAAAATTTTAAGACCAGTTGAAAAATGGCAAAACTTCACATTGCTCACTGTTAGATCACAAGACCATTGTAGGTAGAGCTTTGAAATGCAAAAGGAAGAAATGGGAGTGAGACCAAAATAAATTGAGTCAGCATTTTATAGCAAACAACCATTAAGCTGAAATAAACTGTTCATCAACTGATAAAACGTTTAAGACCACAGCATTTAAAAGCCTAAATCTTTGCAAAAAATGTGTATTCAGTGTCATTTTCTGTCAGGTATCCACAGTGTCATGACCTCCTGATGGCAAAGGCAAAAAAAGCTTTCTCTATATGGTTGGATTGTTGAGCTGCATAAGCCAAGCTTCTCACAATGTGCCATTGCTGCTTAGGTTGGACACAGAAAGACAGTCATTTTAAACTTCTCAAAAGATCCTGAGGGTTATGGAACAAAAAAGTCAAGTGGTAGACCCCAACAAATTTCACCAGACCTGAGCCGCAGGATCCAATTGACTGTCCGTCAAGACACAAGATGATCCTCGACCCAAACTAAACTTGTCACTGGTGTCAACTGCAGTCCCATAACCATCAGACGGCATCTGCCAGAGAAGGGTTTTAAGAACAAAGTGTCTTCAGTGGCACAAAATTGCCTGTTTGGAGTTTGCAGGAGAGCACCAAAGAAGGGACACTGAAAGGTGGAAGAAAGTTTTATTCTCCGAAGAGTAAACATTTACCCAGGATGGTCCTGATGGCTTCCAACGCTACTGACATGACAAGGAGATCCCACCTGAGATGTTTTCTACACGGCACCGTGGTGGGGGCGCCATCATGATCTGGGGGGCCTTTTCCTTTGATGGAACAATGGAGCTTCAGGTTGTGCAGGGGCGTCAAACAGCAGCTGGTTATGTGGAGATGTTGCAGGGGGTCTCCCTCATGACTGAAGACCATCGTCTGTGTGGTAATGATTGGGTTTTTCAACAGGACAATGCTGCAGTTCACAATTCTCGATTGACAAAGGAGTTCTTCCAGAGAATAACATCACTCTTTTGGACCATCCTGCATGTTCCCCTGATCGAAATCTGTTATAATCTGTCTTTCTGCTTTAGTTTTTCTAGTGTTTCTCTGTTCCCCTGTGTGTCTGGCCTCCAGCCCCTGCTCACCTGTTTCCTCTTGTTTCTCCTCCAGGTGTTTCTCATCGTCTCCCATTAGTTTCCCTTTATATTTGGTATCTTGTCTTCAGTCTGTGTCTGATCATTGATGTGTGGTGTCCTCCGTGTTGTGTTCATGTTCACCTGAGAATCTCTTGTGAGTAGTTTTAAGGCTGCCATGCCAGCCTTTTTGTTTATTTAAAAAATCTTTTTGCTGCTGCTGCTTGGATTTTTGCCTGTGCCCTGGGTCATTCTGCCAAAACCTCACAAAATCCAATCGAGAATATTTGGGGTTGGATGGCAATGGAAGATTACAAAAATGGACACCAGTTCCAGAGAGTGGATGCTCTCCGTGAAGCCATCTTCACCACTCTAGCCTCCTGGAAACAGTGTCATCAAGCATGCCAAAACATAGTTTTTGAAGTGCTTAACAAGAATGACTTGGCTACTAATTACTGAGTACTGAGTTTTTTTTTTCCAAATGTAATTTCTATTTTAGGGGGTATTGAGTTGGGGTTTTTTTGTTTGTTTTTTTGAGATATGGTCTTAAACTTTTGATAAGCTGAAGAACATTCTATTTCTGTTTAACATTTGTTTTCAATAAAATGCTGTTTTTTAATTTAATTTATTGTTTAGTCTCACTCTCATTTCTTCATTTTGCATTTCGAAGCTCCACTTTACGGTAGAACCTTCTTATGATCCAACCAAATGTAAATTCTTGCCATTTTTCAATTGGTCCTAAAATTTTGATCAGTAGTGTATTTGTACTGACAGACACATTTTTCATAGAATCAAAGTACAAACTGGAAATGTTTGACGTCACCCATCAGCAGTTCATTCCTGTTCGTCTCATCTCCAGGAATTCTTTCTCTCAAATTTCCTGAGGCTCCGACGGTCAAAGCAACGTGCTTGTTTTTTGTAAGTACACACTTTCAAAACTTAAACCTTGCCATCATGCTTTTTAAAAGTTGTCTTCAAATTTGACAACCGTCTGTGTTTGTGCTGTAGACTGAGCTGTTGCCCCACTGCTCAGACATGCCTCTGTTAGCCAGGGTGGTGCAGGAAGATGGCAAGCTGCTGGTACAAGCTGTGCTGGAGGTACATTTTCAATAATTCATCTGTGTTTTCAGACCCAGTTCTCTGCTTTCTCCTCAAGCTGTTTAAAATGCAGGACATGTAGCAGTCCATCAGTCTGGACATGACTACATTAATCATTAGTTACTTTTAGAGCATTAACAGAATTTTAAGTGGTGTGTTTGCAATTCATGTTTGATTTGACAAAGTATCAAGTGAGATGCTACAGAAAACATAACTGCCTTGGTGGAGATAACAATCCAGTAAAATCCAGTGCAGCTAAATGAAAACAGTTTTTACAAAAAGTTCTAATAAAACATAAATAAGCATTACTTAGGTTGTCCGAGACAACCTATTTTCGTTTTAGACAACCAGATCCCACCTTCTGGTTGTCCTTTGGACAACCAAGAAAAAAGGATGGAAAATAAAGTTTACCTCCGCGATGGATGACCGTCATTTGTAAAAATGAAAGAGGGGGGGAAGCTTCTTCAAGCCATCCAGATTTTAAACAGACTGTTCTTTCAACCAATAGAGAGAAACTCAAAGTTCTACCCAATCAGATCAGAGTAGGGCGGGTCGTGCTGTCTGACTCACAGCGGGTTGAGCAGCCTCGTGTCACTCCGCCAAGGCTGCGCACGCTGCACACCATTCAAATAGTTTGTTCGTCAAGCTTTTGCTCTTCTGTTTACAACATTTCATAAGTTAAAAATTGTACTGCCGCATGTCCTTTTGGAGAATACTACAACGTAAGCACCTCCACCGCTAGCAATGGCGCGAGCAGCCAAAATGCAGTCATAACGGAGCCTTCAGGGCAGGTGCTTGCTCCCAGGAATACTGTCAGTGTTTCTCAGACTATTTTCTACGGAAGCAGAGAGCGGCCATTTTCAGCATATACATTTTTTTCATGGTTTTCTCAGGATAACGACATTATGTTATCACAAGATAATGATTGAGATTTTATGTGCATCATTCAGTAACCATGGAGACAGTCCGATCCCCTCAGCTGGTCACAGATAAAGTTTATTATTTCAGCAGGATCACTGTGTAAACGCCTGCTGATCTACAGTCAGGCCACCCGTTTCCTTAAATGATGAGGGCTGATATGAAAGTTATCTGTACAAAACAAACAAGACAGTTTCAGTCTGTGTAATTATACAAAAATGACAAATTATGAACATTAGGTTACCTTCAGGCACAGGAAAAAGAGAGCTGTGATCTCTATGGGATTTGCCTAGTTTGTCCGTCTGTGCATCCGTTTTCTTCCTCTTAACCGGGGTCGGGTCGTGGGGGCAGCAGCCTAAGCAGAGAGCCCCAGACTTCCCTCTCCCCAGCCACTTGGACCAGCTCCTCTGGGGGAATCCCAAGGTGTTCCCAGGCCAGCTGAGAA
>JARVJO010000227.1:23002662-23014483 GCA_031762555.1 Cynodonichthys magdalenae
GTTCAACCCACTGAATTAAAGCTGAAAGTCTGAACTTCAACTGCATCTGAATTGTTTTGTTTAAAATTCATTGTGGTGATGTCTAGAACCAAAGTTAGAAAAATGTTGTCTCTGTCAAAGTATATATGGACCTAACTGTATGAGTAATTTAATCACAACTAAATTTTCACAAGTCGGCACAAGTTGTCTAAAAGGTGTGACAGAGCCTTCAGACACCCTCAGCCTTACAGCAGTAAAGGTGTTCAGTGTGTTTATCTGGGTGTGACGTCTCACAGATTGTGCTGGTGGACGATCAGGGAGGTGAGCAGGCAGTCGGTGCGCGCCATCCTGTCGATCTTCATCTGGAGTGGGTTCTGGGCAAAATGCCACAGAAAGAGTTTAAGATGGAGCGGCTGGCCCCATCTCATGAGCCGCTGAGTCTTCCTGCTGATCTGACAGTGAAAGCCGCCCTGCAGCGAGTTTTACGTTTGCCCGCCGTCGCCTCCAAACGTTACCTCACCAACAAGGTTCTGTCCTACCATGGTGGAATATGTTTTCAGCCTGTAAAATACACTTCTGCTGGTGTTTTGTGACTCTGCATTTCACTGCTCTTTCTTCTTTAGGTGGACCGGTCTGTGACGGGGTTGGTTGCCCAGCAACAGTGCGTCGGCCCTCTTCACACCCCATTGGCTGACGTGGCTGTCGTTGCTTTGTCTCCGTTTGGCCTGGAAGGAGCAGCGACCTCTATCGGGGAGCAGCCGATTAAAGGGCTGCTCTGTCCGGCGGCGGGGGCTCGCATGGCTGTCGGAGAGGCTCTGACCAATCTGGTGTTTGCCAGGGTCACAGCCCTGAAGGTCGACCCTTCTTACACGTCATCACCAAATACACGTTCACCTTCAATAAACGGAAAATACTTTGATGTGATTTTGGCTTTTTAGACTAGGTTTAACACATATTGCAGATTAAGTAAATAGTTTTTCTTTGTCATTTGTGTTTTAGGATGTGAAGTGTAGTGGTAACTGGATGTGGGCTGCCAAACTGCCTGGGGAAGGTGTGTGCCTGTGGGAGGCCTGCAAAGCTCTGTGTGACGTCATGGGTCAGCTGGGAGTGGCCATTGATGGTGGCAAAGACTCACTTAGCATGGCAGCGAGAGTGGAGAACGAGACGGTCAAAGCTCCAGGTCGGTCTGTGTGTCTGTATGGTTGTGTGTGGGTTTGTGTATTCATGTGGTTAAACATGTTTCTCTGACAGGTGCTCTGGTTGTCTCTGCCTACGCTGTTTGCCCTGACATCACTGCCACTGTGACTCCTGATCTTGAGGATCCAGATGGCAAAGGTGAGAGATGCTGACAGACAAAAAGAAACTACAGTGTACAAACACAGAACCTTAAATATAAAAGAAAATACTAGTGCTGGGCACGTTATCACGTTATCACGTTAACACGTTAACACATTATCACGTTAACACGTTAACACGTTAACACGTTATCACGTTAACACGTTAACACATTATCACGTTAACACGTTATCACACGTTATCACACGTTATCACGTTATCACGTTAACACGTTAACACGTTATCACGTTAACACGTTATCACACGTTAACACGTTATCACGTTAACACGTTAACACATTATCACGTTAACACGTTAACACGTTATCACGTTAACACGTTAACACGTTAACACATTATCACGTTAACACGTTATCACACGTTATCACGTTATCACGTTAACACGTTAACACGTTATCACGTTAACACGTTATCACACGTTAACACGTTATCACGTTAACACGTTAACATGTTATCGTGTTAACACGTTAACACGTTAACACGTTATCACGTTAACACGTTAACATGTTATCACGTTATCACGTTAACACGTTAACACGTTATCACGTTAACACGTTATCACACGTTAACACGTTAACACGTTAACACGTTAACACGTTATCACGTTAACACGTTATCACACGTTAACACGTTAACACGTTATCACGTTATCACATTAACACGTTAACATGTTATCGCGTTATCGCGTTATCACGTTATCACGTTAACACGTTAACACGTTATTATCATGTTAACGCAGCCGACGCTTAACGGCTCTCAAAGGCTCATCCAATGAGAGCCTTTGTTGTTGAGCGCTGCAGCCGCTCACATGAACCCCAGCTGCCTGAAGCCGCCAGCTTCTTCAGGGCATTTTTTATTTTAGAAGTTTTCCAAACAAACAGAGTGGGAGGAAGTAAAGTTCTCTGTAAGAGCTGCAACACTAAACTGTCTCACCACCAGAGCAGTTCAAACCTGAAACATGACTTCAGTTTAAAACCAGGGTAAACAATCAGAGGGAGGTTCTGCTGCAGCGTGTGAGAGAAACAAGAAAAGGTAAGACTGGCTTGGTTTGACTTATTTCTTTAAAGTTTTTGAAAATTAATTGCCCCCTTTTTTATATAAAACAGTACCTAAAATGCTCATATTTGAGTCAATTAAATTTTGTGCAAAATAATGAAATTAAATCAAGAATTCAAGGAATTTTTGTCATTCTAAATGAGTATTATGAAAGATAGATGAGGCTCCTGTTGTCAGGAAAAAATACAATAAGCAATACAAAGTTAAAATAAAAAACAAAAGAAAAATGTACACTGTGTCACACATGTATCCCAACAAACACACACATTCAGCCATAGGGATCGTTTCTATAAAAAATAATTGAGATTAATCACGATTAAAATACATTACTGACAGGTTTGTAATTGATGGTTGAAGAAGAACTCTCACAATTAGAAAATTCTTCATTATTAACATCCATCCATATGTGAGTCTGTGTTCCTTTAATGAATGCTGGACCTTTAATTTAATCCTTTATTCAACCAGTCAGCCTAAACACATCTCACACACACAAGTTTGTATTTCTATCCTTATTAGGACCGTTCATTGACTTCCATTCATTTCCAGTAATTTCTATCTGATTAAGCCCTGACCACCAACCCTAAAATAGAGTTCCACCATATTAGGACCGGTCTTTGGTCCCCATTAGGACTACTGGTCCTGACAAGGTAGGTTTATACCAGAAACGGTCCTAAGAAGGTAACAAAAACAAGTACAGCCAGGCTTCTACTGATCTGTTATATTTTGTGTCTGCAGGCATTTTGTTGTGGGTTCCTGTGAGTCCAGGCTGTCATCGTCTGGGGGGTTCTGCCCTGGCTCAGTGCTACAGTCAGCTGGGAGACTGTTCTCCTGACCTGGACCAGCCCAGATTATTGACCGCCTGCTTCAACATCACTCAAGAGCTCCTACAACGTCAGTTTGTCCACATGGGAAAACTGCAGGCTTTTACATTTAGAGAGGAAAAAATACAAATGTCTTTACTTGAGTTTGTGAAGAAACAAATACTTAGTTTTATTTTCAATGTCCCGTCATGTGCTTCTGCTTTGTTTCATGATCAGGCTGCCTCCTGGTGGTTTGAATGTGCATTTCACTACATAACAGCAGCTATGTTACATACATGAAATTAAATTTATCAGTTTTTAAACAATATTATAAATGGTAAATGAACCGTACTTATATAGTGCCTTTCTGATCAACCAGGAAGTTCAAAACTCTAAACTATGATCTGTGCCCTCATACACACATTCATTCATTCATTCATTCATTCATTCATTCATTCACACATTCATTCATTCATTCATTCATTCATTCATTTATTCATTTATTCACTCATTCATTCATTCACACAGCACTCTACTAGATCTCTATATGAAGATACAGATCAATCTATAGAGACTAATCAGTGCTTTAAATCACTTTCATCCTCTGATGGGACACATCAGGGTCAGTGGGGGTTTAGGGTCTTGCCTAAGGACACTTCAACATGTGACCGAACAGCAGTGGAATCAAACCGCCAACTCTCGCATTAGAGGAACAACACCCCTACCCCCTCAGCCACAGCTGCCCTTCATTATAAAGGTGTCTTTAAACTTGTGTAAAATCAGTTCATGTGTTCATCATGTTTTTTCAGATGGTCTGATCAGTGCAGGACATGACATCAGTGATGGAGGCCTCATATCCTGTCTGTTGGAAATGGCCTTTGCAGGAAATCGTGGGGTTGATGTTGAGTTGTCATCAGGAGGATTTGGAGGTTATCAAGTTCATCTGTTTGTTTTTAATCCATTTTAACCAGTGGTTGGTTAATAAACCTGTGCCTCCGGTTGTTTGTGTAGTCATGGAGGTGCTGTTCAGTGAGGAGCTGGGTTTGATCCTCGAGGTTTCACAGTCCCATCTGGACAGAGTTAGTCAGAGTTACAGCGGTGCAGGCGTGGCGTGCCATCAGATTGGAAGAACCTGTGGATTTGGACCAGAAGCGACGGTGAGAAGTCGTCCTCATCGTGCACCTTTTATCATCACTGGTGATGACTGTTGTCTTCGTGCTTCAGATCAGAGTCCAGCTGGATGGACAGGAGGTTCTACATGACTCACTGCCTGATCTCAGAGCAGTTTGGGAGGAAACCAGTTTTCAGCTAGAACTTCTTCAAGCCAACGAGCTCTGTGTGAAACAGGAAAAGGATGGGCTTTCCAAGAGAACACAACCATATTTCAGACTGAGCTTTGACTCTGAAACATCCACCATCCAGCAGCTTGGTAGGAGTGGCACCAATAATAAGCATCTTGTGTTGTCTTTAAACGCAGCTCCGTTTGTGGGTTATCTTCGTTATAAAGTCATCTGTAACATTTGTTTGTCTCTTTCTCTTAGCTGCAGCGCCTCCACGTGTTGCTGTGGTCAGAGAGGAGGGCAGCAACGGAGATCGAGAGATGTCCGTCTCTCTGTACGAAGCAGGCTTTGAGGTAATAAGAGACTCTGAGCCGTCAGTTAAAGCTGCTTTCATTCTCTCCATGGTTTCATCTTCTGATGATGGTTGTGTAGGTCTGGGACGTCACCATGCAGGACCTCTGCTCGGGCTCTTTGACCCTTCAGCCTTTTAAAGCTGTTGTGTTTGTTGGGGGATTCAGTTATGCAGATGTCCTCGGATCAGCTAAAGGTAAAAAGAAAAACAGTTATGAATCACTTTGAGAAAACATTTAATTTTTGCTGTAAAAATGCATTTTCTTTTTAAAGGCTGGGCTGCAACTGTTGCCTACAATCCCAAGGCGAAGGCTGAATTTGATCACTTCCAGCAGAGAGAAGACACCGTGAGTCTGGGAGTTTGTAACGGCTGCCAGCTGCTCGCCCTGCTGGGCTGGGTGGGAGAGGCTGAGGATGGAGCAGGTGAGACGGATAGAGATCATTTCTTAACTGTGGAAATGTAAAAAAACAACAGTGCTCAAGTAGACTGTCATAACAGCATGAATTAATGTGTAAGAAGTATTTTATTATCGTTTGTTTTCCTTCTGTTTGGTCAGTCTCTGACGTGGTGCTGACCCATAATAAGTCTGGCAGGTTTGAGTCACGGTTTGTCAGTGTTGGGATCCAGAAGTCCTCGTCCGTCTGGCTCCAAGGCATGGAGGGTTCTGCGTTGGGAGTCTGGGTTGCACACGGAGAAGGTAAAGTGAGAGCCATGTTCATGTTAATGAGCACAAATAAACGAGTCAGAGAAAGTTTTTATCTCGATTCTTTCTCTCCTGCAGGTCTAATGCAGTTCCGTAGCCCCCTGGCCCAAGACCGGATCATTTCCAGTGGACTTGCCCCACTTCGTTACCTTGATGATCAGGGTTGCCCCACTGAAGAGTACCCTCTGAACCCTAATGGCTCCCCTCAGGGTGTTGCAGGCTTGACCTCTCGGGATGGCAGGCACCTGGCCATGATGCCCCACCCTGAGCGCTGCACCCTGAGCTGGCAGTGGCCCTGGGCTCCAAGAACCCTCAGACCTTCTCTGACACCTTCACCTTGGCTGCGCATGTTCAGGAACGCAGCGGTCTGGTGCAGCAACACAAGTTAAACCTACAGGAGTTGTCAAAGTGTGCAAGTTTTATCTGATCCACCTTTTTACTGACTCTGGAATCCTGTATTCATACATTGTTATAATGTGTTGTTGTTTCTGACAGCTACAACGTGACGACCAGCAGACTTTGCTTACATTTCATAATTTACAACAGGACACCAATCAGGAATGCTAACTGTATCAGTTGCACCTTTGAAACTTTCAAAACTAAAGTAATAAATCAATAAATACACGTGTTGTGTGACATGATTTAGAGGAAGTCATGCAGGAAATAAATAGTTTATTATAACCATTCAAACAGAAGCTCATATAATATCATATACAGACAGATCAGTGATAACAGAACAGTTTGAAACTTATCAGACAAAACATACAGAAGATCAAACTTATTTCCATCAAGACAACATGTTTTCCTGTAAACAGGTTTTTAAAAAAGCCACATGTGAACATTTTCCAGCTCAGGAACATGGAGATTTGTAACGACAGCTGGACTACCATCATTTGTCCCTTTAGATGTCTCAATCATAAAAGCTCTGTAAACACTTGACAAACCAGCCGGAGTTTCATACAAACTGTTTAACTGCACGTTACAGTGATCTGCCAATCATCCCCTGGAAGGGTGGAGAGGGTCTTCTTTCTGGTTCTGTTTGCTGGTTGGTGTTAATAACACAGATGAGTAACAGAACAACCACCACCAGATCGTCCAGGACCCCCAGCAGTCCACAGAGGGAGGGGTCTGTTTCCAGGGGACTCTCTGATGAAGACAAAGTGTCTACAGGTGGGGAGGAGATGGACACCACAGTCCCCACACAGCACAAGGCCACCCTGAAGAAAAACAGCCACACAAGACCACCCATGGTGCCCAGGCCCCGAGCCAGTAACTGCAGGAGGAGGGGGGTGTCACACAGATAGTCTATTACCTGGAGGGATGAGGAACATCAGGTTAGAACACAGACTGAACAAGTCCTTGTATTAAACACTTTCACACATTTATGACTTCATGATTTTTAACCAAAACATTTGTTTGAACTGAGACTTCCTCTGATCCTAAAGGAACATGTGGAGGTCAGCTGTCACCAGGTACATGAGCCGTACGGTTACTTCTTCCCTTCAGTCTAATCTGATACATTGAAAACTCTAGAGGAAAGCTTGCATGTTGACTTTCAGAGCTCTGATGGAGTACTGACCCTTCTTGGGGCTCCAGAATAGCGTTTGTTATAGTTGATTATTTCTCCAAGAACTTTCTTTGACTGCTGGTCTGACTGGCTCTCTGTGAACAGGTTACACAGCACACTGACCTAGAAAAGAGCCAGTCCTTTTTATTACAGGTTATTCAGAACACTCATGATTTACAGTAAGTTGTAAAGTGGACCATCGTACCTTCTGTCTGCAGAGAGGACAGCTGATTGCATCTAACAATGAGCCATGTTTCCAATAAGTGAGCAGACAGGAAGCTGAGAAAAGAAGAAGAACTTTTTATGGTTTACAACCATACCTAAAGTCGACATAAACAGAAAATCAACATTGTTCAAATGTAAAACTGATCTCACAACTAGAGGCTTTTGATGAAGGTTTATAAATGTATGTAAGGAGCTGTTAGGAGGCTGGGCGTAACGATAAACGTGACGGGAACATGTGCTTTGTAATCTTTATTAAACAGAGTCAAGGCCAATCTGCATCTGTGTCATAAATACTATCTGTTCAAACTGAAAACAAATTGTTTTTCTACAAACATGAAGCCTTTTCTGGTTGAATTCACTTTGTCTTTTCATTTTTTTTTTTGTTTACGTCTGTTTCTAAACCCTTGTAATAAAGAGTAATAATGATGTAAATGCATGTTTGTGGTGGTAAATAATTTTAGTTTTAATGATGACTGAGTGCAGGTAACTGGGCTGATGTAATCTCATACCACAGAATAAATGACCACAGTTGGTCTGAACTGGAAACTCCGACGTGTGCAGGCAGACGGGGCAGGGCCAGTCTCTTCTGCTCACAGACACACACGTCTGCACCGATTCCTGAACACGGAGGGAAAAGAGCTCAGTTAGGAAATGAGAGGCAAGAAAGATAAAAACATTAGAGAATAAAAAATATATGTTGGAAATAAATTGTTGAAACAAAAACAATCACTAAATGTAATTATGTTTGATTTCTTTTAGGACTTGTTGAGAAATTGACACGGTGTGATTTAGGTCTTTAGAGAGTATTTTAAATGTAAAAACTGTAATCATAGGGTTAATTCAAGCAGAAACTAAACAAACAGACTTAAATATACTGAATGCATAAAAAAACAACTGGAGTGTCACCGTGGCTGTCATTGTGTCACTCTCACCTCATGGCTGTTTACATACATTGTTGTTGGTTTTTTTCAGCTTGAGTCCTGAAAACAGGGCTTTGGATGAGCCAAGATCCTGACTCACGGTCTGCAACATGACAAGAGGACTAATTCATTCATTCTCTCAAAAACTTAGGGAGATGTCACCAAAGACTTGTGAGATAAAACTTAGTAAAGTCAGTTTGTACGTTTTGTAGATCAGAAACTGATGCTCAAATCAAAGCAGTTTAACCCACAAAAGAGCTCTAAATACCAATAATCAAAAGAAAGTGTCCTGTCTTTGATCTGACACCATCAAACACCTTTTGGCTTCATATTCTGGCTTTAATTTCACCAGGCAAATCTCACTCAGATCATGGATCTCTTTCTCAAGCAAGGTCTGGGCCTGAATGCAGCCTAAACCTGCATGTTTGTGGACTGTGGGAGGAAACTGGAGTACCCAGAGAAAACTTCAACTCCACACGCAAAGACCCCACAGGCCGAAGAGCCATGTTGATCAAATCTGTTAAACTCAAAGTACTCTCTGTGAGAGGATCAGTAATCTGTAACTCACTCCCTGAGCAGATTCTACATCTTTAAAACCCAAAACAAACAACATTGTAATTGTTTTTTGTTTATTTTATTCTTTTATCATTTCTCAGTAGTATCTAGATAAACTGTTTATAGGTGCTGCAAATTAGCTCACGCTATAAGCACCATGACACAAGCATGGGACTGCTGTTTTGTTCACTTTATGTTCCTATCAAATAAACTTGAAATAAATAAATAACCCTGGGCTTTCATCTCTAAATGATGTTTACAGTAATCAGGAAATACTGTGTCCAAACCGTTTCTAATACAGATTAGAAAACTTAAAAAATCATGCCATAAAAGTTGTTTAAATGTTTTGTTTTGCATCAAATGATGCTTGATTGTTTACATTTATAAAGCCCCCTGTGTGTGAAGCTCAAAGCATACAAATGTACCCAGTTCTGAGTTAAATTCAGTTACTTTTAAAAATGTAAATCTTGACTTTTGTAACATTAGAGAATGAAACTCACCTGGACTGAGGTGTCAGGGCTGATTGTTCCTTCAAAAATACTTGTGCCTGAAGAAAAGAAGGCAGTCACTGTTTCTTAGCAAGAAGTGAAGTGTGGCCAGACAGCATCACTTTTTCAAATAAATGGGGCCTGTTTGTTAATGATCAACCATACCTCCAATATCAGCCAAAGCAGTTCTGCTTAAAGGGAGCGGTGTTGCAGTCAAAGCTATGAAACATTCTTTACAGAGAACGCACTAACAACACTGTATGCAGGTTAAACTAGACTGTGATCAGTTTATAGTAAATTATTCAGATAGTTTCATTATAAAATGAACACGAGGGTTCGGTCAGGTCACAGGCAAACTATGTAGATCACATGATCAGATAAGTTTCCTCCCACACTGTTCACTGGGGAAGATCCAAACTGGACAATCATTTACTTTTAGTTTACTTTGTAAAGACCTTGTCCACACAATACTTCAGTCACTCTGAGCTATGAAATCAGTCACATACCATTGTTCAGTACCAGCAAGCAAGGATTTAAATGATTGAAAATTATCTTTTTATTTTAGTCTTCATAATTGTTCATTTTTAGACCCGTTTTAAAAATGTTTTTTTGTAATTTACATAGATTTTCTCACAGTAACCAAACAGAAACTGGGTTTGTGAGTAAAAGCTCTGAAAGTTTCCTGAACCTGAATTAAGATGGTTTAGTTCTTATTGTAGGATTACATCAGAGAGAAACCATGCCAGGATATCTATAAACACATCCAACAGACTTCTTAGATCTGAGTCCTCAGCCATGATGTCTTGATCAGACAGAGTCATGAAGAACAAAAAGTAGCAAAGCTCCTTGTTGCAGAAAACTTTCACTAAAGGACACCAAGCATCTTGCTGGGAGTTCACTAAAAACCCACTTAAATTACTTTCCGAAATATAAAGTAGAAACATCATTTTGCTCAATGTACATTTAGATAAGTGAGCTTGTAGTAACTGGTTCCCTCCTTGGATAAGGATACCGAGACCACAGGTAGCAAAATAACTGATGGAGAAGATGAAATTACTTAGATCTACAATCATAGTGTGTTTTAAGCTCTTTGCTTTAAAAGAGCCACTGTTGGTTTTGATGATGGCAGCATCTTGCTATGGAAACGACTTTCTGCTAGATGTTTGAGGCTCATTAGTACAGAAAGATTGATGCAAAACAAACTTTTTATTGGAATTCTATGAATTTCAACATGACAACCCCTAAACACACTATCCACTCAAAAACACATGCAACTTCAGGGAAGTTTTGAGCTGCTAAATAAACAGGGCTGTTATTTCACTGTTCAGTTTGGAAGCAGAAAACACTATAGTTTGAAAGTGTTTGTACGAAAGTGTTGCCTGAATAATTGTGCAGAAAACCCAAGTTAGTTCTTCAGATCTAACCTATCACACGCTCCGAGCCGCAAGGTCCACATCTCATAGTTCTGACTGGGGGCAATGTAGAGGACAGCTGTCACCGGGGGGAGAGCAGACGGAAGTTGTGCAATCTTTTGTCACTCAGCGGGGGGAAAAAGACGTGTGACTCAAAGTATAAACCAGACTTGAGCCTAATCAGCACAAAACAATACAAGGGCTTTTCTCTACTCTTCTGGTTACGCTAACATAAACAAAACAATTAATATAACACCCTAATCACACCACCGGGGGCAGAACTTTTTACATCAGCACTGATATACTGAAAATCTTAAACAAGTCTTTGTTAATCCTGCAGAGGAACACACATATTGCTGATGAATACCTTCATCTCTAGATGTTGAACCTTATTCAGAAACTGAATGAAATCCTTTTTCAAGATCTCTGATTGTCACCTCATGACAAGGTCAGCTCCTGCCCGGATGACTAGTCTCTTTAGAGATGGATACTCAGCTGTGATCTCCATTATCTTTGCTGTGAGATCAGACACCATATTATCAGCAAAGCTAAGAACCTTTGCTTTTTTCTTGTTCCAAAAGCATTTAATCTGACCCACAGCTCTGTCAGTTACTATCAGTGTTTCTGGAAGTTCTCTGTGTTGGCTCATTCAAAGCATTCATGCCCTCCTGCAAGAACATTTTTGTATTTTATCCTAAATTTCTTTTCCTTTTTTTCAAACACACCACGTCAGATTCAGCAAACGGTTCTTTCTTCTGGAAAAGTCTGTAAATGAGCAGCATAAACATGATGACCACCACCTGTTCGTTTTCAGGTGCTCATGCAGAGGATATTAGCATACTTGCTGCCCCAATATTATATAAGGCTACACTTGCTGCCCCACATACCAGAAAGTGCTCGTTCATGAAAATGACAGTGAAAAGTAAAAAGAACTTCAGAGACTGAAGTCCTGCTGTCTGTAGTCGCGTTTCCATTGACCATGAAAATGCGCAAATTAAAATTTCGAAAATTAATTTGCTTAATGGAAACACGTCAATTTCGAAAAAACTTCGCTTTTTCGACAAAATAGTTTTGCGCTAGGATGAGGTGGTTTTTCAGCCGTATCGAAATTGGTTTATTTCGCAAAACT
>JARVJO010000227.1:23020855-23031001 GCA_031762555.1 Cynodonichthys magdalenae
AGGCCTCTCTCATCTTTTTAAGAGGGAGAACTTGCACAATCGGTGGCTGACTAAATACTTTTTTGCCCCACTGTATACCATTATCTAACTGATTATATGTAACCAACACAGTCGTCAAGTGACGAAACATCATAATAATGGTTATAATTTGGTTTGGTTATAATAATAATGCATTTTGTATCCAGTTGTTTTTGTTATATTTATTCATGCATTAATTCTTGGTTTGTGAACTAACTTTCCTAATTAAAACAACACTTGTGTTGGGAGGGGGGCCACCTTAAAAACACAATTTTTAATTTTTAATTTTTAAATTTTTAAAGTATTTTTTAATGGTTAAGTAGCATATCTGCTAGTTGGTAGAGATATATATGTAATTGTAAATATAACACACACAGTTCTTGTTTGAGGAAGAGAATGGTAGTTTTAGTATCTTATAATTACTCACTTCACTTTATCTTGTACTTGCATAGGATTTTTTTTCATCCTAGATGAAAGTCTTTATCTTTTTTATTTAATGTAGTTTCTATCATGTGTTCTGACTTGCAGTCTAACCTGTTTTAATTCACACCCACTCATTAATTTGCTGCCATTCCCACATCTCACCTTTATTATTTGTTTTAGAGAATTCATGTTCACAAAGTTTGAACAAAAGTAACCGTGCAGAAAATGTCTTATGGAATGCGATAATTTGAAGAAAGCAGTACTTTGATATTTCATATGATTGTCCAGAGAACCTCCTAATGATGTTGTATTTGTTTGTGTCTCAGCTGCAGACCTTCAACACAGCTGCACCCTGCAGAACAGTGGAGGATCTCACCACAGGAGCAGCCATGTCACAGGCTCTGCATCAGATGTGAGTTAGAAAACTGCTAAGATCATGTTCGGTTACTCAAATATATTTTATGAGCACTATATTTATTTATAGTTAGGTTAACTAAGGCTTACAAAAACATAATAGCTCCAATGTACTGTGCAAGAGTTATATTTTACTTTAAACACACCAAAAATAACCTTTTGACCATCTTTTATTGAATGAGTTCAGTTGTTTTGCCAGACTGCTTTCTAAATATGTAAACCCTCAAATCACAAGATTGTTTTAGACACTTAGAATTAAAGCTCTGTAGTTTATTTGCTATTTAGTGTCACTATTAGCAACATTTTCACAAGCTTACAAACCATAATCTGGAGGGGAGGGGGTGAAGGACTACTGTACCCTTTTCAAAATGAAAAAAAAAAAACTTTGAATGAAAAAGTTGATCTTCCCTGTCTAAGCGAAATGTTGCTATTCATGGCAAATATTCACACACTGCAGGACAACACACACATTTAGTTGAACACAATTAGGAGCTTGATTCAGTGCAAACACAACAGAGCTGAGTGTTGCCACTTCAAGTCCTCACCATGCTGGAGTTTCTTGCAGCCAGAGCCTTTCAGAGAAAGTTAATGTGCAGCACTTAGTACTAGTTAATTGTTTATTAACTAGTTAACAAACAATTCTTGTTCTACCAAGCCTCTGAGTGCCTCTGTGTTTACAGTAATAATGCACAATGTTGGAAATGCCAGGGTTCTGTTGGCAGATCTGCACCCTCCGCTTCACTTTATATTTACAACCAAAGTGGGCAACTCTTGTACAGGAAGTGGTGTTTAACATTGATGGATGAGTGGTGATGGGCAGCTGTCCTTTATGTTACTCCCATGTTTATTTCAGATCCGTTAACCTCTTCCTTGCTTCTGCAGGCTTGCTCTGCTCTGATAGGCAACTTCACACACTCGGACACTATAAACTCATGATGTTTTTACTGCCTTATTTACAACCTCTCTGACTCATATTTTATGAAATTCCAAATTTTCCCGCATGTAAACATAATTTTGAATCATGCAGAGAAGAATCACACACTGCAGGACACAGTATTTACATATGGGAGTGTTTCAGGTGAGAGGTCAGCTCCACATCTGTTGGGATGTATAGAAAAGATGTGCTTCTTTCTATGTTTCTACAGAAAAGTCTGCACACGGTTTCATTATGTGGAATTCATGCAGTTTCAATAAACTTGCAGGTTATTCATGTATTGGATGTGTTTTGTAACTTTTAGACAAATATGCCCTCTTATAAACAATGCTTGATGCATTGTATATTTTTTAAGGACTTTAAAAAACAACGTTCGATCATCTATGACATTCTGTCTTACTGGTGGTTCATGATGTAGTGTTCACGATCAGACAAACACAACCTGTAAAGAAAGGATTTAGTTTTGTATTTTTCTGTACATTTAATTTAATAAAAGTTTCAAGGAAGTTAACATTTTGTGTCTCGTAAAGAAGGTATGTTTTGCACACTTGTGAAAATGTTGAAACTATCAAAGCAAGTGGATTCCCTGATAGTTTTTTCTTCCCACATGCGTACTGAGAACATACTCCTCTGTGATTCCAGAGACCCAGCGTGGTTCAGTGATGGATGGTTGAGTCGTATCAAAGCAGACGTTGAGGACAACTGGAGGCTGAAGGTACACAGTGATGATCCCTGGCTACTAACTTAGTCTGCTCTGACTCCTCTAGGAACATGTGGGAATAGTTACAATATGTTGACCCTCTAAACTAGATATCTTTGCTGTTGCTTTTCATCCGTTCTAGATAATAATTAGATTAATATAAAGATAATATAAAGAAGTGCTTCATTCTTTTTACTTTAATTGTTTTGTTGTTGTCTCTCTGCTGGTCTTGCTTATCAAAGAAGAAGAAAGTTATTATTATTGTTGCACTAGTCTGTATGTGTCTTTTAATTTATTTGTCTCTTGTAATCCCTTGTATTTTGTTAGATATTGTTTATGTCTATTGGTCTTTAGGATTTATTTTTGAATTAGTAACAAAGTTTATTTTTTTAAATCTCTTTTCTCAGATGAACAATTTGAAAAAAATCCTTCAGATGGTGGTTGACTTTTACAATGAGGTATGAAATACACCTTCATTTTAACAGAGACATTTGTATTTTGCACCATTTGTTCAAAGCAAAGCTCCAATGACTTCCTGAGAGAAAATGAGTTCTCAGCTGCTATGCAGCTAAAATCTGATTCACAATTAAATACTATAAACTCTAGTTCTAAAGTTATGTATTCATGTTGATATGTAGGAATCATCAGACAGAGTTTTACTTTACTCATCAAGTGTTTTAACATGTTTTATTTATGCTTGTGTGCTTTTAGGTTTTAGCTCAGGAAATCTCAGGCTTCCCTTTGCCAGATGTGTCCTTGGTGGCAGAGCATGCAAATCCTGTGGAGCTGGGCAGGTTGCTGCAGCTCATACTGGGCTGCGCTGTTAGATGTGAGCGCAAACAAGGTGGGATTCTGTTTGGTGGTAATTTGACACACATATGACAACCAAAAGGCTCACTGAAGGCAAAGCTGGGAAACCAGTGTGATTACTGTTTTATCATTTAAAAATGCCATCTTTGTAGTGACAGTTGTTTCATTTCTTGTCAGAATACATTCAGATCATCATGACACTGGAGGAGTCTGTGCAGCATGTGGTCATGACAGCTATCCAGGAGGTTGGTTCATCAGGTTCCTCTTCGCTTGGCCTGTTTATTATAATGACCAGCAGGAGGGTCAAAAGGACTAAACATATTTGTGAAAGTTTTGCTGAGAATTGGAGAGTTTTTGAAAGATGTAGCAGCAATGACTGAAGGATGACAGAGTTCATGCTTCATTAGCTCTTTTATTAAGTGTGTGTAATAAATCCTCACATTTTCCTCCTCAGCTGATGAGCAAAGATACTAAGACCCCGTTAGGAGCAGAGCTGTCAGGGAACCTGGAACTGCAGGTCAGGATTATTTCTACAGTTATTTCATGTCTCCTAATTAGACTGTGTGAAAATTATACTTTCTGATGTGCATTCTTTTTGTTTTACCAATCTGAGTTTTAAAATGTGGTTCTAATTGTTAGTTTTTTTTAATCCAAGGAAGAGATTAATAAGAATGCCAGACATTTATTGTTAACTGTAAGAGTGTATTCTTTGATGATTTTACATAGGTTATAACTAGTGATGTGAGGCTCGACACCTCCTGCTCGACACTGTTTCGAGCAAATGAAGCAGAAGTGTCGCGAGATGCTGTTTGGAGCGCTGCTTCAGCACGCTCATGATCACGTGACTACTCCAAACGAGGCCTCGTTACGTCACACAGGTGTTGAACTGTTTCAACTCCAGACTTGAAAAGGACCTGGTTCACGTGAAATCTGTTTTTTTAAGGAGAGGTGCTCCCTGAAAGAGTTTTCAAAACTGGAGAGGTACCAGTAAAGAACAGCAACAAATTGAAACCCATCTCAGCCGAAATAATCTTATTTTTAAATAAAAATTATCTTTGAACCCCCGTTACCCCTCCTACGGCACGAGCATTTCAATTTTACTTCTTTTAAAATACTATTTAGTGATTTAGGATTTCAATCAGTCGTGTCAAATAATATTTCTGTAATGATCCCGTTGAATAATTAACTTCTGTCTAATATCTTAGTTAGGCATCAATGTAGAAGTATGTGTGTGGAGTATTTGTAAAATCTAAATAACAGATATGCTGGACAATCTGTGTGATCATGATGGAAGAGATAGGCTGCCTTCATGTCAGAGAAGTGAGTTCGAATCTCAGGTATTTATTTTATTTTTTCTGTAAACTGTAGCAAAATGCTATGAATTATTAAAAACAATACAGATAATTACTAAACTTTTACTTATAGGCCATATTTAGATCAACAGTATGCTCCAGGTTTATATCAGGGCTGCTTCACACATCATCACCCGCAGTATTTTGTGCCATATTCCTACTGATTCAGAAAGCCTCGGTTTATCCATCACTACCAGCCTCTTTTCAATCTTTATATAAATTACCAAAACACTGGTTTCATTGGAGAACATGAGCTTTAATGAAATGAACTCGTCATTTAAAAGTTTTCAAATTTATTCACTTCAACTGTAGTACATAAAAACAACCTGCAGGTGTCACTGTCTTAGAAAGTATCGAGCGATTTGAAACACCAGGACATTTTCTGAGCTGCTGTCTCAAAGTGGTTCAGTGATTCGGGAAGCCTCGGTTTCACCATCACTGGTTATATCTTTACTCAGGAGAAACCTGTAGCATAAAATTAATATTAGAATAAAAAAAAACTGTCAGGAGCGGCCGAGCGAGGTGGACCCAGAAGCAGGCAGGCAGACGAGGATTCAAAAGGTAAAAATAATTTATTAAATCAAAAGGCCAAGCCTGGTGGCAAAAATACAAAAAGGCAAAATCCAGGCTGAAGCAAAAACAGAGGAACCGTGGCATAAGGCAAAAGCGAATGGCAAACATGAACAAACAATAAATGAACGGACGCCAGGGTCCAGGCAAGAGAAGAGATTAAATAGAAGCGGGGCTGAGTGGAAATTAGGAACAGCTGAGATAATCATGAGTAGCAGCAGGTGTGGGAGAGAGAGAGAGACTGAAAGCAGGAGGAAGCTGAGGGCAGAGGTGAGCAATGACACAGAGACCTGACAAGACAAAGAAAACAATCATAACAAAACACAGAACCACAAGCACAAAACCATCACAAAAACCCTATTAGTAGAGATGCATTGATCAATTTTCTAGGCTGATTCCAATTTCCATTAAGCTCTAATTTGACAAGTCTGAATTGAGCTGAGTTTTATTATCTCTAAGAATTATAAATACTTCATAGTTTTTCTCATTTTTAGAGGAGGTGTCGTGGTGGCTCACTTGGTCTTAGTGAGAAGGTTGCAGGATTGAATCCCGCTCTGGGACCTTTCTGGACTGTTCTCCCCATGCATGCAGTGATTTTCTCTGGTTGCTCCAGTTTCCTCCCACAGACCAAAAACATGCAGATTCAGTTCATTAGTAACTATATTGTTCCTAGGTGTGAGTGAAAGTGTGAATGGTTTGTATCCCTAACAAATAATGCTTTTTGTTTTATAGTTCGTATATTATGTGTTGCTAATTCAGCGTCTTGTTTCTGTGTCTAGCTCAAAAAAGCATTTGAGGAGCTTTCTGACCTTCAGTCAGTAAAGGAGGCATTAGCCCAACGCTGTCAGGAGCTGGACATGCAGGTGACTACAGAGCACACATGCAAGCTGTTCCAACCAGAAATTCTACAGAAAAACATAATATTGTACATTTCAAGCTCGGTTCAGTGACTTATAAGTGTGCAGCCTATTAGCTCTTCTTGTGTACACATGAATGCCCTTGGTGCAGTGTAAACAGGAGCTGTGTAGTTCACTGTAAACTGTCTATTGTCTGGAGCTGCTGTAGCAGAAGGACAGCAGCACAGTTTGGTTCCACATTAGACCCTACTCTCTCTGCTAGTAGGCCTCACTCAGCACTGCACAGGCAGACTCAGTTTAGCAGAGGCACTGATCAACTGTTAACTGGACTCTCGACAGACTGATTTGATCTGTTTCCTGTTTTTCTCTCCTCTCTGCGCAGTGAGGTAAGTCAAACAGCTAATTACTGGGTGAAAAAAGAAACTAACTTCTAATGCAGCTGCTCAAATGTTTTCTCTAACTCCGCTAACAGAGGGTTCCTTTAAAACAAGTCATGCAGTGCTTGCTTGGTCAGTTTTAACAACACATTACTGTAGCTCTTCAATTTTGTCTGCATGTGTTACGATTGTCTTATTCTTCAGAGGAAAGCATCTTCAGCTTTGTATTGTTCAGAGGACAAGTAAATAAGAGTTAAAACAAGCTGTTGATAGGTATTTGGAATTAGATTATAAATGCTCACACAGTGTAGAACTGTAATGATGATGATGTCAAAATAATGCAAGATCCAGCAAACTAAGATGAGTCTGTTTTCACACACAGGTTTACTGAATGTTTGCTTTGGTTTTATTGCCGTGCAGAAACTGTACAATAAATATAGAAAACCGTTTTTCTGTTCTTTAATCCAGTCTTTTTAAAATAAACAATATTCCATTTAGACACGTTTGTTTTGTTTGTTTGAATTCAGTCTGTCACCTCATTTTAAATGATAACTTCTAGTTCAGCAGGTTTTAAATGTGAGAAGTGAAAAAGGAAAACTAACCACATTAACCTGTTTGCTTAAGGTACACTTTGTGTGTGCACCATTTCCTGCATGAATTAACTCACTGCAAGAATAGCTAGGACAAAAAGATATTTGTATTTTAATTCTGTTATAATAAAGGAGTTTTGATGCTCAGAAATAATCCTTTCTGTTTTGCATGCAGTGATTGATGAAAAGGAAACAACACCAGTTCCTTCCTGCTTCATTTAATTCACACAAACTTTGACAAACTGTTCAGAAGACCAGCTCTCACTTCATTGTGTTCCTGGACAGGTGGCTGTTCTTCAGGAGGAGCGGAACAGCTTGTTGGCTGAGAATGATGTCCTAACAGACCAAGCCAATCAGCAAGATACATTTGAAGACCCAAGCACAGCCTCGGGCAGAAAACAGAGTCAACTACAACAACTGGAGACTCTGCAGGAAGAGAATTTCAGGTTTTTCACTTTCATCAAAAATTCACTTTACATTTTACGGTAAAGACCTGATGCTGATGTGGAAGTGCTGCTTCTAGGCTGGAGGCAGCCAAAGATGATTACCGGATCCACTGTGAGGAGCTGGAGAAGCAGCTGATTGAGCTTCAGCACCGTAATGATGAGCTCACCAGCTTAGCAGAGGAGTCACGGGCTCTCAAAGATGAGCTGGATGTTCTGAGGTTTGTGTCCAAAGTTTGTTATTATTATAAAACCTTTTATTTTAACAGGTAAGTCAATTCAGAACCAGTTCTCATTTACAGTGACGACCTGGTTAAGAGGCAACAGTACAACAGAACATAAAATGTCAGAACATGTTAAAGTGTTCTGGTCTTTCCTAGAAGACATTATCTTTCAATAAAGAGTCCAAACCTAACTTATTTAGTTTAAAAACCTTTCCTTTCTATTGAAAAACTTCTCAGAATAACATGGGAAGCAGCTTTTAAATGTTTTGTTTTTTTCCTCTGACAATGATAGTATAAAATGAAATAAAGTTCAAACAAACTGTCCTGATGCATCTCACTAATCCAACTTAAGAAAAACCGTCCATCATTAAACAGGGGTGGAGGTCTTTGTGTCCTGTTGTCCCCCTCTTTCAGTGCTGTTATTGCAAGTATGACTCATCACCCAGTGAACAATAGGGATATTCAGGGCACTAATGATTAGATGGGCAACGATACAGAAAATTCACAATTCGGTTCAGTTTGATATTACTTCGATACAAAAAGAGAAATGTCCATGCCCTTACTAACTTTTTATTTATTTAAATTAATTATGAACATTTGTTTAACCGTAAAAGTTCAGTTTTTAAATGAAATATTGCTGAAACAAGTTTCTCAGTGGATCTGCACTCGACAGTGCAGCCTAGGTGGAGCAGTCGAACACAGATCCACAGATCCTTCAACACAGAGCATCTTCAGAAGACAAGCTGATAAAATACATTTTAATAATCTGTATTTTTTGATACATAGTGTGTATTGAACCTAAAACACTCTAATGAACGGTTCGATACAGATATATGTTTCACCCCTTCTAACAATCTATTGTTAGGTTGGTCCTCTTTGCATATGAACAGTTTTGATTGTCATTGTTGAACCTGTTTGTCCACCATGTGGAGGCACTACTTATAAGGCTGAGTTCACCTGAAACTCCTCAGACTGAAGCAGTTTAGGAGATAACGTTTCATTAAAGAACCCGTCCAGAGGACTTACTAAACATTTTTTTTGAAAGTTCAAACAAGTGTTCTTTACTTTTTCTGTTTACTCTAAACAGGACTAGGAATTTTACCTTTGACAAAAAAAATGTTTCTGAAACAATGTTTTTTCATTATAAGGATGTTTATACTTCTGAGGGTGTATTACAAAGCAAGTTCAAGACAGCTATACTTTCTTTAAAAGCTAAGCTGACTCATGAAAATCTAAAATTCATTTGGAGATAACAGGTACAACAGCAGTGTTTAAGATCTGTGTTTTTACAATTTCATATACCTTTTTGTATCAGTCAAAAGCTTTTCATCTTGTTTTCTTTATTTCATTTTTAAATTTGGGTTATTGTCAATAAAAGAGCCAGTGAACTGGTTGCACTTTGTTCATACCATTTATACTGAAACGTTGAACATTAACTAATTTGAAGTTATGACTTCAGCATAGTGATCTAGACGGGCTCAATTAGAGCCAACTTTGTGACTGAAAGCTCCTTTTCCTTTTACATCCAAAATACTAATAAAGTTATCAACTTAGGTTTTTGTTTAGATGCTGCTTTGTCTGAGCTTGTATCACCCTCTGATCATGTTGACTGAAAGTCGTGTTGAATTTCTGTAGAAACTGTTCAGACCGGGTGGATATGTTGGAAGCCTCGGTGGAGACCTACAAGCATAAGCTGGAGAATCTCGGTGACCTGAAGAGGCAGATGAAGCTGCTGGAGGAGAATAACATGACCTACATGCAAAACACTGTCAGTCTGGAGGAGGAGTTGCGTAAAGCAAATGCTGCTCGTGCACAGCTTGAAACATACAAAAGACAAGTAAGCACTCTTAAAAGCTTTTTGCAGAGTTTAACAAGGTGCAAAGATTGGTTTTGTTTATCATATGTAGCCAGAAGGAACGGTCTCCTGAACGTGACCTCAGAACCTGAGGTTGTGTCCTTCCTAACTGAACTGAACAGTTTTTTATTATAGTTACTTTTGACCTACCGGTAGATAGTCTTCTGATTCACTGTCCTTGGACACTGAGTCAGCCACAGGCTAAACGTAACGTAACGTCACGTAACATCACGTAACAAAACGTAATGTAATGTAATGTAAGGTAACGTAACATAACGTAACGTCGCGTAACGTCGCGTAACGTAATGTAACGTAACGTCGCGTAATGTAATGTAAGGTAACGTAACGTAATGTAAGGTAACGTAGCGTCACGTAATGTAATGTAATGTAATGTAAGGTAACGTAATATAACGTCACGTAACGTAATGTAATGTAAGGTAACATAATGTAGCGTAACGTAACATAATGTAATGTAAGGTAACGTAATGTAACGTCACGTAACGTAATGTAACGTAAGGTAACGTCACGTAACGTAATGTAAGGTAACGTCACGTAACGTAATGTAAGGTAACGTAAGGT
>JARVJO010000227.1:23180555-23193880 GCA_031762555.1 Cynodonichthys magdalenae
TCACTTTCAGAGACGGTGGGGACATCGTCAAACTTTTACAATTATTTACGTTAACAATCTGCCTCTGTAGCAAAATTATTTCTTTTGCCTTCACACAAAGATTTTGTCAATATCAGCTCTATATATTAGGTTAGTTACATGTATACAGAATACTCCATCTTTTAGGACACTTGCTTTGCTTTTGTTTTTTCCTGGTCTTGGTCTTGACTCGGTCTCGCCCTTCCTTGGTCTTGGTCTTGAATCGGTTCAGGTCCTAAAAGTCTTGGTCTTGTCTCGGTCTCGAGACACTGTGGTCTTGGTCTTGACTACAACACTACTCCACCTGTGTGTCTCTGTTGTATGAAACTTTGGTTTATTGTCATATTGTATTGGTTAATTTAAAAGGGCTGATACAGAACATGGTTTAATGAAGGTGAACATAATCTCAGTTAATATGGTTTGAGTATTTTTGCATCACAACAGAAACATTTCGGTGTTCAGTTTTAAATAGGTACAGACAGTTAAATTGAGCACACGAGTCTTGGTGGTTTGTGTTAATCTGGTGGTGGTGGCCTGAGATGGTATCAAATTCCCGGCCTGGATTAGTGTCCCAGTCCACCCATTTGTAACTATTGTTTTCAACTGTAGGCAGCATACGGCATTCATATATAGGTTTTGGCCTTATTTTTAGCAACAACAGAAAAACCTGGTCGCACAATAGGTGCCTCAGACCCCGTTCCCCATGGTGCATCCCCACCAACTTTCAACACAAAGTTACTCCCCTGAACACAGACCACGTGTGTGACCAAGTGCTGCGAGTCCATTCATGTTCTATAAATAGCGCTGATCAGCAGCGCAGCAACAAGCTAATGTAATGTCCCTCAACTTTTAAAAAGCTGCCTTTGGGTGAAGGCAGAGGACACCTGGACAGGTCTCCAGTTCATCAGAGACAGACAAAAAGACAAACAACACACTCTCAGTCACACCTAGAGTCACACAGAAGAGCTCCAAAAGAGATTAAAACAGAGAATTCTGGACTCCATCTGCTGCTGCACACAGTTCTAACCACTTATTATCAATAATAATTTACAAAGAGTCATCTTCATATTACAGCACTAAGTGTGGCTGTTTTAACTGTTTGATCTGTTGTGCAATGAACTGGTAAGCAGCCAGACGGTTCATGGATCAGCAACGGTGGGTAGTTTTGTAATCTTTTATAACACATGAAGGCCAAACTAAATGTTTTATAATTGCGAAGCAAACAAACAAACAAACAGACAAACAAACAACATCCTTTTGATTGTTATCATTTAAACTGAAGAAGTGCCACAAGCCAGTAAGACAAATGATGATTTCATTTCCTATAAATTTTATTTTAAAATTTCACATTTCCTAATAACTTTCAGTGAAGGAACCTCAAAAGCAATAATCTCTAAATGAACACAACCAGTTTAAATGTGACAATTCTTCTTCAAGTTATGTTTTAAGCTATGCTTAGACAAGCATGACTGTAGAGGTTAAATTTTACACATTTTAACCAGCTGTGGTTCTCAGGCCGTGGTTGTGTTTTGCTTACAGAGAACATTTCATGCAAACTCCACTTTTCAGCAGTTAAATATTTTGTGTATTTAGAGTCTCTACGAGTGCAGAAAATTTGAATTTAGTCTCTCCCAGTGCTGCATAGATAACTACATATTCTTTTTTTTGTGTGTGTCATATTTTTTAACTCGTTCGGTTTTCTCTATCTTCTGACATTTAAAAAAATTATTACCTGAAATTATTTGAAACAGAACTTTTAAATAAGGTCTGGACTTACCAAATACATTTTAGTCATCTTCATTCTCCTCTGGCTCAGACCAGACCAGACCAGAACATTATTGCACAAGTCTGTTCAACGAAATTGAACATAGAAAGACAAATGGGACAACAGCGATATATACAGTATAGATACAGAATATACAGAGAAAATGCCAATAATTAAGTAGTCATTACATTTAGGATGTTTGGTGTGGGCCAGTGTTTGTAAAGCAGCTTGTGCTAAAAATAACGGCAGAATTTTGTCCCATTTGGCTTCAAACTATGTTTGAAAAAGTAGTGTGGATTTTCTAAAGTCACCTTTTAGCACATATAATAGCTAAATCTAAATGTCATCAAAACAAGTGGATCAGACACCTCAGAAAAGAGTGAGAACGGGGCTTGTGGAGTTACAATAAGGAGGAATTCAGACCAAATCATTGCAGTTCCACTTTATCTAGACCCCAACTGATTTAATTGTGAAAAAGAAGGATTTAAAAGCAAGATATTTCTCTCTTAAACAGCATGTTTGATGCCAGAACTACATCTCTGAACCTCTTTAATGCTGCATGACATCAGGAATGTTGCAACCTAAATGTGTTTGACCTCATTGTCTTGGAGTTTGACGACCCTCATGTGAGCCTGCAGGAGTTGGGGTTAACCGTTTTGTGTCCTAACAACTGCTGACAGTCAGATAGCTTCAGTAAATTTTACCATTCAAGTTACAATTTTCAGTAAAATCCTATTTCTTGCACTTGAAGCCAAGTATAAAAGCTGTATAGGGGGATTAGCTGTAAGTGTCACAGAAAGAAAAATAATTTCTTCTAAGTAAGAGCAAAGCATATAGGGATAGGTTTATTCTGAAACCTATTTATCTTCCTATCAATGTGCAACTGGTTTCTTGTTTCACGACTGTTTTTTGATTTGTTGGAAAAAAGCAAAAATTTTACTGTAAGAAAACAATAAAGTCAGGTGTATTTAAATTTAATTCTGTTTTAGAGTTGACATTTAATTTTATTATTTTCATTTTCCTTAATCAAATTATGTTTTTTGTGTGTGTTCATTCGCTCAATGAATGTTCTGATCCACTTCTTTTTTTTTTTTTTTTTTTTAACAGTGTGATCACTTTGTGTGGATTTAGTGAGCTGAGTTAGATCTGGATATCTGGAATAAACCAGTTATTTTACAAACTGTGACTGATTGACCTGTGTCACACTTTGAACTTTTTCTGCAACACCTGACTGATGGGCTACCCACTACAACATATTAGGATGGCAGCTCCTCGAATATGCTGGACAGTTAATTAATTTGGGGCCTCTTCCTCAGTAATAAGGGTGTTGCTTCGGTCAGTCGTGGTGAAGAAAGAGCTGAGTCGAAAGGCAAAGCTCTTGATTTACTGGTCTGTCTACGCCAGTTGAGGTGATTCAGCTTATTAGGATGCCTCCTGGATGATGTGTTCTGTGTACTTCCCCCTGGTAGAAGGCCCAGATGAAGATCCAGGATCATCTCTTTAACTATGAAAAAATGAAATGAAACTTAAAACCCAGGAGAAAGTGTTGAATAGATTTTGCACCTTACATTGTTCATGTTTCCTGGCAGGTTGAGGAACATTTTTTGCCCATATGTCATCACATGAACTCTTTCATATTACAGTTTTTCTTGGTTGCTTTGACCCACTTAAAGAAACCAAGTTCCACTAATTTTCATCATCACAAATTCAGCAGATCAGAAGTCAGCTCTTAATGTGTTAACCATTTCTCATTGGATTGACACATTTTCTTCACTCTTGCAATTAAGCAGTTAACACAGATGTCATTCAAGCAGTCCAAACTTATTATTTTAGCCCTGTAACCAAACATAAACCATCTGTTTCTGACTATTAGAAGCTACCTACCTCAGTATGAAATCACTGAAGCACCTGTTTGACTCTCCTTCTCAAAAATCTTCACTTAGTGACCAGTCTGCAGGCCTTAAAATGTGCAACTTCTGTGTTGTTCTTTACCAGCATGGATGGAGGAGGTCCAAGACAGAACAGACCTATTATCAAAAGTGGGTATTTCTAATACCCAAATAGATTTTATTTTTATTTTCTTAATGTCCTATTCTGTGATAGATTTTCCATATTTTGGTTTATATTTACAGCCACAGTATTTTACTGTTTTTTTTATACTATTTTAGCCACAGTTGGAAAAAATGTCATGGAATCAATAAAATTTGCATCAAAGCATTTCTGATTCTGGACCCAATTCTTTGCAAAAAGGAACACTTGTCACAGCCTGAGTGGAACGATAACAAATGACATGAAAGAGATGCAACAAGCTAAAAAGACAAGCATCTGTGCACTGAGTGTTGTATTTTGTTCTCCATTATTTAATGACTATCAGTTCTTTGGCTGCAAGTTGTGTTGTTTGAACGCAATGTTTTGGCTCAGTTAGAGCCTTTTGCAAATAAAACGTGTCACTTTGACCATCAGTGTCACTGTCGAGTCCTGTGTGTTCACTGTTTTGATAATGTGGAGTTTGAGTGGACTACTGTGTCAAAGCAACCAAGAAAAACTGTAAACAGGCAGCATCAGTCTTTACACCACACTCTGTTCTGTTGACTAAAAACCTATATAGTCTGTTGGTAACTAAAGATCTTCTTATTCTTATTCAATCAGATCTCCACCAAAACAGCAATAAACATATAAAATCAATTTACACCTCCTACCTTGAAGTAAAAAAAACTGACCAGCATGGATAAAATTCTATATTTAACTGTTTTATCCAGAGATAATAAGAAGCTCCTCACCCTATCTCTAAAGCTGAGCCACCCTTCGAAGGAAGCTCATTTTGGCTGCTTGTACCCGGGATCTTGTTCTTTCACTCACGATCCACACCTCATGACCATAGGTGACGGTTGGAACGTGGACAGACCAGTAAATCGAGAGCTTTACCTTTTGACTCAGCTTTTTCTTCACTACAACTGACCAAAGCAACACCCTCATTACTGGGGGCTGGTGGTGTCCAATCCACATGGGAACTTTTCTTTCCATAGTCTGAACATAATAAAAAATAAGATCTTTTTGGCTGAATTTAGATCAGATGAGGACAAAACCTGATAATTTAGTTACAGTTTGGATTAGGCCTGTGGTTGCATACGATGTACTGTAAATTGATCATATTTTGTTTTTCTGTCTTTTCAAAAATTTCTAGCTTTGAGAGAAAAAGAAAAAAAAAGCCCTTTAAGATTCTAGCAGCAGGTTAAATAATAAATTTTTAAAAATTTAGCCTATGTGAAAGTGCAGCTACTACACCATTTCTATTGCAGAGTTACAAATGTTTTTCATAACTTTAAGTTGAAAAAGCAACTCTAAAACCTATGATTTATTTTACTTTACCTTCATGCTCCCACATGCCTGCACAGATTGAGTGACGAGGGCAGTCATTGTTAGTCACTGATCAGCTCTCTCCCACCCACACGAATCAGAACGCAAACTGGACTTTAGTCGAAGTAAAACCTCTCAGATTAAGTTAAACATTGCTCAATTTGGTTACTGTCATTTTTGTCTTCATTCGCCTTGAATATTTAAAAATCAAAAAAACAACTCTTTCTATAAAAGGCCGTGTTCAGGTGATGCTCGTCCAACGTGCCAGAGAATCGGCTCATCTGGACTGTCGAGGTAAGAAGGAAAGAGAAAACTCTTACACGTTTGTTGGGGTAGAGGGCTGCAGCTTGAAGCAGCCCAGTTTGCACTGACAAACATTCTACTCTGGGTTTTTATGTGCAACCTACAAAATGTCTGCAAACAAGATTTATACATATTTCAGCAATTTTTTAAAAAAAAGGACAAAATTGTGACTTTTTCTGCCGATTAGTCGATGTTCTTACACAATTCATAACGATGAGATCAAAATATAACAATGTGATATATTACTGTGCTACAGCAGGTCATTGAAAGGTTTAGTGCTGCATTGTTGCCTTCGTACCTCATCGTACTTCTAGGAACTGGGATTATTTTATGACAGAACATGAGATTAAGATCTGAAAATTTGAATATACTTTAATGCACTTTAAACTATGGCTGACCTATTAATTGCTTTATGTTGAGGGCAATCAGTCAGAATGTGCACAGCAGAAGTATGTCAACCATGTAATTCAGGTTATCAAGTGAAATGGAGCAAAGGTGAACATTAAAAGCCGGATCATTTAGAAACAGGCTGATAAAAGTCTGAGACCCAGCAAGAAAACAGATAAGCTTCAAGATGAAACTAAAATGGGTCTGTTGGTTAAAAAGGCAAAGTGGGGCACTTCTGGTTACTTATTTATTTATTTATTTATTCTAAAACTTTCACCCGCTTCTTCTAAGATGCACGGAGGTCAATCTAAAGCTGCTCATCTAGAGAACAAAACTACAAACTAAGAAAATCCAAATAAATGTAAATGTTATACCAACAATTTAAGAGTTCAGGCTTTTATCATTAAAAAAAAAGAACTAAAAATAACACATTCATTCCCAAATGCCTCACAGAACAGGGGTATATTCAATCTTAAAAGGTTGGGGAAAAGAATATTATCATATAGCTACAGGGTAGACATGCTTGACATCATATCTAAGCCTTTAAACAAGACAGAAGTAACTGAAGGGTGGCTGTTATGTTTGTACAGAAAATGACTTGTTCTACAATATGTCTCTTGAGTTGTCTTTCAAAGCATTTTAAATATTTATGTGATGTATTCACAGAAAATGCTCAAGAACACTGTTAACTTTTTTGTTTGTTTTGCTGTTGTTATTTGAAGATTATTATTGTTTGAATTAATATTTTTGAAAAAAGAGGCACATATAAGATTTTTTTTATCTTTTATCTGCCTTTCATTTTATTTGTGATTTGTATTGTATATAGAAAATTTTTTAAACTCTATAATTTATAAACTCTATAATTTAAACCTATATATAATTTAATTCATATATATAGGTATGGCACCAAGAGAAAACAATGTCATGGAATACAATGGACCAATGGTTTCCAGACGTTTCAGACCTGTGTGCCCAACTAGTTTTGGGTGATAAACATTGTTAACAGGTCAAATGAACTAATAATATTCATTACGATATTTTATCTATTTTTAAGTTCAATGACCTCACTCTTTTGTAACAATGAAGGAAAAGAAGGAAAACTATATACATACATATTCTTTTGTGGATAATATGCATCGGTCCTTATTCTCTGTGCTTGTCAGGTTGTAAGTTCTTTGGTGATTTAATAGTTTCTCTTGTGTACCATCTTGTGCTTTCTATATATAGTTTTCTAGTATTCTTAATTACTGATCACCAAATATGACCATTAACCAGACAAGATAGCTTGTTTTTTTGCTGAACACAACTGTAAGGTTTCCTAATTAAATTTTATAAAACAGCCTGGAACAGTTGTGCATTTTAAAATTCTCTACTTGAATATAGTAAAATTGCTCAATTGAATTCAGTTTTACTTTTATTCTCTTGCAGCTTCATCATGGTGAAGAGAGTAGTGGTGATCGGTGCGGGACCCTGCGGTCTGACCAGCATTAAGGCTTGTCTGGATGAAGGCTTGGAGCCGACCTGCTTTGAAAGCAGTGATGACATAGGTGGACTGTGGAGGTTTAAGGCAAGACAATTTTGATATAAAAATGAAACATAATAATACAAAAAAGCTATTTTATGCTTTCAAGCTTTTTATGTGAAACTGAATGAGATGTCAGTCTTGAAAAGACACACTAATAATAATAATATTAATAATATATTTCTATAAAATAATTTTCTCTACAGGAAGTGTCAGAACCCAACAGGGCCAGCATCTACCGCTCCCTTACCATTAATATCTCTAAAGAGATGATGAGCTACAGCGACTTCCCCATCCCAGCTGATTATCCCAACTACATGCACCACTCTAAAGTCTTAAAATACTTCAGAATGTATGCAGATCACTTCAGACTACTCCAACACATTTGCTTCCAGGTAAGATAAAGATATATTTAGATCCAAATACTTTATTTTTAATGCAATTTAACAAATATTGGACAGCTAAGCTCTTATATACATCTTATGTTTAGACCTCAGTGAAAAGCGTCACCCAGAGACCAGACTTTTCTCGCACCGGTCAGTGGGAGGTGGTCACAGAGGATAAAGATGGACTAGAGGAGAGGCATGTCTTTGATGCAGTTATCTGCTGCTCTGGTCACTACACCTATCCTAACTTGCCACTAAAAGACTTCCCAGGTTGGGCATACTGTTTGATCAAATGATATTGTTTTCTCTACCTTAAAATTTTAACGTTTAGACACACAGAGACACGGTGTGTAATGATTCTGTGTTGCAGGAATTGAAACCTTTGAAGGAAAATACCTGCACAGTTGGGACTATAAGGGACCTGAGGACATGTACGGGAAGAGGGTGGTGGTCATCGGCATTGGTAACTCCGGAGGGGACATCGCCGTAGAGGGCAGCAGAGTTGCAGAGCAGGTTCTCGTTGCTATTGTCGTCTTTCGAAATGCGTCGTCCCTCGGTGGTTTGAATGGTTGTTCCTTCATGTACTTGTTGCCCTGCAGGTGTATGTGAGCACTCGTCGTGGTGCTTGGGTCATCCGTCAGATTTCTGATAACGGCGTTCCAGTGGACATGAAGTACAACACACGCTTCATCCACATCCTGTTCCAGCTGCTGCCCATCAGCGTCCTAAACTGGATTGGGGAGAATAAACTCAACGCCATGTATGACCACACCGTGTACGCCTTGAAACCTAAACACAGGTGGGTACTTTGAGGGACAATGTAGAGTAACTTCCATAGAGTTCAAAATAAATTTTCTGTCTAAAAACTCCATTTAGACGCATTTCCACTGGCTACTTTTGCTGCAGTCCATCTGTACTGGGATGTAGGAATGTCCACGAGTCTTGAATTTAAGCTGGAACATCCCCTCTAAGTGGGAATTCCCAGTCAGAAAGATTGTGGTCAAGTTATTTTTAGGTTGGATATCAGATATTCACACTCTGGGAACGAAACGTTTCATTAAAGAAGAACCTGTCCAGAGGACCTACTTATTTTTTCCTTTTGAATTTTTTACCTGGATTACTGAGATGCATCAGGACATCTGGCTAATCATATTTCCACAGTTGTGGTCTTGACTGGTCTTGAAATAAAATCCTGAATCCTCAATGTCCAAGACCGAGGCGAGACCAAGTACAAATATTGTCGAGTGCGAAATGAGACCATCAAAAAGTGGTCTTGAGACCAATCTCAAGACCAAGACTGGTCTCAGGTACTATAACACATTTAGGTCATGTGTCCCAAGAGTCATGTTTGAAGATCTGATGAAGTCAAGCACCAGTTGTTGAGCTATTCGTTAAACTAAACTTAAGCTAACACTTTCTAATGTTAAATTTTTCATAAGATAATTACCATGAAGTTTTTTTTATATTTGTTATTATGAGTATTTCTACTTTGTTATTAAAATGACATTTGAATATTAGTACTGACACATGTTCCTTCTTACTTCACTGCAGATGGAACACTAAAAATAAAATTCTAAATTGTTAAAAACACTTGTTAAATGATGCATCACATAAAACACAACAATCTTAAATACAAAATAAAACAAAATTCTCACAAATTGTTCTCAAAAACTGCTGATTTTGGACTTTTCAGACACCCTCTCAGCCTTGTTCCAAATGCCAGGAAAATGCCTGTTTTAAATTTCAAATTTTCACTCAGTCAGCCCTCTACGTTTTCTAAATAGCCTTCTACTCCTCAAAGTTTTGAACCCTCTGAACTTCACTTCATAAAAACATTAAAATATTTATCAAATGTCTCAGGTTTTTGTTTGTTATTTCAACAGACTCTTCAGTCAGATTCCGGTGATTAACGATGACTTGCCATTTAAAATCCTGTCAGGATCGGTCATCATCAAACCAAACGTGAAGGAAATCCGTGGCTCCGCTGTAGAGTTTGAAGATGGCACCACCGTCGAAAAAGTAAAGTTTGTTCTCTAACAAATCTACAAGAAGATGCTATTCTGGCACAATCTTCTTAGGTTTTCTACTTCTTCATTACAGGTGGATATGATTGTGTTTGCCACAGGGTACAACTACGGTTTCCCCTACTTATCAAATGATGTTCTGTATAAATCTGGACACCGTGTAGGTTTATATAAACACGTTCTCCATCCAAATTTGGAGCATCCCACTTTGGCAATTGTGGGTTTCATTCATGCCCTCGGACCAATCATGACTCAAGCAGAGATGCAGGCCCGCTGGGTGGCACGGGTCTTTAAAGGTGAGGCTCAGAGGCTAACTTGTCTCTCGTCTTTACTTTAGATACTTTATATGTGTGAACTGGTCAGATTATCTCTGCATGTCACATTCATTTTTCTCTTCAAAGGACGCAAGAAGCTGCCCTCAAACCAGTCCATGATCAAAGCTGTGGAAAAAGACACTAAAGACATGGAGAAAAAGTAAATATTCCTTTCCATGAGCCACAAAGTAATTTGTACTTTGCTGTTTTTTTTACTGAATAATTGTGCAATCATTTCCACAGCTACATTGTGTCAAAGCTGACCCCCCTGCAGGTGGACTTTGTTTCTTATATGGACAGTTTAGCTGGAGAGATAGGAGCACGGCCCAGTCTGCTTTGGCTCCTCTTCACAGACTACCCTCTGTTCAAGAGGGTTTTGTGGGGGCCTGTCACTGCTTTCCAGTACCGTTTAATGGGACCAGGGAAATGGGAGGGGGCCCGAAGAGCAATCTTCACTCAGTTTGACCGCATGTACCAACCCCTAAAAACAAGAAAGGTCTGAACAGGTTCCTCAGTGACTTCTTCTTGCATGACGTTTTTAACTTATATATAACACTATTTTAATGTTTGTTTGTTTTGTTCTCCAGCTGCCTGAGCAAGAGCCTTCCAATGCTGCTCGTTTTTTCAAGCTGACCCTGGTCGTTCTGGCTGGAGGAGGCACTATTTACTACTTTCACACACATAAACCAGACGCCATACCCAACCTGCTGTCCAAGCTTCGCCCACAAACAGTCTAAACGAGCTGCATGGGTCCCTGGATGAGAAAAGAACTCTGAAACACACACAAAAAATAAATAAATACCATATCTGCTGGTTTTGATCTGCTGAACAGTCCAGTTCAATTTAATCCTCTTTGTGGTGGGATTCTGGGAACTGTTCTTGGGATCACTGTATGAGCAGGTGATTGATTGATGACATGACAGCAGCATCACTCAGTATTTAAGTTACGTGAACTCTTGTGAGATTCAAAATTTGTATTGCATATTTTAGAAAAAAAATAAAAACATCTCACACTGCTGTTAGTAATTTGTAAAACTTCTTTTCCTTTATTCACCTATTCTACACCTATTATACACAATATGCACCACTAAGGGGCAATAACATCTACATTAACAAGGTCAGAAAAGGAACATTATTAGCTTTACATTTTATTTTTTGATTCCTCGATTAGGGTTAGGGTTAGGAAATCCAGTAAAAAGAACTTTATTGTTTTGGTTTCTAGTAGAGATTGGCATCTTTTTGTAAGAACACTTCAAATTTGTCTATAACTGTTGCAGTCAGTAGGAGGTTTTGGACACAAGCAGAATAGCTAAAATACTTTACTACATAAAAAAAATCAAAATGAGCTCGAGAGGAAATCCTGTTGATCAGAAAAATAATACATTTATCAAAAAGAAATAAAAAATCACTTTCCATCCGTTCTCCGTCACCTTAAAAGCCCAGCATGTGGAAGAGCTCAGTGGGGACATATAGGGATACAAAGGCAATCCAAACCAGGGTAAGTTGGGGTAATTCAATCAAAAGATCATCTGTACAAAATGATGGACAGGGGTCAGCATGCAGGTTTTTACAAGCAGGTGGGTTGTGGTCAGTTTCTGGCTGATAATGTGATCAACTGAGAGCTCATCTTTTTCATATAGTTCTGACCTCTCACATGGGTGGGGGCTAGAATCTTCCACTTTCCACCTTTAGGCCCTTTTAACATGGTCCCTGTGATGGACTTACAACCTGTCCAAGATGCAACCAGCCTCTCACACAGTAACTGCTGAACACGAACACCGGTGACCCAGAAAGGAAGAAGAGTGATGGAAAAACACAGTGAAACTGCTTTTTCTGTATATAAAATACTAGTTGCTGATTGTGAAATGTAAGCACTCTTTCAACATGTATAAAAAAATTAGGACTAAAAAAATATCAATGGACTGAAATATTTAGTATTTTTGTACGCTTATCAACTGAGCATTTTGACACAATGCAAAATACTGTACATGATTACATTACCCTACAGCTGTTTACATAAAAATACTTTCTGCAGAATATTACTGTGTAAAAACCGAAAATCTGTCACAATGAAAATGACATGCACAGTTGTACATAAAGTACATTTACCTGTTTTATAACAACTTACATGTCCTATAAACTGAAACTTTTATACAAATTTAAAAGCATTGCATCAATTCAAACAAATACTAATCAGCATCTAGACATTAAAAGTTATCCTACTGTCCATGGACTTCCTGTTGGTCTTATTGGTTTGATCAGACATTTTCATCAGTCATTTCAGCACGTTAACAAGCATTAAATATCTTAGATAATAAAAAAAATAGATATATCTATAACATGTGTTCAGTTATTGTTTGATTGTTGATTGAAACATGAATATTTCTCCTGTTCACACGCAAACAGAATCTCTTCTGGGACAATCAGAAACAAGAAACTAAATGAGTAATATTTTTTACTGTAAAAAGAAAAAAAAAATACAAGTAAAACAAAAATTATTTGGATTTGAGTGAGCCCTCTTGTGGTGGCATGTTGTCCTTCTCCCTGACAGTTTTCTCACTGTGGGAACTACAGAAGTCAGAGTTCAACTGAGGCCGACACAATCTGTAAAAGTAAACGTTGCTTCAGGACTGTGTGTCTCCATGCCGAGCTGATGAAACCACCTATTGATCACCGGAGCCATGTGAAAATTTTCCATGCTGTGATGTTTGGACCCCCTGGAGAAGCTGGAACAGGTGGTTCGAGGGACGACAGGACGAGGTCAAAACATAGTGAAGCAATCACTTCTATGAACTTGAAAATTTGAGGGAAACAAAAGCTAAAGGTGGAAGAAACGTGTGAGACATTTGATCCATAAGATCATTTTAATCCTGATCTCTATGCTTTTAATTACAAAAGTTTAACTTCTTCAAAGTAAATCATTTTTAATATATTCCACCTCCGGAGACAGATTTGGAAACAAATAGAGGGACAAATCAATGCATTTGGAATAAAAACATCAGTTAAAAATTCTACATAAGTTCCTAAAGGCACTTCGGTCTCTTTGATTTTTTAATCATCAAAAAAATAAACCAGTGCTCAGGTTGAGCTCGTGCAGGAATTGACTACACAAGACTCCAAAAGACGCCCCAAGTTTCCACGAGACGTTATCAACAGATATGAACTCCACAGACCAGACTTGTTTCAACACATTAAAGAGACGCTCAATCAGACTGAGATCTGAAGAGTCAACACTTGGAACTCTGACAT
>JARVJO010000227.1:23213416-23230290 GCA_031762555.1 Cynodonichthys magdalenae
TGCAAGTGGGAAAACCTGAAAAATCAACAGTGTATCAAATACTTGTTCTCCCCACTGTATATATATATATATATATATATATATATATGTGAACTTTGAGAGATTTTTATACATTATTTAAAGTGAGAAAATTATTCTAAAATCCATGGATACTGTTTTGAGCTGTAGGTCATGTATTTATCAGCTTCATATTTCATACATGATGGCATCTATCTGTGATGAAAATGGACTTTTTAGATATTTCTAAAAAGACATGGTGACTCAGTTTTCAAAACTGAGAAATGTGTCAACAGTACTGTAAAATTTTTATTGCAGAAATTTATTTGAAAGTATTGAATCAAAGATTAAAAATGTTAATTTGCTTATGAGCTGGTTGAAAGACAAATGTCTGCAAACATTCTGGGTAAAATCCCTACAGAAGTGACAGATTTTTAGTCCAGATAATTTAGGATTTAGATATTTACACAGTCTTTAGTCTTCAGACTCTGTAATTATTTTAACAGAATATTTAAGATTTTTTCTTATAGGTAAAAGTTTAGGGATACCATTTAAGTAGTCCTACATAACTGTTGCTGTCTTTTCCCTTTGGGATCAATAAAGTATTTTGAATTGGAAAAATTTTGAATTGAATTGACATATTTAACCATATAAAGTTTTCTTTGTCCATCTCATAGAAAATGACAAATCTAAAAGTACTGTTGTGCCAGATATAATGTCCACATTTAAAAGTTAGTTGGTGGCATTTAAAGCTGAACTTACGTAGTTTAAGTCCTGTGTGAATCAGTGATCATTTAAAGTAATTAAACGTTACTGTAATTTGTCTTTTTGTTGTTGTATTTTTTTGCAATTTCAGGTGATGTTCGTACTAAACTACATAAATAACAACAAGCATTATCATTATAGGTAGTAATAATACAAATAATTACATGGGTTTGAAAACAACCATGTTTATATTTTTAATTACATTTTTCCTCTTTGCATCATTCAGTTTGATAGGGCAGGTTTTTTTTTCTGCAACTTCGACAAGAATGTTATTGGATTTTTGTGTTGATCAAGTATTTATATTGGGATTATAATAAACTTTGATCAAATGAAAATTTATTTTGAAAACTGAAGTTTTTCATTTGAGCTGAAGTTTATTTGCTTTGTAATAAAGTTCATTTTTGGTTGTTTTTAGCCCATTGAAATAAACGTTGACTTAGCTGCAAATTGTTGAATTTGTCAGTTTTGTTAGCTGTAGAAAAAACAAAAAACATTTTTTTGTTGTTTTTTCTGTTTTCTGTTGTTGTTGTTCTGTTGTTTTTTGTTGTTTTTTTCTTACTTTTTTTTCATTTATACAAACAATCTGGAACATGGAGCACTGTTTGAAGTCAGACTTCAAGCACAGACTATAAGATACTCTTCCTTTATAATGTAATACTGTAGAAGTAATATTACTCCCCTGTCTTGTCCAGGATGGTCCAGGTCAGTGGCTGACCCTGGACTCTAATGCCATCATGTCTGAGAATGAGATCTGTGGAACCAAAGACCCAACATTTCACAGGCTGCTGCTCGACACTCGCTTCGAACTGCCATTAGGTTTGGCTTAAATGTTTTATTTTATTGCTATATTGGTACACTTTATACCACCTTTGTACTTTTTAATGTTTATTGAATGACTGTAGCTGATTAGGTTCTTATCCTAACTTTAGTTTTTCTACTAAAATATCAAGTTTATTCATTGCTGGTGAAACCGTTCTATTCATTTAGCAACTTTTTGATAGGATGATATCAATTACTCCAAACTAATTTTGACCATTTTCATGGCTCCATCTGTTTAGGAAGACTCTCACCTTGTAGTAAACAGGATTTTTCAGTCTTCTGTTATACTCAGTGCCTCTTGCAATAGCTATTACTTTAATGTGACATTCTCAAAAATCAGTATGAAACTCTCAGTGTTATTAGAGTTCACAGAGACTGAGGCTTGAAATGTGCATCATAAGTAACTGATGCTGAGTGGAGTTTCTCTGCTGTGCTTTTAGATATCCCAGAAGAGGAAGCCAGATACTGGGCCAAGAAACTTGAACAACTTAATTCAATGAGAAATCAAGATGTAAGAACCTCGCAGCTTTCTCCAAACTATATGTCATCAATAGGCCTTCATCTTGTTTTTACTTTCTCTGTTCTCAGTAATTTTACTTCCATTTTTTATGCTTTCTAATGGTAAAAGAGTGTTGTTTCTTCTGACATGTCCGTTTCTGCTGTGACCTCAGAATGCCTATGAAGAGGAACCAGAGCGATCGCTCCACGCTCCCTCCACACAGTGCTGTGAGTGTCAGCAGCCTCTTCTGCATCCACCTCCTCTTGTGATGTCACCCGCTGGGTTCTTTTTTTCTGCCTCTTGTTTTTCCTCTCCACACTCCCTCTGCTCTGTTGCCTTGTCTTATTGAGGACAGGAGCAGACAGGAGGTGGAGATGAAGCTAATAGATGAAACAGAGGAGAAGCAAGGAAAGACAATGTGATTAATCACAAATACATGTCTGCCTGAGCACTGGAGTGACTTTTAGGCAATAGAAGTTTTCATACACAGCAGAGGCCTTGGTCAGTGCTGTGGTTCTTGTGTTTGTGCAGAAATGAAAAGAGCATGAATGTATTAACTGCTTGTAGCAACTCAGCAACAGCAAGGCCAACTGTCTTTACAAAAGTCCGTTTTCATACAATGGCCTTGTAATTTTTATCTTTGCTCACACAAAGGGACGCACTCAGTTACCTCTTACATCAACTCTCTGCTCACATTTTTACACCTCAAGATAATTATTTGTCAGGGTTTCAAACCTTCACATGTTTGTTACTGATCAACTGAAATGTTTAATTTGTGGCTAAAATCACTTTTTTCCCTCAAATCTTTATTCCTCTGCAGGTAATTGGAGTATTTGGGGAGATCAGCAAAGTAAGTTTCCTTCATGGGACATGAAATGGACTTTATGTTTTTTGTTTTAGTTATATCTGGGGAACAAGCTTTTTTATCTCCTGTATTGGAAGAGAAGTGACTAAATTGTAAATTTGTGATGAAGCACAAGCAATACTAGATCCTTCCATTTATTGCAACAGTACCAGTAATCATCACCATATATTCAATGAAATTTAATTTTTATCTAATTTATATTCATCCTAACATAATATTTGCTCCTGTCATAACTTGTTTTTTCCTGTGTATGACCTTCAACTCTTTGAACCTAAGCTAAAAGGAAGTTAAAGGGAACATATGCAAAATCCTCTTTTTTAGCTGTTAAATGCATTTTGTCGTGTACATGGAGTGAGTGCAGAAAAGTTGAGTTTAGTCTCTCTCCTTCTGTTTATTTTGTAGGAAAGTACAGATGTGTTTTGAACCAGATGTGTCAGCAGGAGATTTGTTTAAACTTGCCCATGTTTTCTGCTAAGGGTCAGCTTGACTTGAAAAAACATTCTGTCTGTATCTGTAAGGAAGCAAGACGTAGGTTTTTGAGATAAATGCGCCCCGGTTTGTTTGTTATCTAAGATTTTGGGGGATGACTGTACAGATGACTGTGATGAAGGTTGGATTTATTTAAAATTATGAAGAAACCAGTCGCTTCACATGCATTTCTTTAAATGCCGTAAGTTATTTTGTTTTTGTTTTTTAACATGTTTAAATGTGTTGACCTCTTTTTTCCCAAAGATCGTTAATTGCATGAAAATTCATCTTCATGCATCCTCTTGAACTTCTTTCAGCTTTTATTTAGATTTTAATGATGAATGGTAAAGTTGAATATGATGAAAGGTTTGATTATAGGTTTGAAGTTTGTTGTTTGTTTTCTACAAGGCCATAATTTTGCATTAATGTATTTTTGTGACTAATGCCCCATTTCCACTAGCGCCTCTACAGGACGTTTCTACTCGGCTCTCCATGGTTCCAAGGGTTTTCCACTAGCAAGGATTCGTAAAACCAGCCCCTTTTTCAGAACGTACTTCACTGTGGTTCCAAGTGTACCGTGCTGTCCTGAAAACGCCACGTCAGAAGACTGTTGGTCACTGATTGGTTAGATGGTGGAGTCACTGGTTGCATCACAAGAGCTATTCAATCTGCCATTTTCAATAACACTACCATGTCCTCCATTGTTGTGTTACATACCTTTTCGGGGTCTTTTTCATCTACTGTGTTTAATGGTGGCTGGCAAATAGCTTAATGGAGCATAACCACCACCAGCTAGTGAAGATTGTGGCATCAATTTTTGGACTCTGGGACCACCCAACTTTACAAAGAACCCACCCACTAGAGATGTTACTGAAATGTATTAGAATATTTCAGTCAAGTCAAACCATGCTGTAGTGGTGCTAGTGGAAATGGGCCATTAGATTACACCAGACTTTCCAACGACCTCCCAGAGTCTAAACACTCGTATAATTTTTACTTTACTTTTTGTCTGATCAGACTTTATATTTGACAATGATCATGTCTTGTAAATTAGAGCAGGAAACCCTTAAAAGCAGCGTCAGTTCTGCTGGACTGATTGTCCCTCATCATGCCGTCCGTGTCCTGTCTTCCTCTGTGTCCGTGTGAACAGACGAAGACCCAGACAGCGCCGTCGATGACAGGGACAGCGATTACCGCAGCGAGACCAGTAACAGCATCCCACCTCCTTACTACACCACCTCCCAGCCCAACGCTTCCATGCACCAGTATCCCATGAGGCATCAGCAGTACAGTCACTCCTTCAGCGAAGACATCCATGATCTGGACTACGATCACAGAACCATGAGGTAACAAGCTGCTACAACCACTGCTCAGCTACGACTCTGCAAGAATATGTGCACCAAGAACGTGGTCAAGATTTATAATCCCCCAACAACCAAGTTATGTTTTAAAAGCAGCATCATACTCTCCATCTTAAATTATTGCTTAATTTGTAAATCCCCTTGGACTTCAAAGAAAACTTGTTTTGTTTCCTTGTTTTGTACTTGATGACATGTCCCACTGTGTTCTCCTCTAGAGCTTCCCCCTACTACCAGTGTATACAAGCAGACTTCTTGTATACAGGTCATGTATGAAGCGGGTTATCTTTTCTGTGTGTGTGTATGCGTGAGTGTGTTCAGACCTGCATATTTGTGTGCATGTATGGCAATAAGAAACCCCATGTGTTCTTCTTGTGCAGAAAAAAAAAAGAATTTCAGGACACGATAACTGGAAAATATTTATAAGACATTTTAAAAGCGACAGTAGATCCAAACTCAAGTAAAACTGAAATCAGCTGTTTTGTTTTTATTTCTATGTTTGGTCAGGTTTAAATGGAGAAATTAATCTAGGAATGAGAAGTCTTTCTTAAGCTTAAAGGATGGGTTCACAATATAAATGTTTTTTTTTTTATTTGTTTGTTTTATTTTAGGTTAGTTAAATATTTTTAATGTATTTTAAATACACAGTCTAATACTTGATTTGTTACCTTGGATAGTGATTTCCTTCTAAGTCCCAAGGGAAGGAGTTCATTGAGGAGTAAATTTTGGATTTTAAAGTACACCTTTTTAATTTACTCATAATGCTATGTCATAAGAATTAGGCCTGTCACAATAACAAATTTTGCTGGACAACGAATTGTCTCAGAAATAATTGCGATAAACGATAATATTGTTTGGAGAAAATTTTAAATTAATATATTGATACCCCCTTGCACCCCGCCTACTTTCGAAGCTTATGGAAGTTTATGACATTTCCATACGTAAAAAAACTTCAGAACTGATCTGAGCCGGAGATTGTGAAAACAACACAACAACAGCTGCTGAAGCTGTAAAATCACTTCCCACCTCCTCTATCCAAGCCGACGCAATTCATTCTGTGTCTTCCTCTGGCTGCATAAAATAGCTGCGGTCACCCTCACGCCACTTACAAAATTTACAGAAGTTTACAAATTTTACATAAAGTTACGGCCGGACTGGCAGTGGAGTTTGTGAAAACAATACAAAACAACAGCTACCGAAACTGTAACATCGCTACCCACCTCTATCCAAGCTGGAAAAGTTGATTTTGTATGTCTTCATAAAATAAATGCAGTCACCTGCCTACAAATGTTACTGAAGTTTACAAAATTTATGTAGTATAAAAAAACAGCTCTCTCGGCAAACCCAGTGTTCGGCACGCTGCCCTGAGGGCATCCTTAAGCGTCATCAGCTGAAAGAAGGCATCAGAAAACCGAAGACGCTTCTCTAGGTAAAAGCCTGTTAACGGGGCTCTCATGCTACAAAAGTTACCAACGATGGACCTGGCAAATACCTGACTAAGAGTTCCCTTCTCCCTACACAAAGGAGTAGAACAGAGGCGAATCACGAAGAAAACAATCAAACAGATAAAAATTGTCAACCTAATTTTAATTTATTAACCTTGTTTTAATTTATTGTGCGATTAATTGATTTATTGCTTATCATGACAGGCCTAATAATTATTTGGAGTATAGACTGTGGTAAAGAACTGGTCTGTTGATAGTCGCCATGACCGACTGTTGCTCTAAAACTGAATTGTGAACCGATCCTTGACCAGGCAGATCAGAAGCCAGGTTGGTGAGAGCTTCATTGAAAAGATTTCCTCTGAGCTCTACTGATGCTCCTCTTCCACCTCTCCCCTCCTCCTCCTCCTCCCTCCCCCGCTCCCTCTGCCAGACGCTATGATAGTTTAGACTCTGTCACCAACGGGCGCAGCGATATCGACTCCGGCTCAGCGTCGAGCCGGCGCACCAGCCGGCAGTATTCTCTAGACAGTAGGCACTCGCTGTCCGATAGGTGGGTCTCTGTGCCTCCTCTGCAGTTTCTCCTCCTGCTGCTCCTCCTGCTCCGGCCTGTGACTCTGTCTCGCTGTGACGTCAGTGGTGGACTTGTCCCGTCCTCCTCGCTGGCTGTGCTTGCATGCATGTGCTCTTATCCTATCTCTATATATGTACAGTATATATTCTATATATTTTAACCACTGGCTCTACATCGTTTCTTTTTGTGCTCCTGGTAAGGGATCCCAGATTCAGTGACAACCAAAAATAATACATCATACTCATCTCCTCCATTGTCTGGAGTGTTGTCTGTTTGTGTCCAGAGGGAGTGGGATGAGTGATTGACAGGAGGCCTGGATGTGTGCGTTATTTTCAGCATTCGGAGACGGAGAGGTTAATTGTTAGTTGGAGTTTGTGGAGCCCCCTGTGTGAGTGTGTGTGCATCTGTTGTTGTGACAGCTTGTTATTACAGCCTGTAAGAAAGGCCCCATTTGGTTCTGGGTGTTCAACACTTGGTAATTATGCACCATTTAATTCCCACTTGTGAAGCAGCAGGAAGATGTTAGGTCAATAACGGTGCCTTGGCAGAGACACCGAGAAAGATTACTTTAATTTTCATCCTCATTTCGTGGTGTTTTTATTACGGTTTTATGAGGAAAAAAAAGTGGTCAGGAATGTATTTAGAGGTTAGGTGTAGCACAGCATTTGTCTCTGTCTTAATAAGTGATAGATAGTGAGAGAGGTGATGAATAGAAAATAACAGGATTCATTTATACTTTTCTCCGGCTCGCAGCTCAGAGCGATAATACAGTTCTCCCAACTCGGCTGCCGCGCTGTGCATTATTGAACCACCATGACTGGAATCAATACAGATGAAAAACAAAGTGTGAGTGCTTGTTCCAGAGTGTTTAAGAAGCTGTTTATCTGTGTCTGAAAACTCTTTCTGTGACTCATGGTCTGTCTCAGTGTTTAGCAGTTTCATTCATTATTGAAAATAAATGTTTTTCACCTTCTTTTCTGCAAAACAAGTCATGAAAACAAATTAAACTCACCTTATTGGGTTAACTTATTTTAATCTAAATAGGTCTAGTTAAATCTCCTCTTTTGGAGGAATGTATTATGTACGTCCTGTAGAATCCATAGAAACTTTTCCTGTTATTACAAAATAAGACACTCCTTTGTAGTCATATAGATGCGTAACTAACCAGAAGTTACCTTAATGACTCATTTTAAGTCTTTTCCTGATATTTAGTTCCATTTCTGGCCTTTCTGGTCTTCTTATCATGCAGAGCGGAAATCCCGTCATTTACTTTTAAGCCTCTTTGGTGTGTTTATCTGACACGTCTCTGTTTCTCCCACACTTCAGTCCCACAGACAGTCGTTATGCCTCGTCAGCTGAGCTGAGCCGAGGCAGCTCTCAGCTTAGTGAGGAGTTTGTTCCTGAGGATGGCGAGAGCTTTCAAGGTTCAGAGTTCTACGACGAAAATGAGTCCTACCACTCCTGCCACTCCTCTGTAAGCTATGGCAAAGAAGACTCCCCCGGCTGGGATGGCGAGGATCACCAAGGTGTCTACAGTGATGAGGGAAGCTATATCAAATATGGTGGGGAAGAGGGGGCGCTGTACGATGAGGAGGAGGAGGGAAGCATGTATGCAGAGGAAGGGGAATACAACTATGAGCAAGGAGAGACGCCGTATGCAGAAGATGAAGATACGTTTTCAGTGGGCACAGCACAAAACAAAGATCAGGAAAAAACCTTCACCTTACCCACAAGCACTGCGTCCACCTTGATGCCCTCCTCTGATGGGCTGTCTTCCACCAGACCACCTTTGGAGAAGCAGGCTTCAATGCATCAGCAGCGACTGGCCCAGGATCAGCCCCAGTCTCCCAGCACAGCTCCTGAACTACCTCCAGTCTCACAGGACAGTATGTTGCCCTCTGTTGCTGTGAATTCCACCAAGCCTTCTTTTGCCCCCTTTGACACAACAACATCCACTCCTACAATGATGTCACAAGTTCCAGCTTTTGACAACAAAACCTTGGAGCCGGAACCCAAGTCTGAAGCACCTCAGGAGGAACCTAAGCCCCTTGAACTGCCTCCGGCAGCAGAAACAGTTCCACCTATTCCTGAGGAGAAACCAGAGGAGCCTCCTGTTCCAAGGTGAACATTAGTTTTACACTTATCTGCATAACAAATAACCAGTGGTGGGCACAGTTCCACTTCTCATTCAGCGGATTTAATTTCTTTTAGGGGCTATCTTTGGAAACCATTAGAGGACCGATTAGCTTCAGCTAACTTACTGTAGGTTCCACTAATTTTAAGTCCACCAAAAAATTCACAAGTGTTAAATTTCTATTTTTATGCCAAATTAAATAAAAACTATCCCCTTACAAGCAGTGCTGGATGTGTGTGTAGCATATACAGTAGCATCTTCAAACTAACAACATCAAAAAGACTAAACAATATTTAAATAACAAAAACAAAAATGACCACATATAATATATGGTAGAGAAAGTATTTGCTATTTGTTAGTTGATGAATTTCAAACAGTTTAAAAATCTAAATTTGATCAAATAAATGCTTTTATTCTGAAAAGGGTAAACTGAAAATTTCACAAATTAGACAGAGCTATAACTGGTTTGGATTGGCCGATTTGCCACAGATGATCCCACCCACCTCCAGATTAAACCAATAGAAAACTAACAACAGGTTTGCATCACTTAAACCAGTCTTCAGCTGGACGAAGATGAAGATGTGTGACAGTTGTCTTAGTGTTTAGCTTTTGCTTCAACTAATTTTGTAATCTGTTTAGCGGTTTAATGTTAGCATAGAAAAGATTCTTGTTTAGCAGATTAGTTAGTGAACCTAACTTTTTGGTGCCCACCCCTTCAAATAACAATGTCTCATACTTTCATTTTGATAAACTTGTATTTTACTAAATGATGCCTAAAAAAACAAAACCAGTAATACTTAAAAATAAAAAAGCTAATTTAATTTTTCTATATCTTAGCATTTCAGGTTTACTGTTTAACACTAAACTATACTTTGTGTAGTTCTGAATTCATTTCATAACTTGAAGTATTTAAGTAGCTTTTAAAAAACTAGATTTTATTTATTTATTTATGTTTTCAGCTTCCCAAAAAGAGAACTCATGGAGCCAGGACACGCTAGAGCAAAGGCTAACTGGCTTCGACTTTTTAGCCGCGTTCGACTGCAGCTGCAGGAGGTACAGCCTGCCTCTATGTGTTTCAGTGTACAACTGTTGTGTGTTTGCTTGAATACCTGCCAGGTGAAGTATGTCCTTCTTGTTGTTGCTCCTCTGTAGTTCATTAATGTTTGATAAGTATGATCTGTTGCATCAATCCCTGCATGTCGAACAATTAAAATGTTGTTTTTGTTTTTTTACAGAAATTTTTACTTTTTTCCTAGTTTTTGGTCACTGGTGTGGATTCTATTGTCTTGTGTTTAGTATAGTATCTGTTCACCCTGTGTATTTGCCATTTCATTATTTTCTTTTCAGTTTTTTGCCATCCTCGTAGCGATTTGCATGTACTCCGTTGTGATTACCTGTGGCTGGAGCAGACTCTCAGGTGGGTGTGGCCAGTAGTGTGTTTGTTAATAACCTTTATTTAACCAAGGTCCTCCTGGGCCTGAAGGCAGCCTAGCATGCTTGTTTTTAAACTGTGAGAGTACCTGGAGAAAACTCACAGCAAACTCCACACAGAAAGTCCCCAGCCCCAACTTGAGGCTTGAACCCTTTTTTTTTGCTGTGAAGCAGCAGTGCAAACCACTAATCCACCGTGCTGCACCATGCTGCACTGTGTTCTGTATTAACGGAGTTCATAATAGAAAGCTTTTGCAAGTCTGTTAAGTGTCAATGTCAAATCCAGGCATAAATTTCAGCCAGGACTATTTCTGTGCATCAGTATGACGTTGGACTGTGTGTCTTTTCGTTCATGAGAACAAAGAGTGTGCCTTTAAGTAATGGAGCAAATAGAATTACAAAAATAATTATATAGCCAGCCATCTGGCAGAAATATGTTTTATTTTTTTATGACAATAAGTGCCCCATACTCAAGATAAAATCACAAATCTTGTACACCACTCTCTTGTTCTGATTTTTACTTGTGCACTCCTTCATGTGAAGTAAAACCACACAGTTCCCCTATTTATTTAATAAAAAGGCCAAACAATAGCATCAACTGTTCGCATTAGTGTTCTATAAACTTTTCATATTTCTAGATCGTCTCTAACGTTTTGTTCCCATTGTCTCTCTGTCTCTCCACAGGCCCGAGGAGAAAGTGTTGGGATTGCTTCTCTGCTTTTATCAGCAGGGTAGGTAACCAAGATGGCCACACCACCAAGGCTCTTCAAATCTATAAATTACCAACCAAAGTGTGAATCTGTTGTGTAACAGAGCTGTTGTGTCCAGATACAATTTATGATATGTGTTTGTTTTTGTCCAGCATGGGTGGTGCTTTGTACAGCATCGACAGCATGCCAGACCTGAGGAAGAGGAAGGCAATGCCACTGGTCAGAGATCTGGTGAGTTTATTCAAAACTGTCTTAACATCCTTTTAAACAAGTGTTTTACATCTCCACAGTCAGGTTCAGCTTTTGACACTCTCATATAACAAATTATTTGTTTCCTGTTCTTTTTATCCTCACCTTTTTTCTATCTGTTCTTCAGCCCACTTCAACCTTTTAATTTAGCTAATATACATTTTGCAGAACTTAAAGCCTGACAGGGTGAGCTGCAAGGTTGAGAGGCTGCTGACAAGGCTGCATGTTCTGACTAATGCTTTATGACTTGGCTGCTCTTGTAAAAAACAGACTTGGTATTGCACTGGTATAAATCTAATACTGCCTTAGTATGTATTTGACTGTAATAAATAGGGTCCTATGAAATCTTTTATTTTTCCGAAACTCTATTTTATGTTTTACAAAATTTTGCTTTTTTCCTTTTTCTTTTGTTTTTTTCTGAATTCTACAATTTCATTCTGAACATCTTTATTCACCTAAAAGGTGCATTATTATAAAGCGACTGAAAAATAATTTAACAAATGAATAGTTACAGAATGCAAAATTTATTGGCTATTATTTCATTATTTCACTTTCACTAATATAAATAATTGTTGTGGTTCAGCAGAACATTAAATGCTTTGGCAAGTTATATCTCACATTTAAAATGTTATCCTTTTGTAAAAAAATATATATATTTTGAACTTTGAAAAAATGTCTAATGAAACATAAACCTACTGTTGTGGAAATATTATTTACCCAAGACAGAAATATGTGGTCCAAGAATAAAAAGTACTCCGTGGAATGGTCGTCAGGATTTATTGCATATGCAAGGCACACCTCATGCCACACAGGGCAGTGGTACATAAAATGTGGTGCTGAGGCAGTCCCAGCGGTTTACATTTATACAGATTGTTATCAAACATGATATGTAATAAAGTATCCAGCAAGAGTGATTACTCCTAACAGATCTTGTCCTAATCAAAAAACATGTCTGAAAGAAAACTGAGGATAAACAGTTAAGTCATGGTGACATTTAGGTTAGAGAAAAGAGGTCTCTGACTCTTGGCCTGAGAAGAATGTGGGATCTAGGAAATAAGTTATTTTCCAGGACACCTACAAACTGTAACTATTTGTGGACATTATGCTCATTTTTTCATTTTTTTATTAAATGGACTGAACATATATAGCACATTATCAAGTCCCTCCGGACTCCAATGCACTTCATACTACAGTCATTCACCCATTCACGCACACATCCACACACTGATGATGGTAAGCTACATTGTAGCCACAGCTGCCCTGGGGCACACTGACGGAGGCTGGGCTGCCATGCACCGGCACCACTGAACTAATGTTTTGTATGACTCACTGCTTCTTGTTTTTACTCTGTTTTGTGCAAATTAAAACAAAATTAAGTATGGTGTACTTTGTAGCTCAAGAGCTTCTAAGAGGCAAATTGCCCACTCACTCCATAACTACAACCAAGTAATTCATTAAATGACTTCCTTCCACATCAGTAACAATCCTGCACACAGTGACAAGTGGACCCATGTGGGTTCTCCAGTGTTTTAATCCAATCGCAGATCAGATTTGTCCAAAGTGTCTTAGGTAATTAACTGGACGTTTTGTGTAATCTGAATAAGATGTACCTTTTTCATTATTCATTAGTTCAGATAAAATTCAGGTTTAGTTGCAAGAACGGTCTATTCTTTGTTCTTAAGAACGCCGCATGTCAACATGTTCTTACTTTGGTTGATCAGTTTTTAAACAATACTTTTCTCTGATACTGAATTTCTTCCTCTTCTTTTCCCTCTGCCACAGGCGATGGTGAGTGTTTTTTGTAATAGAAGCATTTATAGTTGGCTGTGCTTTGTGTTGTTGACCTTAAATGTTTCTGTAACATCTCAGAAAAACACTAATTAGATACGTGAACCTTCAAGTGTAAATAATTACAGTTTAATTATCTTAAGGTAATATTATATTGTAATTATGGAGGAAATAATCTAAAGCAGGGCTGTTGATGCTCCAGGAGCCACAGTTACTGCAGGCCAACAGCTCAGGGCCCGAAAATCCAGTAATTAAAGTCATTATGTAAATAAACCAAGTTTTGCAAAGATCTGTTACCTTTAAATTAGTTTATTTTGCCACATTTAATCATGACTACAGCATACAGAACTCAATGTAATAAAAGTAGTAATATTAAAACAATATCAAAAACAAAAATAACACATTGTGCCTCCTATTTAACACAAACATTATTTTGACATCTCTTACTTATTAAATCTTTAAAACAATTTCATTTTTACGTATCCTAATTTTATCTTCAACTGCATGTAGTTTTAACTGTTTAGGGTGTTCATAGAAATGGTTTTTACCAGCTTTTAGCCAAGATTCAGATGTTTCTGTAGATTAAAGAACATTAAAAATCGATTGATACAGGTTTTTGAAGGGCGATACCGATTACTTGGACATCAGTCCAACCGATCCCTGATATGTGCTGCCGAGTTTTTGTGGGGGCGATTCTTGAAGCAGATATTGCTTTTCTTCCTCCATTACCTGATAGAAATGACACAATGATAACTTGGATTTAAGAAATGAATCAACCAATTGGCAGGCCAGTTGAATAGCCCTGATCAAAATGAATTGTAGAATATTTTTAAAAGCCTTAGACATTCATTTTAGGACATGTGGTAAACAACGCATTTTAAAAAAAATATTATTTATTTGTTAAAATGTTCACTACCTTATTAGTTGCAAAACGTTGTGTGAATTTGTACATTTTAATAAGTCACTTACCTTTGATGAGTTTAAAGTTTGGATACCCAGCATTCTGATGTATATAGTAAAATAACTCCTCCTCTCCTGTCACTCAGTCTTTAGTTCAAAACTCCAGGAAGGCAGGCATCACGTCAGCTCTGACATCCAGCACCCTGCACAACGAAGAACTGGTCAGTTCTCTCTTACATCATCCAGAAAATCAATCTGTAGTACAGCAGGAATGTGAACCAATCTTTGTGTATCTTTGTAGAAAAGTCACGTCTATAAGAAGACCCTCCAAGCCTTGATATATCCCATCTCCTGCACCACCCCTCACAACTTTGAGGTGTGGACAGCCACCACACCCACCTACTGCTACGAGTGTGAGGGGCTGCTGTGGGGAATCGCTCGCCAAGGCATGCGCTGCACTGAATGTGGGGTCAAGTGCCATGAAAAGTGCCAAGATCTGCTCAACGCCGACTGTCTGCAAAGTAAGGAAACACGGTTCGGTTTAGAAACTGCATGACTAATGTGATGAAACACACAGCTTTACTGAAACAACTCAGTAAAGGTCAAATAAGAACCAAATTCTATTGCTCGCTCAAACAAATTTTTGTTATTCAAATTTTTTAACATCAGGTATTTTGTTGTCATTTCAAGTAATAGTTAAGGACTTTGGATAATATACTTTAATTTATTTCTTATTTGATAAAGCCCAAACTGCTTTTATTCTTATCTGTTACAAAATGTTTTTTAAATCTTACTAATAGCTATGAAACAAACTAAAAATTGCTACTGTTAGCTTGAGTTAGCATCTTTAAACTAATTAGCCTCACATGTTTTTGTTAGTGGGTTACTCATTTGTTTGTAGTTGGTTTCAAATTACTAGAACAAGAAGGTTTTAATAGCTAACACTGTTTTTTTTTAATCATTTTTAAACTATTCTTAGCTCTGTTAATGTTTGTTGAGTAGTATTTCATCACGTATGCATTTTTTTTGATAAACTGTCTTTAAAATTTGCCATTTTTTTATATATTTCAAAGAAAAACCTTTAATGTTGCTCTATTCAAGTTTGTGTTGGTTGAGAATAAATGTTTTATTGCTAAAGTGTGTAGATTGTACTATTTTATCCATTTATGTTGAAAGCAAAGCAGTCATTCATCTCAGCTCTGTTCTTATTACGTTTTTATTCCTTGGGTGGTTATTAAAAACTATTTGTCTTTTGTTGTTATCCTTGCTCTTTTTTATCTTTTTATTGACAATATTTTATTGCTCTAGATGTCTGTTTACCTCAAATTCATAAAATATATTAAAGCTTTTAATCATCTTTAGGCATCCTTTCTTCTCTAGATTAAAAAAAATAATCTCTGTCCCCAATAATATCTTAATATATCCTCATTAATCAAATATTAAATTATCAATCATTACATAACAACAGTATATCATCTCCCATATATCTGCTTCTGTTTGAGTTAAGAACATTTTTGTTTGTGTCGCCACCCTACCAGGGGCAGCTGAGAAGAGCTCCAAACATGGAGCTGAGGATCGGACTCAGAACATCATCATGGTCCTCAAAGATCGTATGAAGATCCGTGAGAGGAACAAACCAGAGATCTTTGAACTCATTCAGGAAGTCTTTGCTGTCCCTAAGTCCACCCACGTCACCCAGATGAAGCAGATTAAACAGAGTGTCCTGGATGGAACCTCTAAATGGTCAGCCAAGATCTGCATCACAGGTGAGGGGGGCGTCACTCTCGGGTCAGTACAGCTGATTTGATGGGACCTGGCCAATATGGTCAGCATCAACATCAGAAGAGATAGCATGTGTCGGGTATTGGGGTCTATAAAAAGAGACACAGGTGGAGCAGTAGAGCAGAAAGTCACAAGACAAATCTGTTTGCATCCATTTTTTTTCTCTCTCCAGTGTTGTGTGCTCAGGGTTTACAAGCTAAGGACAAAACTGGTTCCAGTGATCCGTATGTGACAGTCCAGGTTGGAAAAACAAAAAAGAGGACCAAAACCATCTACGGCAACCTGAACCCCGTCTGGGAGGAAACATTCAATTTGTGAGCCGCCAATGTTTTCACAATGCTTTAAGTAAAAATAAATTTAAAGCAGAAAATATATCCATCCATCCATTATCTTCCACTTTATCCGAAGTCGGGTTGCAGCGGCAGCAGCTTGAGCAGGGAGGCCCAGACCTCTCTTTCCCCAGCCACCTCTTCCAGCTCTTCTGGGAGAACTCCAAGGCGTTCCCAGGCCAACCGAGAGACATAGTCTCTCCAGCGTGTCCTGGGTCTTCCTCTGGGTCTCCTCCCAGTTGGATATACCTGAAGCACCTCCCTAGGGAGGCGTCCAGTAGGCATCCTTACCAGATGCCCAAACCACCTCAACTGGCTCCTCTCGATGTGGAGGAGCAGCGGCTCTACTCTGAGCCTTTCACGGATAACTGAACTTTTTACCCTATTTCTAAGGGAGAGTCCAGCTACCCTGCGGAGAAAACTCATTTCAACCGCTTGTATCTGCGATCTTGTTCTTTCAGTCACTACCCAAAATTTGTGACCATAGGTGAGGGTAGGAACGTAGACTGATCGGTAAACAGAGCGCTTTGCCTTACAGCTCAGCTCCCCCTTCACCACAACAGACCTGTACAGAGTCCGCAAAACTGCGGAAGCCGCACCGATTTGTCAATCAATCTCACCCTCCATTCTTCCCTGACTCATGAACAAGATCCCAAGATACTTAAACTCCTCCACTTAAAGCAGAATTTCACCCCCAACCCGGAGAGAGCAGTCCACCCTTTTCCGACTGAGGACCATGGACTCAGATTTGGAGGTGCTGATCC
>JARVJO010000227.1:23237030-23251988 GCA_031762555.1 Cynodonichthys magdalenae
TTTACATTAGGTCAGAACATTTGTGAGAAGATTTGACTCCAGCTGGTAGGCGGGCCCCAAATGATGTAATGCAAAGAAGCGGAGTCAAGTCCTGAAGAGAAATGTTAAAACTGACTGCACTTCCGGAATTTGAGGCTGAATGATGAGCGTCCAAATAAATGGCATCTCTCAGCCCAGCGCTGTTTGGTTGTATGACTCTCTCTCTAACATTTTTACCATTTCAAACATATTGTGGTTATTGGTTGCCTCCTATCCAATTCTAAACACGTAATCTGGTTAGCGAACACAATTCTTTTCAGTAGTTTGCACAATTTTCAAGTCCTGCTATGGATATTTTGCTGCTAATGTGCTAGAACGACAAGCTGCTCAACATTCCTCATTTTAACGCAGTGGTAAATGCTTATTTGTGTAAAGGGTATTGTTTGATTCAATTTTAGAATGTTGTGACTTTTTTCTTGTAATATTATGACTTTATTCTCATAATATTATGACTTTATTCTCGTAATAATAAGACTTTATTCTCGTAATAATATGACTTTATTTTATATGACTTTAAAGTCCTAATATCATGACTTTATTCTCGTAATGATAATAAAAAAATTCTCGTTGTGTGGCCCTAATACTCCATCGTCGTACAATATAAACTTTACCTTTGAGGTTCAGTTATTGCACATATAATACCAAGTTCTACTGTTTTGCTGATAATTGATGCATATCGTTATAAACAACAAAGAAAAAAAACATTTGTTGAAACCTTTGTTAGATTGTCAAAATAATATCAAGTCTTTAAAATTTATTAAGCAATTCAGTTTACAATGCTAAACATGCTTTTTATCACTAATGTTTAGCCAATCCAAATTTTTATTTTTTCCAAAGACCCTTTTAAAAATTAACCATACTTAAATTCTAACTATGACTGATTATTGTAATTTCCTGTGTGGGATTAAATTAGTCATCTTATTGTCATCTCCAGCTGGTTGTCTTTAATACTATATAAATAGTGTTGGTATCACTCTTCAGGCTTTTAAATTTTTTGTTTTTGTTAAGTTTCTTTAAATAGTCTGACCTTGTATTATCAACTGGATCTTTCATATCACCATAATTAATCTAAAATGTTGGGGTAAAAACACCAGATGCCCTTACATGTTTCGAGATTTAAACAGAAAAGTAGAAGTGATTGTGCTTTTGCAGCTGCTGCTCCTACTTATTAAAAACCCATCTGTTCTCTTTGGCATTTAACTCCGGCTGAGCTTGACAGCTTAATTTTAGATATTATGTTTTATAAAGTGTTTGTTGTATTCGTCTTTTAAAACTTTCTTTCAGGCAAAATATTTTATTGGTGCTTTCAGTTTTATTCAATCTTTTTGTGTGCCACATTTTGGTGCAACTTTTCATTTTTAACAAAAATTGAAATCGTGATTACATGCTAAAAAAAACAACTTTTTAAGGTTTTAAATAAAGTAAAAAAAACTTTTGGTTATTGCATTTTCCTTTCATGGATTCTTTCAAACTCTGCTACCATTCAGTGAGTTGTGCGTTTCAACTCATCACCATTTGATTGTGTTGTTAATAGATAATTGTGTTTTTTTGCTGCAATGCTTCAAATGTTTGTGTCACAAGTTCTCAATTAAAATTTTTTTTGGTTTAATCAGTCAGTTTTGTATGGCAGGGAAAACTGCTTAAAACTCAGAAATGTGTGATTCATAGTAGAATTTCAGTATGAGTGAAGCATGTTAAAACCATGTGTTTGCACCGTTTTTCACCATTCTCTTTGTTAGGCTTTTGGTGTGTGATGATTGCTGTGAAAGATTTTCACAAAGTCTTGTTTCTCATGAATCTCAAGAAAGGAGGAGCAGAGCCGTTCCTACCGGTTTAAGGCTTGTTCAACCATCATGAGTTTGGACTGCGGTCTCTGCCCTCACATAATGTCAGTGGGCGTCAGGAAACCAGTGTTGTAAGAACGAGTTGGGGTGATATGTCCCAACAGCCTTCAGCAGCCCACGCCTCAATACCTCTTATATTTCCAGCTCACAAATTCCTAACTGCCGTTGGCCACACATAAACAGCACATATTAGGTTTTTGGGTGTGAGCCGGTGTATACAGAGATGATGGATGTGGTTGATGGGGGAAACATGGGCTATGTCCCCTCCAGGCACAGAAAAAAATGACTTATTTAACAGAGTGAGAGAACACCTGACATTAAATCTGTGCGAGACAGAGCCAGACAGAAGCACAATGGAGAACTGAGGGGCTGAGACAAAAAGCTGCGGCGAAGAGGAGGGAGGATTGTGGGGGGGGGGGGGAGTCCCTGCCGGCCGACCCTGAGGAGAGCTGGAGGGCTGACTGAGATATGAAAGGTCTTCTTGCCCCTAATGATTGTGCTGCCTGCTAATGCTGTGAGTCATGCAGCAATGCGAGGAAGATAAGAACGCTGCCAGGTCCTTTCAGTCAGCTCTCTGTGGGCTCCTTTCAATACATGTGTGCATGTGTGTGTATACGCCCATCTACTCATGCGTGTATATTTACTTGGAAGCTGCTATTTCAGTTCAGTGCATTTTCTTTAATGCTTAAATCGACTGTTTTTACTCTAAAACACAATATAGTTTTATCAAACCAAAACAGCTCAGTTTGGATTCACAACTTATAGCAACACTTTGAAGGCTAAGAATAATACTATTAAAGTTAGGTGTGGGTACTCCTAAAAAAACTGGAAGTATTTCAAAATCTTACAAAACTTTGTTGCAACATGAGCTTTTAAGTCCTTTTGAAAGTGTTTAAATGTGCAGCGACATTGCACTATACCTAACCAAAATCAGGGATGGGCAACAGAAACGATGGAAGGGGCCACTATTTTTTGTTGACACTAACAGAGGACCACATAGGGCTGCACAGTTACCCAAATAAAATTGCCATTTTAAAAATAGTTCTGTATATGTCTATTAAACCAACAGTCCAGTAGATTAAGATGCTCAAATGCATGTATAACAGTTGTACTCCGGTTGAATAAATATAAATAGAAAATGTTTGAAGCACACAAAAAACAAATACTTTAGCGAGCGTGATGGCATAAGACACCTTGAGTGCAGCCTCCTGTGTGAATTTCTGGTAAAAAGTCTCTGCTGGGACTTCAGTAAACTTCTCATATTTAGCTTTGTGCAACCTGTTGTAGTGACTTAATGTATAATAAAATCCTTCATGGCAGAGAGTGTCTCTAAGAAGACTAAACACAGGTTTGACTTTTCGCAGATAGTCTGCCTCCCAAAATAAGACTTTTTCACTTAAAAAAGCAGTCTTAAAGGAATTTTTTAAGGTAAAAACCATTAAAAATTGTTTAACAATTATAAAAAAGTAATAATTAAACCAAAGTTTATTGTTGACATTGTATTAAAGCTGCCTTAACTTTAAAATGTTACTGTCATTACTTAAATAATCTTAATGCATAAAAAGTACATTTCTGACATATGGACACATTATATATTTTCTCATGTATAGATCAAAGCATTTATTCCCCCTGTTTATAATAAATAAATGTGAGTTATCAGCACTCTGCTTTGTTCATGAGCCACACATACATAAAATGTAGTTTATCATAAAGGTAAAACAGACTTTATCATCCAAACAGAGACACAACCTAAAACGATAAAAACGTGACAAACAAACTCACTTAGCAAAAATTTTAACCTTTGATGGTAGGGGAAAATAAGTTATATATTGACTCATTCTGCCATTGTTTTTTGAACTTATTGTTATTTAGTTCTGTTTAGTTTATTTACATTTAGCTCATGATCATTTGAGGTAGTCCAAGTACATTTTCTGGTGGTGATTCTCGTTAAAATGGTCTTTATTAGTTTTGGGTTATTATGATCTAACATGGCAGCTTTGACTCCAGTGGGATGAATCATCAGGTGTTTTTATGTTTATGTATAAGTATATTTTTTTCCTCACTTTTTTCTCATCATCTTAAACAAATGTAAAAATACACTGTATATCTGTTGGTAATTGTCATGAAAGCTGAGGCAGTCATTATCTGTGTGACTCTTCTGAATATATCCTGCTCTGCTTGGAGGATGGTTGTGTTAGATGTGATACATTTGGTTATTAAATCTTTCTGCTTGGTTGATCAGGAAGGACACGGTATTCTCCGTTAATTAGGCTCAAAATTCAATATCCTGGTTCTGCAGCTTTTTTTCCTCCTTGTGTGTTGACCAAGAAGACTTCTTTTCCAGTTAAGTGTCATATTTTCTCTGTTTCCTGCTTTATGCCAACTTTTTTTTTCAGTCTTTTGGCATTTTAATGAACTTTGCTATCACTCTCTTTACGTCCTCGTTCCCCTTCCCTTTATATGAAAACTAGAAAAAGGAAGACATCAGGTGAATGTTTCTTTTGAAAAGGTTCTGTGCCAACTCATCAGACTGTGGCAGTGTGGCGTCTGCATGCAAACCAAGTCCAGCACTTTTAAACAGTGGTCGTTAGAAGCAGCACTTAGTGAGATTGTTTAATCAATATTGAGCTGATGGTGCTCCTGGAGGAGCTCTGGGTTTTCAGTCATTCTAAACAGCCTTCTCTGGCTCTGACCATGACAACATTCAGTTTCACTGCTGTTTGTTTTAGCAGTTAAATGCATATTAAAACCTGTACTTCTTTGTGGAGGTTTTTATTTTTATTTTTTCACTAATGCTTTAATTTGGTACATTTGAGGCTCATTTGATTTTTGATTTTCAGGGCCATAAAAAGGCCCAAGTTTGAAATTTGAATAAATCATATAAAAGCTTTAATTATTATTATTATTATTATTATTCATTGGACCGTACAAGGTTAAATTCTATTTTGTATAGGTGCGATGCAAATGCAGTAATTTATAACCCTAAAATGTTTCATAATTCCTTTTTCGGATGTTTGATACTTCCTTTCCAAGTATTTATCGAGTCCTGTGGGTCAAACAAGCACTAATATGTTCCACTGCCTGATATTAAATTAAATTGAGTTGGTTCACTCTCACACTTAGCTTTTCACTCCCTGTTAAGCACACTGGGGAACGGTGGGTGATGATGTTTTTGCTTTTTGTTTGCTGAGATATATGAACTTGCTCATACATGTGTGTGTGTGGTGGGTGTGCGTGTATAATGCGAAAAAATTCACACCAAAACTCCTCCACACAACTCCTCAAACACAGCCTTTGCTGAGGTGCACAAATGAAAGATAAAACCTCTATAAATCATATTCTATCAACCATATTTACTCACAGCATGATTAAAATACAAAAAAGAATTGGTAATAATTAAGAATCAGCCAAATGAATCACAGCTAGGGCACATGCAGCAAATCCCGAACAACAAACAGCCAAAACACAACAAAAAACAAAAAAAATCCTCACTTTTTTTAAAAAACCATTACATCCACACAGCTTATAAAATCAGCAGCTGCAAAAAAAATAAATGTTTTTTTTTTTTCTTTTGATGCATAATTTGTCCTCTTTTCTGACCAAAAGCGATCCTTTTATTCCTCATATTTTACTGGCCACAAAAATCACTTTTACTTGTCTTGAAGCACTCAAAACACTTTGTAATAAATGTGATTAATCTTCAACAGCATGCTATAAAGCTCAAAAAGTTCATTTTGAATACCCCACCCCACCCCGCACACACACACATAGACCTTTAATTTAACATGAGGCACCAGGGGATATGCATTTCTTTAAGGAAGGTCATCTTCATATCACGCTGCAGTTTTATGTGTTTATGCATTTGAGCTGCTTTTTATTTGGTCAGTTTTGAATCAAAAATATTGTTACAGCATAAAAAAAACACTAAATAGTGAGAACAAAGTAAAAATTAAAACAACAACAAACTGATTTTGACACTTAATTTGTGAACTTATTGCATTGTGTTTTATCTCATTAACTTTAATTTGTTTGTTTATACAAAGCCTTTCTTGTATAAGTCTGCAATTTGTTCCAGAGAAAAACAGGACAGAAATTATTTTATAAAGTAGTAATGTTGGTACCACTTTACAATAAGGTTATATAGATAGATTATAGATGGCTTATAAATAGTTTACAGATAATAGGGTTTGGCGGTTTTGCTCATTTACTGTGGTCATTTCAAAGCTACGACGGAGTATTAGGACCACACAACAAAATTTTTTTTATTACAAGAATAAAGTCTTAAAATTACGACATTAAAGTTGTAATGTTACGAGAATAAAGTCGTAATATTATGAGAATAAAGTTGTAATGTTACGAGAATAAAGTCATAAAACTATGAGAATAAAGTTGTGAAAGCAGTATTACCACTGCAAACTTGTGAAATTGTTCTTTAGTGTCAGTTAAAAGAAATAATCTTTTAGCACATTCGCATCAGTAGCAGGATGTTGAAACAATTGTGCAAACAACTATAAACTGAAGCAATTATTGGCTGCACTGTCAGCTTTAGTCATCAATTAATTTTGATGAAAGCACTTTACACTAACAGTGACCCAAAAGTCATCGCAGGACTACTTTATAAACCCAGTGACACATGTGGCTGTCCACTGCAGGTGTGAGAAAAAGATAAGGAAATGAGTATAAAGTCAGGAACAGAAAATCTACGTCATGTAAGATTATGACTTTTTTTAATCATATTATGACTTTTTTCTCGTAATATTATGACTTTATTCAATTCAATTTCAATTCAAAAATACTTTATTGATCCCAGAGGGATATTCTCATAGTATTAAGACTTTAATCTTGTAATAAAAAAAAAAATCTCAAAGTGTTGCCCTAATATTTTGTTGTACAAAGCAGATGCATGCTTTTAGCGAGAAAAGTCTTTGTGCCGATAAAGCTTGTAGTCATTTCCTCGTCTGCAGCGCGAGCTCGCGGACGGGCCGGTCGTGGATGGACAAAGATACAAAAGTTACAGAAAGTTAAAACCTAAAAGAAGTCCCGCCGAAGTCTATTTGCTTGACTTAAGAAGCCTGGTTGGTCTGTGAAGCTGACCATTACAAGGGCAGAAATGACCCATGTTTAATGCCTCAGAACCCTGACCTCTGGACTGATAACAATCTGGATGGGTTCTGTTTTGAGTTCAAGCATGTGGCATCCATTTGTTCCAAAAAAGATCTTCAAAACTGATTTGTGTGGCCACGGTGTGACAGAGAGGACTGTGTCACATTCAAACAACAACCCTCTTCTTCTTTTTACACTGGAAAGCTTTAATTGAAATCTGTTCATATGATGACATTTTATAGGAATTCAAAAAGGTTTTCCATTCAGTGTTTACTTGCCAACCTGGTTATACCAGCTTCTCACTGAAGAAGAAAAAAGAAGCGCAGATACGAAAAAAAGTGGTAAAATACTTAGTTTTTATTTATTTCAGTAAGTTGCTAAATCATTTTGTGGAAAACTGCAGATTCTGTATTCCTGCTTCTCAAAGACCCTGTTTATTGAGAAATATTGTTCCTTTTTTTTTTTTCCTCAAACTCTGGTTACTTTTAACATCACTTTTTTGAAACCTCATTGTCTAAAATAATCCCCATTCTTATTTGTATTCTCAGATCAGATTTTGTACAGAATAAATTAAAAAGAATAAATAAAAACCGTGAAAAATGTTGATTGGGTGTCTGAAATAAAGTGAGAAGTTTTTGAAAATCACTTTTCTGCAGAGTTGTATAGTAAATTTATTTCAATTCAGTACTTAGGTTTTTTTCTTTCTTTCTTTTTTTTTTTTTTTTGTTTGGAGGATCTGCAATTATTTTAAAATTGTAATTGTATTTTTTACTTATTTTACTGCATTCTAAACATAAAAATGATACTTTTACTTTTTTACTTTAAAATGTAATACCTCGTTACACGCTACAAATTATTATGACCGAAACTCATCATGAAAGGAGTGTTGAATTCTCCTAACAAAGGTATGTCAACTGGTTCCACTAAACTGAGTTGAGTAACTTGAGCAATTTTCATATTTTCTTTAAAAGAAAGGCATTATACAAAATTGACTTTTTTGAGCTTCATGTTATGTTTTAATCATCAAAAACACCCAGAGTATTGCTTTGACTCATTCATGCATGTTTAAGAAATGCTGAAGTGTCTAAAACGGTGAGAAGTTCTTAAAGAGACAGAGGCCAATTTTAAGGCGTTTAGATTTGTTTAACATAGTTACTTGATTGTGGTATAGATTGAACAATTTGCCTGAAAAATATACAACTCCCCACTTAAATGAAAGTGTGAAAATTGCTCAACTTAGTTCAGTTTAGTGGAACCAGTTTGGTTAAGTAATTCCAAAACTTCATTTTAATCTGGAAAGACTCACACAGAGAATGATAGCAGTTAAACAGTTTTATTGATATGGAGAAAGTTCTTTGGCGTTCGAGCCCCTGCAGAAGACGTGGGTCCAGCGAACTGCTGAGAGCCAATAATCAGCTTAGGTTTTAGGAATAACGTCTTCCCTCCCGGGGCTCGGACACTGGTGTTGGTGTGGAGGCCAGAGGCTGCCAGGAAGGGCCAGAGATAAAGGTGGAGGTGGGTTGAACACGTCTGGAGAGCAGACTGATTCTTGGGTGCTGGGCCTTTATCTCTGAGATGATTGGTTACAGCCAGGAGGGGATCAGGCGCTGATGAGCCGCAGCTGGGCACATGACGCGGTGAACAGGTGGAGCAGGTGAGGTGGGAAGAGTCTTCAGTCTGAATTTACGCCTTAAAGTGTGTGCAAAAATACTTTTATTTTTACTTTCCCAATTATTGTTAGCAATTTTATGATTTGTACTTAATTACTTTTCTTATCATTGCAATTCAGTTTTACCAAAGTCATTTTCAGTTCAGGTATTTTTACTTTTACTTAGTTATTTTTTTCATGTACTTTATGTACCTCTGCTTCTCTGAGTTGGAGTTTGAGAGAGTTTAGTGACATTTCACTCTCTTCTGAAAAATGTTTGAAATTAGGCAAATCTTTTAACTTTGCTTTTTGTGTTGCTATTTACAGAACTTTTTGATTGTTGCTGCTTCCTTAGCAGGTCATCTGGTGGAGATCTGTCCTCTGAGATTGAGTTTAATGGTTGAGGATTACTCTGTATATGTGTGTGTTTCAACCAGAGAGTTTCCACCTAAGCTGACCCCATTAAAGGTCTTATTGCAGGTCAACTCTACCTTCAAGGCTTCTGATGGTTGACCTGTCTGAAACATCTCAGCTTTTCATTTTTATTGTCTATTTTTCTTTTATTTACACTCAATCAATGTTTATCCTGACATCTCAACCCCCCCGCCCCCTCCATCCTTCTCATGTTGAAGTTGTGGCTTGTGGTGTGCTCAGTCAGAGTTACCGTCAAACGGTGAAGAGGGGCTGCCGAGGGATTTTGATTAGGTTTAACATGCTGAGTAAGAACCGCAGCACATTGCTGCTAATTTGGTAGCGCAGTTAATTCGTTCCCCACCCACGTGCGCAGAAAACATAGGCTCACACTTTGTTCCTGTCTGAAGAATCACTCTGTTTTCACTCTAAACTTTGCATCAGGGATTTTTTTTTTGTCTTTCTGGGAATGACAGACCTGTCCTTAATGAGCAGAGAAGAGGGTTCGCCAAGGCTTTGTGTGCATGTCTGTTGTGTATACAGTACATGTGCATGTGTGTGTGGGACAGTTCTGGCTCAGCGGCAGCTCTTGGCAGAGCAGCACTCTCTTCTCCCTGGTTGCTAACATCAGGGGACCAGCCAGGCATGTAATGGAAACTTTACAGATTCAGAGGAGCAGCTTGCTAAATACGACCCCCCTGATGTACTGCCTTAAATGGCTCCCATTGTGGAGGTTATCACATTAACTTCATTATATTTTATGACCATTTATATTACAAAAAAACTGGCAAGTTTTTGCTCCTAAAACAGAAAGTTAAGGCGAAAATTGAATGTCTTAACAAGTGTTGTAACTTGGTTAGTATAAACACAAAAAAATGCTGATTGTAGCTGCAGGTCAAACTTGCATTCATCTATTTTTCTCATCATTAGAGCAAAAACGGTGCCCAGAAACATTGTTTATCATTCAAGAGAAAAGGTTGAGTTACAGACAATAAATGGAAAGCAGATGCTTAAAGGTGGAGCCTCCTTAGTTTTAATGGTGTTTCACTGCTGCAGGTTGTTTGGAGCAGATGTGCTGTAGCAACAGAGAGCTTGGTTTCAGTCAGTTGGCTGTATGTCGGAGCTACTCTGCTTTTATTTATGCCTTTTTAAAGATGCCTGGATTTGTGTGCATCTCTTAAAAAGATGATGCCTGAGAATGCTGAGAATTACAAATCAAGGGATTCACATGCACACTTGACATCTGCAAAGAAGAACTGGCCTGGTTAATATTTCCCTTCAGACTGATTTAAAACCAGCTGCCTGCTCAGTGTGTACTTCTGTATATTTGCATATCCAGACATGCTCTCCCCCTGCTTTCTTCTCTTTTTTATGATGCAAGGGCAGCAGGTCTCCTCTTGCATCAGAGCTAAATCCATATTTGCACCGAGGTGTGCTGCACATTATTTTCAACAGCCCTGGCAACTCGGACACGAAAAAGAGCAGCTGGGGGGGAATGAAAAGAGAAGTTCTGCAGCCGTCTGGGTCCTGATGAGGCCTGAGAGCCAGAACAGGTGGCATTTTGTCAAAGGTTTCATCCAGAAAACGAGGGCGCACAATCTGAAAGAAAGGCAGTCGTTGCCGCATTAATTTATGTGTAACTGTTTTTACTAATTTAAAGTGGTAATTTTTAAAATTTAAAATAAAACTACAAAAAAGCCCTAATCCTACTGGCAGAATTGAGCTTTGAACTAGAGAATTTACATTTTCTGCAAAAATGTTGAGAGATTTTTGCAGAATAGAAGAATTGAGTCGTTGCAAAATTGCCAAAGAGGTGAAATATACAGAAAAGTAGCTAAAAAGAAGCTGAAACTTTCAATTTAGCACAAAGAAAGACAAAAAAGCTGAAAGAAGTAGCCGAAATTGTTACAAATAGATGAATTCAGCTGAAAAACAGCTAAAATTAGCTGGGCATAGCTAAACAGTAGCTTAAATTAGCAGAAAAAAGCTGAGAGAAGCACAATAAAAATTTAATTAGTAAAATCACCGAAAAGAGCCGAAAGATAGCTGAAATAAGAAAAAAAAAGAAGCTAAAATTAGCACAAAGAAGTTAAAAAAGCAGAATCGGAACAAAAGTGAAATGATTAAATGGTTTTAAGGATGTTGCAGAGATTTCCATTTGTTTTTAATGAGAAACAAAATGGCAAAAAAGATAAATATATCAAAGTATATATTGCTGAAATATCAAAAGTCATAGTCAAAATGTCCCGAAGGAGCTGAAAGGTTTGATAAATGCATTGTTGAAATAGCACAAAAAATGTGAAAATAGATACATACCAAAAAATGGATGTGAGAAAAATGGATCATCTCGTTCACACTATAAAGATTCCTCCATGGAAGTGAATTACTTCCTGGAACAGTTGAATGTGAGTAAATTGACGCTGCATCTGTGCAGCTCTGGATACATTTTGATGATAGCTTTAAAAGTGGAAATGGCAATCAGAACTCAATTGTTGACGCTACAAAAAGCTGTAAATGTTTTTATTCTTCATTCATGAAATCTTTCATTTTGTGTACAATCACTGCCAAAATGAAGACACTGGCGCAGCCGTTTGGCTCCTTGACATGTTCCCTTCCCTCCCTGAGAGGTTGGCAGTTGGATGTTATTTAAGAGCGCTTCATCTGACTTTATGATTACAGCTCTGACCAAGCTGACAACCCGTCGACCAACAGTATGCAAATAACTCACACACACACGAGCGTGCCTTCATACGCGCACACACACACACACACACACACACACACACACGCTCTGCCACAGTCACGACTCAATTTGTCACGCGGTGCCGCGGTATTAGAAATTACACCTCATACTTGACGGCGCGCCCCGAGCACTCCGACGCCTGCACACTCGCACATGAAAACACTTCCTCCTTTCCTGTGCCTGTTTTTCCGGTGAAAAACGAGAACCCTGCAGGGAGCGAAGTGGTGAAGTGGGGGTGGGAAAAGGGGGTGAATCTGTGTGTGTGTGTGTGGGGGGGGGAGCATCTGGAATAACATTCACTCGTCTCTCATATCAGCACTTTTCCTCTGATCTCAGTGTCTCTCTCTCTTACACACACAAATATACACTTTCATTTGACATATCAGCTATCACCATCTCATCTTCAGGTCTGCTGCTTTTTCTGATGACATCAGTGCAGGTGGTGGTCTTAAAGTGGACCCCATTCGATGTGTGTGTGTCATAGCTGGTGCCATCCTGACTGGGACACTTACAGTGTGATAAGTGATATACTGTACATCATCACTCGCTTACAGGTGGTTGGAAATGCAAGTCGGGAGGCTTCAGTTTTTGTTTTTTTTTCACATCAAAGGACACGTCTGGAATTTATTCAACCCGGATTTTTTTTTTAAGTTAAAATGCTGTTTAAAATGTAAAACAGTGCAGTGATTTGAAAACTTCCTAAAAACATATTTTATGCACTATGGAAAACAAAAATGTTTAAACTGAAAACATGTACCAGTTTCAAAAATAAAAGGTAATTTTGAATTTGATGGCACCAACACTCACAAAGTTGGGAAAAACAAGAGGCTGTAAAAGAAAGTGGTAGAAATCAAAAACAGCTGGAGGAGCTTTTTGCAATGACTTTGGTTCATTTTCAACAAGTCCGTAAGAGGACTGGTTCTAAAATAAGAATTTTATAGAGACTAAATCACTTAGAAGTTTATTTATTTATTTAAAGTGGGGCTGTATATAATCCATCCATTTTAGTTTTTAGGTCTCAGAACCTGGTGTGCATTTTAAGGCAAGTTTATTTATACATTTCGGCAACAAGGCAATTCAAAGTGCTTTATGTGATGAAAACATGAAAGAGAAGTACATTACATTGACATAATAAAGGAAAACAGACTGAAATTAATGACGTTTCATTTCGTATTTTAAACAGAACAGTCAAAGGCAACAAATCAATTTTTACCTTGATTTAAAAAAAAACTCAGATTTTTCTGCGTTCGTACTGTTTTCCGGGAGGTTGTTCCAGATTAGTGGAGCATGAACGCTGCCTCTCCATGTTTGGTTTTGATTCTGGGAATGTGCAGTAGACTTGAGCCAAAGACCTAAGTGGAATGGAAGGTTGATGTGATGACAAAAATCTTTAATGTATTTTGGTGCTAAGCCATTCAGTGATTTATAAACTAACAGAAGTATTTTAAAATATCTTCTGAGATACAGGGAGCCAGTGTGAGTACTTTAGAACTGAGGTGATGTGTTCTTTTATCTGAAATCTGGATCAGTTGCAGCTGTCTGATGGACTTTTTAGCCAGACTTAGGGTCGTGCATTCTTTGGTCCAAAAATAATTACTTCAGTTTTTTTATTTTTCCGACTAAAGAATTATTTGACACATCCACTCATTGATTTGTTCTCTGCAATTACTTAACATTTAAATGGGTTCATGGTCACCTGGTGACAGTGTTATGTAGAGCTGTGTATCATCTAATTACAGTGACTTATTTTCTAGTTTGTTTTAATCTGAGCTAGTGGGAGCAAGCAGATATTAAATAGGAGCACAAAGTGTAAAATAAAATTGGTAACACATTTTCATTATTTTGCTCCCTTTTGTGAGAGTTAAATCCTAGTTTAAAAACTTCCGCTAGCATTTTATTGTTATTTAACTAAAATTTTGCCAGATTTAACTAAATATTGTTAAAAGTTATATGTTAATGGTAAATCCTAAATGCAATAAATTCTTATTGTAAATGGTAAATCTTAAGTGCTGAAGCTAAATGATAAAGATTTTCTTGTGACGTCATTATCCTGGAACAAAATGCTAATGCTGCTAAATGTGCTGAAGATGATATTTAAAATTTAAATTCAAACTGTGTTTGTTGAAAACAATATGAATGGTACCTGTAGTCTGCCAGTTTGAAGTGCAGCTTAGACGCAGGCCGCAACTGAAAATCTGATGTCATGTAGTGAAGGGTTAGCAGTGTTAGCATTAGCAGCGTCACTGCCCGATCTGTTCCTGAGGCACAATCCGTACCATTTGTATTTATCATGTAGCATTTTGCTAGACTGATGACTGATGACAGAACTGATTTGATTTCAGTCTTCATCACCCACAGTGTTTCAAAGAAAAGACAATGTTTGCAACAGATGTGGATTTTTGTTCCAGGAAAAAAAAAATAAAACAAAGATGAGATGAATTATAATATGATTTTTCTTGAAAATAGGTCAGTTTAGGTCAGCTAGTTGATAAACCTATATTTTATTAATCAGAATGTATATAATATTAAAACAGTTTTAAGAATATAATTTAGCAGCGTTAGCGGTTGCTTTTGTTGCAGGATGATGACATCATTACCAAAAGCCACATACCAAGGCTGCATTCCATTCTGAAATACTTAAATGTAAACTTTCAATTTAGCTTTGGATTAAGGGTTTAACTCTTATATAGAACATTTAAGATTTAGAAAAGGTTAGCAAAATGTAAAAACAGTTAGCTAAATGATAAAATAGTGATTTTTTTATTAAGATTTTACACAAAGGGAGTGAGCAAAATAATAAAAATCTGTTAGTGATTCTTTTTTTAAACATTTTATTTTCTACTTGGCTCCCCATATAGGGAGGGGGTCCAAGATGGAACCTTGGGGAACCCCACATGTCCTTTTTGTGAACTCAGATAAAAAATAGGGTACATCACAGACAGATCACATGTCCATCACAGAATTTTGTACATAATTTACAAATACAAACACTTTCATTGTTTATTGACAAGGAAACTGTCAGGAACTTAAAATAAGCTAAAAATAAGCTAGTGTGGATTATAAGAAAACATAAGAAAGAATACTACAGTGATATATTAAATAAAACTAAAAATGATATGAAGGCAACATGGAAAGTAATGAATAGTGTTTTGAAAAATAAAGTAAAATCA
>JARVJO010000227.1:23252088-23265069 GCA_031762555.1 Cynodonichthys magdalenae
CATTGCCCTGACAAGGAAAACTCTAAGCACACTGGTTGGAGTCCTAACTGGGCACAATCTGCTCAACTGCCACAAAACGGTGATGGGACTCCATGACAATGGTCTGTGCGATGCCTGTGGCATAGAATTAGAGACCTCTTTGCACTACTTAGGCCACTGTCTGGCTCTGAGTAGTCAAAGAAAAATAATTCTTGGGGACCCCTTTATGGATCCCGAGAAGCTCAGAACACTGAGTTTTTCTAACCTCGTGTCCTTCATCCGAGGGACGCAAAGGTTTGAATAAAGACCAGTATCTTTTTGGGGAGAGCAATGGGCCCACTTATGAGGCCCCCGCTCACATGGGTTCTTAATCCATCCCCACTCACCATAAAACCATACCATCATCCCCACGTGGCGCATGACGTACGCAACCTTTCTGTGCGTACAGATTGTTGGTACGTGACGCCCCAGATCCCACAGCATTTAACAAGACTCAGTAGCATACGGGCAACCTATTGAAAAGTCAGCGTTATTCATTTCATGTCTCCCAGGCCTCGGGTGCGTGCTGAAGAGACATGCCATTGTTCACAAAAGAGCACAATGAAATATTTTCTCTGGCTACACACAAAAAAACTGGATCAGCAGCAATTAGTAGAGTAAAAAAAGAGATAAAGTGAGGAAGATAGGGAGGGCAGCCGTTAAAAAAGAATGGGGGGCAAAAATGTAGAATCAGCGAGAGAGGGAAAAAAAGAGGAAGGCATGAAAACGAAGGAAGAGATAGATGACTAAGAGGAGAAGGAAGAGAGGCAGTGAGTAAAAAATGAAAAGAAGTTGAGTTTTCTGCCGGTGCAGTTTGGTGTGTAGGAGGTTGGAGCCGCTTGGAGCCCCTCTTGCTTTTAAACGACTAAAGACTGGCTCATTGTCTTGGGTTTGTGAATGTGTGTGTAAAACGTCTTCATTATTCCGACACATTTCTCTCTTTTCTTTTCTTTTTTATTTCCACTCTGACACCACACTTACCCCTCGCAGCTACATCACATGTGCTTTTAAGGGACTGAACTCATTTAAAGCAGAGATTGATCAGGGCTGGGGGAAAAGGAAAACCTAAAACAATGTCACTCAAGACCGACCTTCAGTAAATAAGATGGTTACCTGTGATACCTGTTTTATTAAGAGACAGGTTTGGTTTTTATCTTTTGCCACTGTAATGAAAACGTTTCACCTTATCCACACACTCACTAATTGTTCTGCTAATTGAGGTCAGCTGTATTGTAACTTTTTAGTCTTTCTCTCTCTTTTTGTTTCAGAAGACAGGAAGTTGTTTGTTGGAATGCTGAACAAACAACAGACTGAGGAGGATGTTTACCGTCTCTTCGAACCCTATGGAGTCATCGAGGAGTGCACGGTCCTAAGAGGTCCAGACGGCAACAGCAAAGGTAGGAACCATTATACAGCTGTCAACATTATTTAGGTCACTGACAGACAATCAACTGTGTGTGTGTGTGGGTGTGTGTGTGTGTGTTAGTGCGTGTGTCTGCCTACATCAGCAAAACTGCATAGTACACATGACAAATGCATCAGATATAGGTCAAGTAACATGTTGACTTAATTATGAATATTTGAACAGATTTGAAAATATTTCTTTTATTTTTAGGTTTGTTTTGTCTTCTGTTTGATTTTTAATTATAGCTCTTTGTACTTTTTAATGACACAAATGCTTAACATTTTATTAGTTGCATTGGTTGCTTGTAGGACATGTACAGGCTGTTTTGGGGTAGATTTATAATTAGCACCAAAGGCCAAACCACTAATGAGGTCAGCTAGTTCCTAAAAGTAGTTTACATCTTCTGAAATGATTACCTAGCCTTTTAAAGAAATCCAACCCTTGCAACATGCAAAAAATGTGTTTTATGTGTCTTTTGTCTGGTCAGTGCTTATAGAAATTGTTGTGAAATTACATTTGAAGGATCTGAAGCTCTAATTTAGGCATGGTTTGGAGCCAAAGAGAAACAATGTCAAAAACATTTAAAGTGTCCTCACTGTAAGGATGGGAAAATCCAATCAGTTTTCTTTGTTGTTCTCTAGTATTTGTTCTTACCAGAGGTAGTTTATCACCAGACTTTATTACCTTCTGAACAGTACAGAAATTAGGGTTTTATTTTTGGTTCTATTTTTATCAATAATTTTTATTATCAATAAAATAACACAAGTGGTCTTAAACAAACTTTAATTCTATTTTTTTAACAATTTTGATCAGTTAATGCCTACAAAAATTCAGTTTTTCAATAAATAAAATTTTTTGTTTTTGCACGTTTTGCTTCCATTTTGCTGAAATTTAAAATGAAACTATCGAGGGAGAAACAGAAATAAATTGACAATAGTTTGACCATGTGGTCTCTGTTGTTGATCATACCAGTTTGCGACCACCCCTTTAGCTGATTCTGCACAGCAGAAGTATTTATCACAACATAGACTGAACATACCAACTATCCACAGTCTACTGTTCATGTCTCCGGTGTCAACTCAACTGTAAAGACTGTAAGATGTAATTATTTATTTGTTAATGTCTTATACCAGGCACCTGATTGGAAGCACTTGGGGGTACCAGAAGCTCAAAAAAGGTTTAATAGCAACAACATAATAAGCTGTTTGGCGGAGAATATTTGGCAAATGTTTCATCTGTGCAACCCATAAACTCAGCTTTACTGCTCATTCCACAAATGCATGTTTCTTACAAATGTGGCACCTTTTAAAATGAAATTTAACAGGCTTTTCAATGGTATAAGATGTATTGCCATGAAGCATTGTAAAAACAAAGAAATAGTTTACCAAACACAAATTTCCTTAAGATTTGTGCTAAGTTTACACATTGGGCAACACTGAAGAAATAGGTTTGAACCGACAGTGTTCCAGTGAAGAATGACCGCTGCAGCTCTTGAACTACAGCCACCTCAGCAAGGTCAAGACAATACATGACTTGCAGAATATATTAAGATGTGAAAGCCTAATTATAGCGGTACATGGTACTATTGTAGAAAAGACCTTGTACAGGTCATCAGGAGCTCCTGCTCTGTCCCACTTGTATCTAAGCAGCGGGCAGGGCTTTGGCAGCTGAATGGACATCTTGATCAGTTGCTGTCCAAGGGGACGAGCCCATTAACACGGGAAGAATGGCAGGGTGACTGGGTCAAGCGGGACAGGAGATAAGAAGAATAATGCATGAAAGATTAAATGAAAGGAAATGAACTTTAAATGAAATAAAATTAGGTGAAATAAGGTATAATTATAGGAGGACACGGAGGACCTGTGACTGCTGTTTCACTCTAACAGATATATACTCACTGCTTCTGTCTGTAAAGATTTAGGAGTTCTGTTTGGTATTTTGAGCTTCTTGGGCCCTTTTTACACTAGAGACATGCATGAGGAACCAATAGGAAGCTGTTAGCTACACACATACAACTCCAATTCCAGGGATGTTGAGATGTTGTATAAAAACATAAATAAAAACAGAATATAATGACTTGCAAATCCTTTTCAACCTATTTTCAATTGAATAAACTATAAAGACAATATATTTAATGGTCACATGGATAAACTTTATTGTTTTTAAAAAATATTCACTAATGTTTAATTTGATGCCTCCAACATGTTCCAAAAAAGCTGGGACAGGGACATGTTTACTGTTGTATTACATCACTTTTCCTTGTATCAGCACTCAAAAAGTGTTTGAGAACTGAGGACACCTATTGTTGAAGCTTTGTAGGTGGAATTCTTTCCCGTTATGTCAGTTGCTTCAAAATGCTTCACACAGTTTCAATGGGAGACAGGTCTGGACTGCAGGCAGGCCAGTCTAGTACCCACACTCTTTTACAACTAAGCCACTCAGTTGTAACATGCAGAATGTTTTTATGTTAAACATAGCATCCCAGCTTCATTGAAATTGGGGTTGTATGTCACCTATATGTCCTTTTTTAGTTGTTTCTAGCTTCTCAAAAACTCAAATAATAGTCAATTTCTGATTTCGAATTAGGCTTTTATATATGCTTTGATGGATGATAAAGACATAATAATGGAATATTAGATTTTAGACAGTTCTTTTCACTTCAAGGTCCTGTTAATTGTCTTTAAGACATTACAACAAAAAGCATTAGTTTTTCCTCATCTCTACAAATATTGACCTAAACATCTAGTTAGAAGAATGATAGATTGTTCTTAATGTGTTTGCTGCTTGAGACGAGTCTAGTACTTAATAAAGACAGACAGGCATGTGGTGCTAAATAGCAAGCTTTTCTGCTTCATCAGTGCAATCTTTAGCCTGCAAATTCTGCCTGCTTAATGCCTGGAGTGGAGCAGCTTGCTGTGCAATGAGCACCTCTGACTGAACAGTGATTTCTGCACTCAGATATAATTCATTACTTTAAATATTCTCTCAGTGTATAGGTCTATGCTGTGTGTGTGTGGGGTGTGTGTGTGTGTGTGTGTGTGTGCATACGTGTCATGCATCTGTTCTCTCTTCCAGGTTGCGCTTTTGTTAAGTTCTCCACACACACCGAAGCTCAGTCTGCAATCGGCGCCCTGCACGGCAGCCAGACCATGCCAGTGAGTACAGCGCTCCCCCCAGCACACAGACACACAGATGCCGCGCAGTGTTCACCTCAAAGCGCACCCACCGAGCCCGCTGCTCCCAATAATTAGGTGCAGACTCATGCTGGAGACTCGCCTCCCCCTGACTCAGGGAAAAATGCAGCCGTCCTCCATATCCTCCAGTCGGAGAACAAATATGAACAGAAATGCTTTGCTGAATGACAAGGTGCTAAAAATATAAATAAATAAATTAAACCTCTAATCTAATTTCCAGATAAAACTGTTTAGGGTGATAATTGAATTTCAGATGAGTCATCAATCAGCAGTTCTGCTCTCGTAATCGATGAATATAAATCTGGTGTGAGATTACATTTGCTCGTTATGTAAGCACCCGGTGTCCTCTGAATTCCCTCTGCATTTGATTTTCTGCGGGCACAAAAAGCTGTAGCTCTCATTTGTATGTGGCCCGCATTGAGTCGTACTCCCAGTGTACCTGATGGTGTCAAAATAAATGCTACTTACTCTGCACTCCAAACCTGAATGGAGTTACTCTTTGTGACATTTATAAAAAGGACAGAAAGTCACGTCTTGTTTTCTACAGTATCCTGAAGTGCTGCACTTTCTTTTTGCCCTGTCTTTTTTTTTGTTTTGTTTTTTTGTTTGTTTGTTTCGGTAACTCTCGTCTCAAAGAGGAAAAGACCCTGAACTTATTCGTCCCTCGTGTCACAGGTGTTGTGTTTCACCGCATGATTTCATTATTAATGGTAGCCAATGTGGAGCTCAGGAGAGTGGAGCACTAGAAGCCAGCTGTGCCATCTTGGTGCGACTTTTGACTCAATCTAAGTGCAAATGACTGCAGGTCATGAGGAAAGCCTCTAAATGTCCATTCTTCGCACATATCCTCCTTCTGTGTTGCATTTTCCCCTTATCTCTGCGAGCTCTCTGCCCTCGCTCATCTCTCTTTGGCAGCCTCTCGGGATATTAGGGAATAGACTTGTTTACTCCACCTTTCACCACATTGGCTGCTGAATTATTCATCTAACTATAAGCAGGGTGCTGAAGGGAGGAGGAGTTGAGCGAGAGGGAGAGATGGAGGAGAATGAGTGAATGGACAGGATTTATACCTCCTGCTCTGCTAAATTGATTATAGAAATCTGATCAGCATCTCATATCCTGTGGATGCAGGAGGAGAGGGCACGTTGTGCTTGCCTCGCTGAGATTAATGGACCACCGGTGGTCTATTAGGCCTCAGCAGGACAGTGCTATTCAGGGCAAAAAAAAAGTCCACTGGTGCAGCAGAAATCCAGAGAAAAACCAGGGAGCATACATCCTGTGTGTTTAGTGGAGCTCTGTGGGAGGCTGCTGAGTCACAGCTGCAAGACAAGTTTTAATGTACAATTAAATGACCGAATATGTAAGTTTTCATTAGCAACAAATGTAGCCAAGTTTAGTTAGTTAAGGGAAAACGGCCTTTAATAACTTTAACATCTTTTTAGGAACTCTTTTCCTCTAAATGTTTGCCCTATTCCTTCCTCAAAGCTTAATAATAAAAACCTGAGCCAGCAGATGAATGTGTGTGAAAGTTCATTCTGCTTTTTGTGTCACACCAAGGCCATGGCTGACAGCCTGAGTCAAACACTAAATAAAACTACAGCAAACCTCCCCAGCACTGGCCAAAGTGTGACAAGTGCATCTCACTGCAACCAAACAAGTTTTATTGATCCACTGTAAATCCTGAAAGACGTGAACTTCGAAGAGTTTCAGAGCACAAATGAATGAATCATGGCATCCGAATGTGTAAAAATGTACAAACTGAAAAATGTATTCAGACCAGGGTCAAAAACTCCCTGACTGGTCCCACTTTCCAGCTCTGAGGACTCAAAGACAGTCCATCTGTTTTTATTATGAAGTGGCTGCTTTGTAGGATTTCAATTTATGCCTGTATTGGAAAAAATCTGCAATGCATGTGTGTGCATATAAATAATGTATTTGAGAATGAAAAAATAAGTATGCCCAGTACATAAAGTTATATAAATATACATAGTATATATTTTAATGCTAGGCAAAGATAATTTATTAATTGCAATTATTTTAGATTTATCCTGATTAATTTCATTATTGTGCACAAAATTTTATTATGACTCAAAGATGTTCTCCGGTGGTAAGACAGTTCAGCGTTGCAGGGCTTACAGATAACTTCTACATACTTCTATCCAGCCCACCATCAGGAAGAGTTTTAAAATAAAAATGCCAATGTAAAAGTCTGCACAGCAGCAGCACTTCAAAAAGAAAAAAAAAGTGGGTTTGTCTGTGTGTATTTGTCACCATTCAACATTGGCTGCATTAACATGCCCAACAAGTATAAACTTTGCACAAAAAGTAAGTAAATTTGTGTTCGGCACATGATGTATTTGTTGTAACAATGCTTCTTGGCAATAAATCTTAAACCAGGCTTGGCAGCACCTGGGGGAACCAAAAGCTCAAAAGTGTTAACAGCAGAATAAGCTGTTTGTTGGAGAAGATTTGGCAGATTTTTTAATATGTGCAACCCACATACTCATCTGCTCATCCCACAGATGCATGTTCCTTACAAATGTGTCACCATTTAAAAGGGAAATTACCAGGCTTTCCAACAGTGTAAGATTTATTGCAAAGAAGATTTGTTATAACAAAGACATAATCATCAGGCCATTGTTCAGATAAATTTTAAAGGTAATCGAGCTTAAATTTGTCATTAAGCCTGTTTTGTTGTTTTTTTTAAACTGTTTTTATTGTTTTGCTAAGGTCTTGGTATGATTATTGTGATTGTTGTCTTCTGTGACTGTGTTTCTTTTTCTTCACCTTGCTGCAAGAAAAATTTCCCTAAAGGGACAATAATAAAGTGATGAAAAGTAATCTACCAAACACAAATTTCCTTATTTTTTGTGCAAAGTTTATATATATAAATAGTATAAAAAAATTGAAAAAGCGCTATCAATCTGTCAATCCTTTCCATGTCCAGACCAGGTGAGGTTTCCCATGTTTTTCTTTTTTTTTTCTTTTTTTTTTTTTTTTTTTGAGAAATCAGTTTTTTTATTTCATTTTAGTCAACATTCCTCCACTTCAAATTTGTTGTTGTATAGATTCATATCTCTGCAACGAAAGGGCACATTCATAAAGGCTGATTTATGCTTCCATTATCAATTCTTGCTTACAGTCTTGCATGACAAAAATTGTGTAACTTTTGTCTGTATCTTCCACTGACACACTATTTTGCACATCGCCCTCAGTCAGAACTCCTTTGTGTGATTGGTCAGAACTTTATGGGCATTTGTTTATGCAGAATAATTTGTCTTTCTGTATGCCATTTTGCTCCAAGAAACCATTTCTTCAATCAACAAGATGGAACATGCAACCAATGTTCATGTCTTCTGTCTATCTCCACAGTTAACAAGAAAAAAAAACAAAACATGTTTTTCCTCAGACTCCTTATCCAATAACACAAGCCTCTCTTCAAACATCTGATACATCAATGAGTGAAAGAAACAGCTCTATCCTGCTATCACTGTTGTGTAAATGTTTAGTAATGGGTGCATTGGGAGTGCTGTAGGAGGGATAATGATGATTTATTCCCTGCGTCTTCTACATGACTAAAAATACTTTAAGAAAAAGACGTCTGAAATGACATAATGATCTGCTGTCTCATGTCTTGTGGAAGTATAAACCAGCCTTGCAACTTCTTAAAGCAACTTGATGTGTGTGCAGTTTATTAGTCAATATTCTCACCAGTGCACACCACTGTTGCCTTTTGTGTATTTTTAGTATACATATTATGTTATAAACTAGATTTTTTTTATTTCTATGATGTTTATTCAATCTGTTTGACAAGTAAGAACTTACATGTTTGCAAAGTTAAAGAGAACTTCATATATGTGCCTCATGATGCTGGAAATGTGAGGTTTTGAATAGTTTGGCTGTCTTCAGTACAAACCAGCTCATATGAATCAATTAAGAATTTACTGTTGAAACAAAAAATGTTTGAAGACGAGATTAAGCTCAGAAGTTTAACCAAAGCTGGACCTTTAAACAGATTAATAGTTTGCAGAACAAATTTAAAACAACCAAAAAACAACTTTATACAAAACGCACTGCGTAGAGAGGAAAAAAAACTAACAGTAAAGTCATAATAAATTCTTAACATTTCAAAGTATATGTAAAAACAAAATATTTTTGCAATGAACTACATTTGTTTGAAAGTGGTTGAATATTTCAGGAGGCTAATATGAGGGGAAAAAACAAGTAAGGGGTATTTCAACTAAAGGAGAAACTGGAGCTTCTTCAGACATGCTTTCGATTTTCTTTTTGGTTGTTCTAAAAAAATATGATGGTCGTAAAAATCTTTTCTTTTTGGTTCTGGTTCTCACCAGAAAACGCTTATTATTGGCAATCAGGTGGAGCCATAAGTAGGCAGACGTTCCTTTTAGTTAAAACCCCTGCAGCGTCTTTTTCTTCTCCCTGTTGAACTCCTCTTCCCTCAGTGGTCCTCACGGCAGCTAGGAGCTGCCTGGCGGGGGGATTCTGCTCACACTTGGGCAGCTTAAAATTTTAATGAGACTTTCACTTCGCACTTCATCCTGCTCTCTTTATAGCAATGGAGATTTCACTCACTGATATGGGAAAACCTCGGAAATAAACAAATGGGGCAATGGATGCTTAGCCAACAAGCCATAAGATCCAGGTGTCCTATCAAGAGCCGGTGATGGGGGCTGGGTGGGGTGGGGGTGGGGGGCAGTCTCTGCATACTGAGCTCCTCATGGAAAACTTTAAAAATTAGAATAGAGAATGGCACAGTGTTCTTATAACTATACTTTTTTAATGTGTATTGTTGAGATATTTAAAACAAGCTTTTTATGTCTGACAATATAAAGCAGTAAAATTAAAAACAAAAGCCTGTTGTTGTGGATGCAGTTTAAAACAACCCATCTGTGGTCTATCTCAATTTCTCAACAACACCCACCCTCTAATTCCACTATATCATCAGTCACTGCTGGTATTGTCAAACTTGCATCAGTTTCATGGAGCTTCTTATCATGTTTGACACACAACCTTTCTAAACTGTCAGAACAGAGTAATATTATGGCCTTTTATGTGGATCAATTGGCCGGTTTGGGGTGCAGAGAACAGAAAATAGGTGGAGCTTACAAAAGGTCAACGGCAGCACTCAATCATTTGAAGATCCTTAATGAAGGGTGAAAATTGCTAATGAATGGATAACCAGAGGCACAGTAAGGAAGATAGGAATAAAATATAAGACAGGAAAAAGATATTTTAAGTCCTCATTGTTTTCAAATATATTTTCTTCAACTTTGAGCTCTGAAATTAAATATTTTATTGTTTCTGTTTCTTGCACGAATTAGGTTCATCTTTCTCCTCACACAAACACGGTGAAGACTGGAGACTTGGTTGCAAAATGCACTTTCTATTTATTTATTAGGTTTTACAGTTAAAATCATTAATATATCTGTAATGTTTACCAGTGAAACATTTTCCTTTTGGCCCTTGTAAACGCGTTGTCACTATTTCTGCAGTTTATAGCAAAGTATTTGTGACATTTAAGCATTTATTGTGCGTTTGTTTGTACCGCGCCATGTTCAGGGCATTGATTTCAATGGTTAGTGTTAGCATTAGCTCAATGCATAAAAATCCCCCTTGCGAATCACGCCCAGGTCGCATGATGTTTAATCCAGTAATAAAGATAAATGGGGCGGGCTGTCAATGTAAACAATTTATCAGGGCTAGATTTCCACATAGAATTACATATAAATATTAGTTTTTCATTGTTTAGCTTCTGCCTATTAAAAACATCATTCCTTGCAGACGTGTGTACTTTGGCAATATGATGCCTGATATAATATTATTTAGAAGAAAGAATAGGGGTGTCGCCTCACTCTCTTCAGGCTCCACCTACTACTTCCTAATTTCCAGCCCAGATCAAGAGTAAGCTCAGATCACAAAAAAACACCAAAATAAAACCATCAAAAAACTCAAAATCAAAAAGCATTATAACTGTGACAGAAGCAGCAACCAGACCACTGCTTCCACAACCAAAAAAGTTTAAAAAAAAACATGAAATTAGACAGACGACTAGATGATGATATTAACCGTCACTGCTAATAAAAATGTCAAACTAAGATTAAAAAAAATAATTAAACAACAAAATTCTTAAAGCGTTTTAAGTGACATTTTAAGGCTTTTGCTTCCAGTTGTCTATAAAAATGTAGTTAATTGGGATGATCACACACATATTGCTTTAGGGAGGCACTGTAAACTCAGTTTGTTGTTTTTTTTGTGTTTTTTTTTTTTGGCTTCTTTTGCTGAATTTTTTTCCTCCGTGTCACAGGGTGCTTCTTCGAGCTTGGTGGTGAAGTTTGCAGACACAGACAAGGAGCGCACCATCAGACGTATGCAGCAGATGGTGGGCCAGTTTGGCATCTTTAATCCAGCCATCGCCCTTCCTTTCAGCACCTACAGCTCGTACGCACATGCGGTGAGTTGAGAGAGACAGATAAGAGCAGATTTAAAGCTTGTGAAGAATCAAAGTACATTAGACCACATTACTGTATGTTATGTCATTTATCATATATGTTTAAAAGCTGCTGTAAAGCTCAGTGCTTGTTGACATTTTTATTGTCAGACAATAACATTTTAAGGATCTAAGCTAAAACTGACAAGACAATATATTAATACCATGTCCACTTGTGTGTACTTGTTACTGCACAGCAGGATTAATGCACAATGAACAGGGCTCTCAAGTATCACGCATTGACCGTGAGACACGCATTTAAGGACGTGCACACGCCACACTTTGCATTTCTCATGCTAAAACAAACACACACACGAACGCGCACACACACACTTTTTGAACAAGAACGAATGTGCAGCTCAATGTTTTTCTCTCTGGCTGGACAGACCCATTCGGATGAACCGCTCACTTTGCCTAAAAAGATCCATCTCCACCTGTTTTTGTTCCTGCATTGGGAGTCCTGCACACGTGCACGCTGCATTAGAGCAGATCGCTCCTGTCAATCACGCACGTTGTTATAAAAGCTGCAGCAGCAGGAGACGAGACAACACCAGCTCAGACCGATCCTTTCCACCTGTTGCGCGCACAAATTTATGTTTTTATCATAGTTTATAAACCTTTGTTTTCATGAGGACACGCTGCTCGTGCAGCACATCACCTGCAAACAGCTGGATCAGCCGTCAGAGCGATGTTAAATAAAGGGATAACCTGGATATTTTTAAAGCAGGTTGCAGGTCAAAATTTATAACAATGACGTCATGATGTTAGCGCTTGGAGTAAGTTTTTTAATACGGGCAGATACAGCTAAGAGTTTTTTTTTTCTTCTTTTTGCCACTTTTTCACTGATTAATTGATTTACTTTGATTTTTTTAATAGACTTTGTTTTTATGAAACAAAAAAATAATTTCAGCTACTACCAGTCTACGAAGCTTCATGCAGCTATACATGACTTCTCCTGCTCTGGTTTACAGGACAGGATGTAATTTTTACTGAAGGTTTTTCCTCTCACAGAACAAAATTGTATTTATTAAAACTAATATGTCATAAAAAAAGCAAATAACTGAATAGTCTGGGATAAGTAGTAGTTTGCAATTGTTCTTTGGTCTTTAATTCCAGTTTTGGTTATTCATAATTACAGTTTTTGTTCACAAAACTAAACATCAACAAGCAAATAAAACAGTGGTGGCTACATTGAGAAAGCTTGTTTTTTGTAAATGTTTTTAAAATGTACATTTTGACTTTTTTTAAAAAGAAAATGACAAATACCCCATAGGCATCATGGTAATTATCTGTGAAGGGTAAGCCCTCCCACACACACACACACACACACACACACACTTATATACAGTAAAATCAAATTTCTGTGGACCCCCACATTTACAATAAAGTTAGTTCACCCACACTGTATCCATTGCCTAACAGAGAGGTTCTCAAACTGTATGGCGTTTTACTTGTGCCATCGGCTTGAGCGCGCAGCAACACTGATTTGAGAGCAAATATCAATATGAAGAAACAATCATTTGAACCGTGCACATTCAAATCACACATATGCTCACACAGCTCCCTCTCTCCTTGCTCAACTCTGTTCCTGCTTGTGCTCAGCTCCCCTCCTCCCTCCTCTCAACTTTCTTCCTGCTCCCGCGGCTCTCTCCCTCTCTCTCTCCCTCCCTCCCTTCCTCCTCTCAACTTTGCTTCTGCTCGCTCACGGCTCCGTCTTTGCGGTCGCGTCCCAAAAGTTGTATGTAAATGGACCACATCACCAGCCAATCAGACAGGTTATTTTCATCCAATCAAAGCTCATCTTTCAAATCTACTAAACCAAGAGGAGGAAGTGACAAAATCTTAGATGTATTAAA
>JARVJO010000227.1:23294466-23312699 GCA_031762555.1 Cynodonichthys magdalenae
TTAAAGTAATCAAAAAGTAATCCAAAAGTAATTAGTTACATTACTTTTTAAAAGTAATCAAAAAAGTTACACTACAAATACATTTTAAACAAGGTAACTTGTAACTGTAACTAATTACATTTTTAAAGTAACTTACCCAACACTGCTGATGATGGCAAACTACCCTGTAGCCACAGCTGCCCTGGGGCACACTGAGAGGCAGGGCTGCCATGCACCAGTGCCACCATCAGTAGGCAAGGCAGGTGAAGTGTCTTGCACAACAACTGAGACAGCTGGAACGGGGATCGAACCAGTGACCTTCCGGTTCCAGGACAACTCCCCTAACCACTCCGCCACAGCCACCACATCAAGAAAAAGGAACACAAGAAAATGGAAAAACACCAAGGGCTCAGGGAAGAGCTAGAACAAGCCTATATATGAAACCCAAAGTCACAACAAACATCTTCTCAGGGCACTGTACAAAAAACAATCAATACTTTTAGCTACCTTTTTGTTATTTTGGCTAGCCTCTTTTATACACTTAGTATAGACTTTTGCTCATTTAGCTACTATTGTGCTACCTTAGCTTTTAACAAGGCTTCAGTTGCTTTCAGCTAACCCTCAGCTACTTGTATCTTTTAGCTGGGCTTTTGCTACATTTAACTTTGGGCTAGTGTTCTGCCTTTTTTAGATTATCAACCTAATTTAATTCATTTAAGGAAAATGTAGCTCTCATTCAGCACACAGGATTACAGTAGCTTACAGTAATTTAGTTATTTTGTATGCTAAAAGAATAATTTTGTTAAGAGCCAAAACACAACAACAACCACAACAACAACCACAACAACAACAGCAATAATAATAATAATAATAACAGTAATAATTATAATAATAAGATCTCTTTAAAAGTTGTTCAAAGGTCAAAACGGATGAACAATATTTTTATTTTAGACATAAAAAGTGACTCAACAGAATCATCAGCCAATATGTTACATGATTCTTCTTTGTTTTCTACCAAATTCTGGTGATAAGTTATGTCAGCATAAAGAAATGTGTGTGATTGTCTCTGTGTGTGAGAGAGACAAAAGAAGAAAAGGGAAGCCAATAGAAGAACACAAAGTAAACAATAAATGAAGCTTTATGATGATTAGTGACAAGGACTGAAGAGAATGCTTAAAGCCTTTTATATAAATTATTATTGTTATGTTTTGTTGTTAACCAGCAGAGGGCAGCAGAGAGTTGTCAAAGAGGAAAAGGTGAACTTATGTTTCATTTTATCAAACTGTTTCATGTAGTCTGGTTTGTTTTCAGTGCTGAAAAGTAATTATATTAACTTTACCTCACATGTAATTTTTTCCACTCAATCTGCATACTTTACTTTTCCATTATTTGTAGTTGCTGTAGTTTTCTTGCCAACTGTTAACATTATCAATCTAAAATCTAATTATTTTTAACTAAATAAAAAACTCAATTGTAGATATATTTAGAACTTCTATAAAATATGTTTGAATCATCACACAATAAGATAATGTCTAGACTTAAAGGTGAGAAATAAAAATGATATGACACATGTTTTACTGTTTTATACAGAAGCTTTCCTTCAGTTTCTCAGCATTTATTGTTCTAATCAGCTGAGATGTTCCTTTTGTATTTGTCACTGCTTGATAAAGAAGGAAAACCCTGAGTGCTTTGTGTGTATAAATGTGTGTGTGTGGAGCTGTGGCTTCCCAGCTGTGTAAACTGATGCTGACCACACTGAGACTGTCAGCACACACACACACACACACACACAGGACGCAGAGAGAAGGACCATGGGCATAATTTGTAGGGGGGTTAGAGGGGGTTATGACCCAATATAAGCCAATATACCCACCCCGAAAATAACATGCAGGGTTTTAGTCTGCTCTTGTCACATTATGGCTGTATTTGTTGAACCATGTGTTCAACCTGGAGAGACTCACATGAAGACAGACTGAAATTAGGAAGTTTATTGACATGAATGACATTAGAGTTTGGCGCTTGGACCCCGGCAGAGGATGTGAGCGCTGCGAGGTGCTGTAAGGTTCGATGAGCAGCTTCAGATGAGGGGTAGAAGTTTTTCTTCCCCCCCGGGGTCCCTACACTGGTGGTGGAGGTCCAAGTAGAGGGAAGCCCTTTGAAGCCAGATGATGAAGGGTTGAGGAGGGGAGGTGTATAAGGTTGAAGTTCGGGTGACGAGCGATTGGAGAGGACGCTTTTATCCACCGACTGTCAGATGCTGATTGGATGTAGCGGCTTGGATGGAGCAGGTGAGGTAGATTAGTCAGAGTTAAACTTTCGTCTAGACTCCAGTTGTCATTTTTCCTACCCAAATTGTAGTGCACCAGGTAAATACTCATGGCAAATGGAGGTATGTAATATGATACATCCTAAAAGTGCAAAATATTTGTTACTGTTGGAAAAAATGGAGAAAAAAGGAAACCTTTTCTTAATTGTTGAACTGACGTGGAACAGAAAAGGTGCCGAGTAAAAAAGAAAACAGGTAAATCCCAGTAAAAACATTGCAATGAATATTTTTACCCAAAAATATCTGGAATCGTTTTACAAAAGTAAACGATTCAATAAATAAATAAATAAATAGATAGAGAACATAACCCCTGAATGGCAAACCTAAAAGTACGCCCTTGAGAAGGACTAAAAGACAAGCAGGAACAGGGAGAAGTAAAATCTGAGATATGTAGATAGAAGACAGGAGACTGAAGAAAAGACTGATTGTTTTAATCTCAAAGTTTCATTTTTAACGAAATGAAAAGTGCTTCTGTGTTTTTCGCTGACAGTTTAGTAACAACCAGTAAACTGGGAAATGAGGAATGGGTCATGGTGGTGGAGGAGGAGGGGGTGGAGGTTTTATTGGAAGTTCATCCAGACCATAAGAAAATAAAAAAACAACACGTTTGCTCACACTTCCTGTCTGTTCGGCACTTTTTTTCTCGCAGCAGTCGCCTTCACAACAAACAAATGACTCCAGCTCCACCATCACGTACTTCAGTCACTTCACAGCCTGAATGATCTGGTTTGATTTGACGTTTTCTCATCCTCGAGCTCCATCAATGAATCAATGCTAAAAATAAACCCGCTTAAACTCAAGCCTCGTTATGTTTCTGAGTAATCAGTTTACAGGAATTTTATCAGGGCAGAGTCACTGAAGGTGTGAGTCAGTTTGTTTATGCAAAGAAAAATATAGGACATTTAATTTGATTCATGTAAAATCCATCATATTAAAACATAATAGTAGATGTGAAACAAATAGAACACAACTTTGATTAAATGTATTAAAATGCTAAGATTTAGAAAACTTCACACTAAAAATACATAAGCCAGGACTAATATTTCCATAAAAACTTAAGAAAACAAAAAAAAGGGACAAAAGTTTAATTCCAGATCGCTCAAAAATAAATGATTTTTTTGTCCATTTCCAAAGACATAAAGACAAAATCCCTGTAAAAAATTTTATAAAATATATATTTATTTTACTAACATATACTATTTTTTGAACAGCTTTATTTCTAAATGAATTATTGAGTTTATAACAACAACAAAAAGATTTTAGTACTGTTTACATTTTCAAACTATTGAACAATGCAGTGAGATGTAAAAATGTTCATGTATTCTGTAGAAAAATAGAACTCAGATAATAGTAGGCTACACACATTATATAGCTCTTTTTGTTTGTTTGTTTGTTTGAGCTTAAGAACAACAAAACAAGAGACTCAAAACAATACTGGAAGCTGAAATAAATAAAACTCAATTGGACTTTTTAATCTATTCATGCAAAACTATTGTTGGTATGATAACTGATGACAATGCAGAAACTGAAGACGTCTGAATCCAAACCTGACTCTCAGTCATCAAAACTGAAACTACTGAGAATTACAGATTATTTTAATAACATCTGGTTTTGTTATTTATTATTTTGTAACATGATTTCACAGTAAAATCTCAATATAGTTGATCAGATAAAGTGGAATTAAACAGACATCTGTCACAAAAAGAAACAAAGACGAGGAGTTTTGTTTCACAATATGTGTGTGTGTATGTCTGTAGGTGTGTGTCTGTGTGTGCATGTTTTTGCTTCCTGGTGGGGACGATTTTTGACCATTTTCCCGGTACACACAGCCTGGTGAGTAAATCGACTGTTCCTTATGGGGAAAAAACCTGATCGGGTCAGGGGTTCAGTTTAGAACTAAGGTGTGAATTAAGTTTAGGCTAGGATTAGGTTCAGGTATGTACTGAGGTGGGTAAGTTTAGGGTAAGTGGTCAGGGTTGGGCTATGGAAATGACCAATAAATGAATAGAAGTCAATTAAAAGTCCCCATGAGCAATTGTTCAATTGTTTCAACAATTGAGCAAAAACATGCTCACACATATGTTTGTTCTTGTTTTTGCTCAATTGTTGAAACCATTTTCCAGAAAAAGGCAGCCTCGTGGGGATCGAATGTGCATCCAGGGGACCAATGCCCCCACCAGGAATTAGCATCCATACCCGTGGGGAGTTAGGTTTAAAACCAAGGTGTGAATTGATTTTAGGTTAGTTTTAGGGTCAGGTTAAAATAAACCTATGAGGTTAATTTTAGGGAAAATGGTCAGGGTAAGGCTATAAATTACCATGAAATGAAAGGTAGTCAATCCATGGTCACCACAGGGATATAAAACCAAACCTGCGTGTGTGTGTGTGTGATCGACTTCAGAGCAGAAACAAGAGTCAGTCATGTGTAAAACACAAAGAAGAGGATTATCTGGGACCAGGCAGAGCTCTGACTCTCACACACACCCACACACAGTCTAGTACAACTATCTTTATTGGGACATTGCATTGATTTCCATTCATTTCTACAGACACACACATGAATGCAGACCCCTTACCCTAAACCTAACCCCCAACCCACCAACAGCAGTTCCCCCCATGGGGACTAGGCTTAGTACCAGTAGGTCCCCACAAGTAGGGGTGTATGCTAAAAATCATCCCCACATTGAAATCAGTTCCATTCACTGTAGAGCATGAATTTTGGGCTAAATTCAACTTTGTCCCAAAACCAAACAAGGACCACAGTAAAGACATGTCTTCATGAAGACATTCAGACATGGGTTGTGTCTCTCTAGTTAAGGCATGTTGTGTCTCAGTGAAAACATGTGGTGTCCCTCTGTAAAGACATTTTGTCTCTCTGTGAAGACGTGTCTTATCTGTAAATATGCGTAGTGTCTCTCAGTGATGACATGTCTCTCAGTAAAGACATGTGTCTCTCAATGAAGACACATTTCTCTCATTGAAAACACATGTTCTCTGAAGACATGTGTCTCAGTAAAGACATGTGTCTCAGTGAAGACATGTGTCTCTCAGAGAAGAACTGTCTCAGTGAAAACGTGTCTCAGAGATTGCTGGACATGTCTGCAGGTTTAACTGTTCTTCTAATCAGACTAAATTGGAAACTCTGATGTTTTTTCACATCTACACACTTGCATGTTTCAAATAAACCCCTTTTGAAGCATCCTAAACCTAAAACTGATTTTAAAATCTCTGTTTGATATTTTAATGTTTCTATGGAAAAAAAAACAAAAAAAACTGGACCAACAATCACTGAAAATAATCACCATTGTTAGTCATTCTTAGAAGTACGTCCACAACATCCTCCTCTCTATCTCAGCTTTCCTGTCATTCTTTCCCGTTTTCAGAGTCAAACTCTCTTTGGTCAGCAGAAAGGTTTTGTTTTTAATGAGGGGGTTGGGCCAAACAGTTTTAACTCCTCCCCCTTCTTGGGATGAACGTTAGAGGTGAGGAGAGACAATAGACTGATTAAAGTCTGTGTGGAAGAGAGCTGCTAGGAAGCTGCAAGTGCTGAAAGAGGAAAAAACAAGACAAGAAGAAGGCAAACTACAAACTGAAGTGGGAAGAAAAAGAAACAAAGAGGACACTTTTCATTTAACCACAACGAGACTGAAGTCTGTTCTCAAGAAAAACCTGCATTTTTCATTTTTTTTCCAACTTCATCACCAAGAAGATCAAATACTTAAAAAAAAAAATCCACCGGCTGAAGACGTCTTTGTTCCACTCTGCCATCCAGACTGGAGCATGTCCTGCCTTCCCTGCCATCCTTGCCGCTGATGCAGGTGGTCAGCATGATATCTCAGTACCCCCTGACCAACTTTCTGTCTTCACCTGCGAGTGCCCACTGCCCCGATCTGGACTTCACCTTGCTGCTGGAGGGGGAGGGAGGCGTCACCTTGCAGAGGTACCAGCCTCGCTCCCCAGAGAGCAGCACACATCACTGGGTCAGTACAAGTGTCGAGTTGTTGTGTCTGTTCAAATCTGTTTTCATTCTTCAGAGAATCACAGGTACTTCCAGCTTCCCTAAACAGTCTGGCAGATGGTGGCCCCAGCAGGGCCTTCTCTTTGGTGCTTGGGATGTATGAGGTGTTGTCAGGGATCCCCTGTTCAGGCTGAAACTTCTGGAAAACAAATTTTAATGGGAAATTCACAGGATTGGAACTGTAAGCACTGATATGCAGTGGAGACTAGAGATAGGACTCCAAGGTCTTTTTGGTAGATGGAATTCAGGAGAGGGATTGGAAAGGAGAAATAGATTTGCTAATGTGTGAACCTGAAAAAAAAAAAAGATTGTACAATTAGGAAATTGAGGCCTGGCTGCTAGATCAAATATAATGAACACATATGAGTAAAACACAAATCATTGATGAATCAGCAAATACTCAATCTGTCATTTATCAAAAGATTTGCTGATCTTTCATTTTCTCCTTTAAATTTTAAGCAAAAAGTCTGGAAACTCACTTAGAGATAAGTCAAACTGCAATTGTTGGACAGAGGCTGAAAAACAGCTGGATTCTTGTAAAAGTTGATTATTTAAACTCATTACAAACTCATTAGGTGTGTGTGTGTGTGTGCGTAGTTGTGTTTTGCTGACTGATAAGCGCTCACAATATCTTTACTCACTTTATTTCTCACTGCTTATATTACATCAATAAAATCAGCCAAATTAAGAATAATAATAAAAATGGTGCTTATTTTACGTTACAGCAAATTTAGTGTAGTAGTGTAGTGTTGCTTCTCATTTTCTAATTAAGAAACACGTTTTCTCAGAATACTTGTTGGTAATTGTTTGCACGTACCCACATATGACATTGAGGTTAGATATTATCTTTTTGTATGATTCAATGTTTTTTTATTTTTGGTGTTATAACTGAAGTTTGATTGAGGAATGTAGCGGCTGAAGTGTCCTTGAACAATACCCTACAAGCTCCAGAGCTGATAAACTACAGCAAAAACAAACAGGAGAAATTTATTTAAAACCATCATATTGTTACTACATTGAAAAATCATTCAGGATTCCTACTAATTTATGAATCAACGATTGTTCCACAGCTCTACACGTTGCGTAAAACGATTGCTGAATGCTGTTTGAGGCTTCAGTGGTTTGTTGCACGAAGTCTGAAAAAGAACAGAGATGACTAACTCGTCTAAAAAAATGTGAGTGTGGATTTCTGCAGAAATGATGTCAGCAGTCTGTGGATCAAGTCCTGAGCAGTCAGCTGTTTGGATGTTTAATAAACCATTCTATAGTTAGAAATAGTTACAAATACACAAAGCTGGCCATTGGAATTGAACAAATTCAATCAGTAAATTTACGCTGTTATACAGTACTGAAGTATTTGCTCCAAACTGTTTCTTGTTAAACCTTCCTTTAAGATCATGGACAAGATTTTTTTTTTTATTAATGTCTACACTGTAAATCTGCTTTTTAAGCTTGTTGAATTTGCACAATTCCAGTTTTCGGTTTTCTTGGTTGACCTGTGACCTGGAAGAGGCTCTGCTAGGCATTTTATACACAATGTCCCATCCATCCATCCATCTTCTCTACTCGTGTCCTGTTTTGGGTAACCAGGGGCTTGAAGCCTATAGCTGGTATTGAGTCACTGTTGGGGATGGGGGTCACTCATTTAACCCAGTACCGTGGACCACATATAAGCCTGAATTAACAAAGAGAGCGAATAAAAGAACTAATGATGAAGTTAAACTGCAAATGCAAGGAGAGAGAAACATTTTGTGAAAGGAGTTGGATCTTTTACATGACCACGCACTTACACACCACCACAACTACCACCACCTCCTACCTCTAACAGGTTCTTATTGGTTTCTTGGTGAAACTAACAACTTTAGCAGATTTGTTTGCCCCCTCAGCAGAACCATGCATACACAATGTCCGTCTGTGATGATGCTGAATTGACAATTATTGCTGAACATGATAGGATACTGTTCACAATCAGTTATTACATCATTCTTAATGCAATAAATTTTCCTTTGGTGCAAATTACAGCTGACTTATGGCACAGTAAACCCCAGCTGATGTCATGTTTCAGAACAAGTGTTCAGTACCTGTGACCAGAGGTCAGGCCTAGATGTGATGGTAGTACACAATAACGCGATGATCCTTTTTTGGAGTGGTCTGTCTTGGTGGGCTATGTGGGCAGGGATGTAACGAATCACTCAAGTCCTGATTCAATTATTGATTTTAAGTTCACGATTACGATTACTTTTGATTCTTTTTTTTTCAACAAAATGAACTGTAGCCATTTTATAACCCAAATATTTTTATTTTCTTTTAACATTAGCTTTTTTGGCCATGTATGACCTTCACTCACTGTTTGAAATAGCTGTTGGACACACTGGCAACTGCCTGATAACATAATCTCTTTGTTTGCAATGCCCACATTTATACTTTACTGTACCCATTCTAGACATGCCAGCCCCTTGCATGTCAAACTATTTATATTTAAATCACTGTTCTGATTGAGAAGTTTTTATTTTTTGTCAACCAGTGTATTACTATCACACTGTTAGGAGTTTAAGCTAACTGCTAGCACAAAAAGCTATATTTTGGGTAATAAAATCCTTGCAGCACCACTGAATTAATACAGTGATGAATTAGCAGAACAGTTATTTTTATAGATCACTTGTTGCAGTGTCTTGCTTGTAGAAAGTTTTGAGTTTGGTCGGTCATCCTCCTTGCTGCCTATTTGACATCCTGTCCGAAGTGTTGCCCCATCTCGCAGCCCTGTTTCCTCCTATTGTTTCAGGGGTGACTAGAGTGAAGGTTAGCTTACAGAGCACTCTCTGAACTCTTAAAATACTTGCATGAGCTCTGGTTGTCATGTGACGGCATTTTAGTGTCCACTTATTCTTGCCCGCTCAGCTGGGACAGAGGATTGCAAGTTGATTTTATAGAGGAGTAAATGCTTTCCATAAAGTTAGGTAATGATGAACAAAGTTGTCATTTTTGTAACAACACAACCTTCAAATACCTCATTCAGTTGAGCAACATCTAAAACTATCTTTTTATACAAAAAAAAAACAAAAAAACAAAACAATTATCTTCAGTTGTTTTTTATCAGTCTATGTTCTGTGCTGACGAAGATAATTATAATTTTACAGATGTCAGGTGTTCCTCGCCCTCCATTCAGCTTACCTTTGACTACCTGTACAAGGTTGTGAAACCATTATTCTCCTGTAATCTTCCTGTCATGCTGTTACAGACCACTGTTAGGTCCACAGTTCAGGTCTTAGCTGAAGGAGGCATGCTGAGGTGTTGTTTATTGACAGCAGTGCTCGAAGAACAATGAGACATGAACACAAACTTATTCACAGAAGACAGACCGATGAGCAGGAAAACCTGCAGGGAAACAGAAGCCATCTTAAACAGAAATATAGACTTGTGTCAAAAAATAAAGACATGACTGGGTTTTCTGATCCCACAGCAGACAAGTGAAGGACCACTAGACATCAAGTATAGATTCTAATTGGTCTTATCATCTGGGTACTTTTTTACCGGCAGCGCCATGTTTGTAGGCTAACGAACAGTTTGTTATGGTAACCAGTATGGAGGAACCACAAAAGCTAGCTACAAAAATTAAATTTAAACGAAGCTGAACAAGGGAGACAGGCGCTACCAGGACACACAGAGCTAAACCTTGACACCAAAAAAAAAAACATATAAAAAGAAAAAAGTAAAACTGAGTTTTGGTGTTTATAATCTGATGCTGTAAGTCACAGATCCTACAAATGCATTTACTTTGAAAGTGAGAGATCTGGAGTGGAGGGAAGGTAGACTGTATAGTGTTCAGTACACTTGTTCATTTATGGTACTCCACTATTTTTCAAAGAATATGACATACTATGCAGTCAGTCACTGTCTTCAAAGTGGTCTGAGCACACTCTGGAATGCTGGGATTGGGTGTAATTTTTGCAGTTGATTCCCACTGGCCACAAAGATCCATGTATAAAAAAAAGATACTGAAATGCCAGTGTTAATGTTTATAATCTGGGGGGTGAGGAGAGAGCAGAGCGGTATAATTTCTAATAACACTATAGTGTTATTCTATGTTGCTAATGCTAGGTCCTAGTCACTTATCCTGTTGTCTGAAATCTGGTCTCTAACTTTAGCTCTCGGTTCTTCAACCTGTGCCGTACCTCTGATGAGCTCATTCCTAATCTCCATCCTCGTCTCTTCCAAGGAGAACCTGATCATCTTCAGCTCTGACACTTCCAGCTCTGTCTCCTGTCCTTTTGTTCATGTCTGTCTTCAAACCATACAACACAACTGTTCTCCCTGAGTCTCTTGTAAACTTTTTATTTGCCTTTGCTGTCACCCTTTTATCACAAACCACTGCTGAACCTTTTCTCCATCCTGCCTGGACTCTCTTCTTCACCTCTTCACCACACTCCCTGTTTTCCTGGACAGTGGACCCTAAGTCCTCGAAGTCCTGCACCTTTGTGACCTCGGCTCCTTGTAGCCTCACTGCTCCTGCATCATTTAAACCATCCTGTCTCTCCTAATGATTGGGACAATGTAATTAGGCTGCAGGCAGATCAATAAAAACTTAACTATAATCAGACACCCCACTGGAGTGTAATATCCAGCAGGGCAGTTCAATAACCTCAACTGACCAGAAACAAAAGTTCCTTTAAGCAGAATATAAACATGGAGACAAGTGGAGGAAGCACAGAGAATTTTGATGATGCTGTGTTTTATTTTGAATGAAAGTCAGAAAGCTGAGTTAGTGTTCCTTCTTCCTCTTTCCTCGCCTTTTCGAACAGGGAACTTCACGTTTCTGATGCGTTGTGACGTCTCATTGTTTCCACTTTGAATGTTTTGGGTTTTATTTTGCTTGTCATGAGTTTTGATGACTTGACAATGATTTCAACACTTTGGTGCTTCATTCATCCAGATGGGACTAGTTCTGTTAACTTTTGACCTGAAGAACATCTAGTTTACACTTGACCCAAGAGAACAACACTGCAGTTGGTTCTTTTTTGGGTCTAAAAGAACCCACTTAACACAGATTACCATACCTCTGTTCGGTACAAAGTTCAGGCCATCATTCAATTCAAACACTTCAGTTGGTGTTTACTGTCATGTGTGACCCCCTGCTTGTCGATCTGACTGCCTGCCTGCAGCTCTTCAGGGGTTGCAATCTTGGACCTAATTAGTTGATATAATAGGACCGCTGTGAAAAGTCAATACTGCTGGGATTATTTGTGTCATCCACATGTCCATCACAGAATCGGCTCGCTCAACTGGGGCAGAAACTCATCACACCATATGGCAGTGGAAGTGCACTCGATGGTGGCGCGCGTGTGTGTTTATGGTTTAGCAGCTATGTGAGGAGGTCTGTTTGGGTGAGAGGGTGTGAGGCAAGGTGTCTCCTCCCAAACACACACACACACATAATTCTCTTTTTCCCGCTCAGGCGGCACATGCAGCATTAGCCAGGACGCATGACTGGGATCAAGCTGGCATTGTGTTATGTGTGTGTGGACATGTTTTTGCTACATCGTGGGGACCATTTTCTAGAAAAACACAGCCTCGGGGGGGGCATGCTGGTTTTGGGTGCGGGGTTAGGTTTAAGACCAAGGTGTGAATTGAGTTTAGGCTAGATTTAGGGTCAGGTATGTACTGGGGTGGTTAGTTTTAGGTTAAAGGGTCAGAGTTAGGCTATAGAAGTGACTGGGAAATGAATGGAATGAATGCAAAGTCTGCACGAGGATAGAAAAACCAACATGTGTGAATGTGGCCGCACAAGGCCATAACTTACTGTGAAGTTTTGAACATGCGTGGTCGACACAACTTTTATGTCTGCAGGTTTTCATGAAAAGTTGTAATAGTGAAAATAACAAAAACAAATCCAAGTGCAGCAGAAAATCAGTGAGTTTACATTTTATTTAACTCGACACAATGTCTGAAGAGAGAAAGAGGATTTTACCTTTTGCTGTCGTGTTGTATGAAGCGTGTTTGTACACTACAGCACAATTACTGCAGCGCTTGTGCAGTTTCATTTCCTGTTTACGCTTTAAATTCAAGAAAACACAAACTGCATCAAAACTGAACTCAGATTTTAAATAAGCACCAGCTAAAATAGCATGTTGCTTTAATAAAAATAATTTGACTTTGCAGAACTTGAGGACGACTTTAGATATGTTAATTTTTTTGGATTTTACTTCGGGTGAGGCTGCAGTTCAGTGTGACTTTTTGCTGCGCGCGTGACAACTTCAAGGGTTGCGTGTATTTGCTGTGCAACAGATGGTCCAGCTCTCATTAGCTGAAGAGGTCAGACACCCGAGCCAGTTCAGACCGATTCATTCCAGGCTTAGCAGGGTTTAGATCCAGAGGGTTTGAGTTGAAATGAGGGGGAGGGTGCTGGGACTTCTCACTGTTCTAAAGCACTAAAATCATCTCTACAACCAGAATTTTAGCATCAAACTTCTTCTTTTCAAGTAAAGTAACAACTCACTGTATAAACTGTGCTGTTAGTCAGGTTTGGCAACGTTGGTTCTAATGAAGCACCTGGACTTTAAATGTTTTTGTTAAGACTGCCTAAATGTGTTGCACTGAGGAGGAGGAGGAGGGGTGCACCATGCTGCTCTGGACTTTACTGGAAATGAATGATGTCACCCGAGCAGAGAGAGGGGGCTCAACAACAGCCAGGACAAAAGATCTGAGGGGAGCAGAGACATGACATAAGAGATGAGGTGGACTGGAAACAGTACGTTTTAACGAACAAAAAGCTTCAGTTGACCAGTTGAAAATTTGGCAAAAACAGAAGGAAAAAAAGCTGTTTATTTTCATTAGTTACAACAAAATCTGCAACACTTTGTGTCATCTGCTGCTTGCTATCATTTAAACACACACTCTTCCTGTATGCATGACCAGCTGCGCTTTAATGGCCCATTAAAACTTGAACTGTCTTGTTTGTACGTTTTTATTGAGGTATAGCAGCTCATCCTGACCGCCCACCATAAATCTAATGTTTTGTGTATTTTTTTGGTCTCACAAAAGTCTCTGCTGACTATGATAAACACATTGGTTTAAGAACTCTGCCCTCTGCTGGTAGGCATGCCACACAAACACAAATCCATCAACTGCACAATAACATGAAGCCTAAAACAAAAATCTAAGTGTAAGAAATCAGTCATTTAAAAAAAAAGAAAAAGAGAGATTTGTTTTCAATCTGTCACCAGAAAACATGCTTTTGTTGAATATTTTTACAGAGTAAACTCTGTTGGATTATTTAGTTCTGGTAAGTCATACATCTAGCTTCTCTTTCCAGTCAAAAATGAGGAAATCAGTTTTTTTCCTCTCAGTCGGTCCAGTTGCGTCACACTTGAATTTCCCTCAATATGGATCTTCTCAGTTTCGTACTGAGTGAGTTCTCAACTTCCCTTCAATCTTTCCCTTTCCAATCAGAGATAATGTTCCTGCTAGTGAATCTCAACAGTGCGGTGTGTTTTCTCAGATACGTGACCATCTTATCTTGTATATAAACACACAACAACCCAACATTCTCCCACCATACTTTGATGGTGTATTTCTAGGTTAGTATTCTCATATGTTTAATTTCTGTCAGCATCACCTGATCTCTGGTAACCCCAAGTTTCCTCTTGCTTACTGATCTGCTTCTATGAACTTGCTGCAGGCCTGCAGAAAAGCTCCCGAGCCAGTCAGGTATGAGGACAGCAGCCTCGCTGGAGTCAGAAGGCTGCAGGCAGGAAGCGGGAGATTTCCTGGAATGTGCATTTTTTCCCCTACTGTGGTGCAATAACAGAGCTCACAGTACTGCTCCGGTTTTGATCCCCTTTCTGTTTGTAGCTCAGAGTTTTACCTGCAGGAAATCACAGAAGAGACTACCTGACACTCTGACCCTGGTTAGGGTTTTCCTGAGAGCTATAATTACGTCACTTCCAGAGATATAAAAGATTGGTTCAAGTTACAAAGCAAGATATGCTGATAATCTTTTAAACATTTGCATCCAAGCTGCATAAAATGTGATGCAGGTTTCCAGAAACATGAACCGTTTACTTGCATCTCCAGGACTAATAGAGATTTACAACTAAAAAGGAATAGCGAGAATATAACCATGTTATAGTTTTAAAGACTTACTTCATCCAGTTCATTAGGAGTTGAATACGTGTCACAGTGATTTGCCTTAAAGGACATTGCAGCTTCTTTGAAACAGGATTTTCTAAAGGCACAATCCTATTTTTAAAAATTCCACTAACTTTTTATTATTTTGTACATTGTTCTTACATCTTGCTAATTTTGACTAAATCCTAAATTTAAATGTTAAATGTCTGAATGTTAAATCCTAAACATAAATGTGTAAATCTAAATGTAAAAGTTAAATGTAATTGTTGTTGCTAAATGTTGATGTTTACATTTAAGTATTTCAGAATGGAACACAGCCTTTACCATTGGTACATGGCTTTTGTTGGGACGTCGTCATCCTGAGGCTATAGCAACCGCTAACACTGCTAACCCTACTAACCCTAGTAGCTAATGCTGCTAACGCTGCTAACATTTCCCTACTACAAGACATCGAACTTACAGTTGTGGCCATACAGCTAGCTGCTGCTGTTTCTATTAGTGTGTGTAAATAATACCATGATTCTTTCTAAAGAACCATGTAATAGAAAAAGTGATGGCATTGTAACAGTTTATTACACAGGGTTTTTATGAACCGCAGTTAAAGTTTTGAGATGAAAGTTTTTTTCAGGATGGCAGAAATATACTTTAGTCTTGATCAAACTAGTCATTAACTCATTATTCCAGTCAGAATTAGAGTTTCTTCAAACTGAGGCTGTTGAACCTCATTTTAGAATGGCCAAAATATATTTTAAATAAAAGTAGCAATGCATTTTGCATTTTTGTCATTACCTAAGTTAAAAAACGTAAATAAAACTTTATTGGTCTATTTTTAAAACATTGTAAAATAAATAGATAAATCCTGCACCAGAGTGCTCTGTTTTAATCAGAAAAATGTTTATAATGTGTGCAGAAGTGTCACTTTGTTTCTGAGGGGTTAAATCAGCATTAAACTTCACCAAACATAAAGAGCATATTTAATAAAATTTCACATCAGAAACTTCAGAATTAAAAATAAAAACTAATTTGTATAGAAAATGTTAAATTGTGGTCAAAATAAATAGATAGCTTTCCTTGGAAATCAAAATGTATCATGATTAGTCTTTTATTCTAACAAAAGTTGTCAAAGAATTAAAAAGCAGTGGTATAAGTTACAAACATTAGGTAACATGAAGCTTAACAGAATCTGCTTCAAGCTGAAGTTTTCAATCACAACCTGATTTTTTAATTTTTATAATTTATTCAATCAGGACAGTGTGCAATTAAAACATAAACATAAAAACATTTGATGCATTGTACCAGATTTAGCCTAAAGCTAATTTACATATGTAGTCCCTTCATACAATAAAAACAAATAACAACAAAACATCCAACAGTAATAAATTAAGAAAATAAAACAAACAGACGCACACACTCCTGTGCTCATCTGTCAGACTGAACCACAGCCGTCACATTTGTCCGGGGTCTTGTTTTCATGGATACATGACATCAGCCCCTCCCTGTGAGACCGACACTCCAATTCCCTCGAGTCTCGGCTGGAGGTCCTGCGGGGTCAAGACCTTCCCACTGCCCCTCTGGGATTCCCAGAGTCCTTCAGACCCATGTGGACACTGAGGCAAGTTGTCCTGGGAACTGGAAACGAGCCAGATATGCAGCATGAAGAAGAACTGATGCAGGATGATTCCTCACAAGGAGAAGGGAGACGTGGAGCAGTAATCCCTGAACTCTCAGTGCCCTTTAAGCTGAGAAACTCTGATTGATGGTGTGACAGCTGCTGACGCTGGCTGTGACGGTTTAGTTGAAGTCCATCCAACATGGACGACTGACCCGATGACAATAAGCTCCCTAACATTCTCCACCTGACAGCCCTGTGACTCTGAATCAGGAGCCGCAGCTCGTCACATTTATTTCATGTTTTCATGTAGAAAGACCCCTCACAGAGTCAATGCTTGATTCATATTTTCCTGTTGATTCACACAAGTGGGCTGTGTGAACTCCTCTGGAGACACAGTGGAACAGTGAACCCGTTCTCCCCTCCTGTCTCTGACAATAAACAGTTGTGGTGACGGCATCCACGTCTTTCCCTCTATTGTCCTGAGAGCACAGGGCCCCACAGACCCCCGATTGTTTCATATAAAACAGAGAGTAATAATCTTTATGTTAGGAAGGTCTGCTTGAGAAATATCTTCTTTAGTGAATTGGATGGTCTTGATAACATTTCTGTCTTGAGTCTTGAATTATTGTTGTTGCTCTGATAGCTGAAGTTGTACCTGATCAGCTCAAAGCAGTCAGGATGAACTCTTGCAGAGCGTTGTTTGTTGCAATATTAAATCAGCAGAAAGGTTGATGTCCAAAATAATTTTTAGTTTTTAGCTTGTCAAATCGATGATTCCATTTTTTGTTTTTACTTTATATTGAATCAATATCAAAATCCCTAGTATCACTCATAATTCTTAGTATTATATATGTTGGAGCTATAAGGTGACCACTAGAGTTGTATTTGTCCAAAAAGCTGATTGAAGTATGAAATTCATTCTTATATTAACATAAAATAAAATTAATTAACTTGTCTATATTAACAATCAATAGTTTCTGCATGGAAATAACTGAATTATCTTATCGACACATATTTTTTTTATCCAATGTCACCAGATGGGCTCCGTAGATGTCTGTGTTACTTTAAGCTGATGTAGCTTCTTTCTTGCACCACAAACCCTAACTCCTAAAAACAGCGAATGAGGCTGTGATTCGGTAAAACAGGGCTCATCAACTGATGGCTCGTGGACCATTTCAGGTCTGTAATCTTATGCTAACACAACCAACTTGGAGTTTATGATTGGATTCAACTTGGACTCATACAAGCTGCTGTTAGACCTGCTCACACTCTGGATTATTTTACTCAAAAACATGTATGAAACTTTTAAACAAATGAGATTTGATTGAAGTAAAATAAAACAGACTTTTTACTTAGTAACTCCACATGCAGGCTTAAACTTACAAATCCACATTTTAACTGTATTGACTGTTCATTCAGTTGAAGCTGACTTATTTTAAATTAAATTAGAATTTTTATTTATTGCATTATTTTAAAACATGTTTCACAGTTACTCAGATTCAAACTTTTATTCAAAATGTGTGCATCTTATGAAAAGCAATCTATTTTTCAAATTAGCTTTTATTAAAGCTAAAGCTTGACCAACTAGGTTTAAAAAGAGAAACAAAACCAGAAATATAAATCAAATGGTTTGCTTCTTGTGAAATATGAAAATCATTTCCAAACACGTTTTCATAGTTTTATTATTTCCTCTGGGTTTTCAGGAAACACATTTAAGTGAATTTTACATGTTGCGCAATTAAAAAACTCAGCTCTACGTCTGACTCTGACAATGTTGTCAGTTGTACGTCTGCTGAAAAAAAGAGGAGGAGTTAAATTGGAGGGAGAGGAGGAGTTCAGTCATTCAGCGAAGAAAGAAAGAGAGGTTCTGACACACAGGAGCCGCACTTTCACTGAAACATTCAGCACAGTTGCGAATAAAAAGAGGACTTTTGAAAGATCGGTTTTATATTTTGTGATAATTTATTTTCAACAAAAAGAAGATTTTTTTTTTTCTCCGTGGCGGGTTATTCTGGAGCTCTGATGCTGTGTTCGGATCATGAAAGAAAGGCTGACCATGAAGTTCGCCTGGAAAACTAAGATGGTAAAATAATAATAAACTTTTGTTTCCATCCTTTGAGCTGTAGGATTGTTTTGGAAACAGAAATAGGGGCGTGTGTGTGTGTTTGTTCGGG
>JARVJO010000227.1:23390626-23402256 GCA_031762555.1 Cynodonichthys magdalenae
GGGTCTCTCTGCTTAGGCTGCTGCCCCCGCGACCCGACCCCGGATAAGAGGAAGAAAACGGACAGAGGATTTTACTCTCAGAAAGTGAGCTAATTAATGAAATTGTGTTAGTGATATTTTAGATTTTATTTTATGCTTGGCGCCTTACACAGGTTGGTGTAATGGCGCACTCTAGACTTGCGCAAGATTCGTGAATCTGGGGAGGGCTTGACCGAGGTCCTAAAGTAAAGAAGAGCGTCATCAAATACTCTAAAATGGGCAATAAATAATCTTCTTAACATTAACCGTCAGCGTTGAGGTAAAATGTTTGATACTTTAATTATAATCATTTATAAGATATAAGATCAAAGGTTGGTGATGACGCCAGATGGTTGTTAAATGCAGCGCGCAGTGACTGAGGCGTTTCCTCAGCACTGTTTACTCTCTCTCTCTGCAGCTGCACCTTCTGCTGAGCTACAAACAACACCACCACACCAAGCTCTTCTTCAAACCCCGGAGGTAAGCCTTTTCGATACGCTTTTATAACTTTTAGGTGCGTTAAAACTCGAAAAATGTTGTTTTCCGATTGTTAAAAAAGTGACTTGAACGCAACTTCAAAAATGTGGGCGGTGCACGCGCTGCTTGTTTGTCCACTAAATTTGACAAAGAAAAAAGAAAAGTAACTTTTTTATGGAAGCAAATGTATTTATATGAAATGTATTCGCGTGTTGACACGTGAGGAGTTTGTAAAATTGTGTGTAAAAGAACCCACCCCCCCGGGATTAGGGCTCGGGTCAAACGAGAGCAAAGTCCGTTTTGTGGCTGAGCTTCCCGTTTTTCCTTGGTTTTCCAGCTCGGCCCGTGTCGGACTGACCCACAGAGCTGAAGATGACTCGTCGCGTGGCTGTGGTCGGAGGAGGGAGCTCAGGTCTGGCCTGCATTAAGTGCTGCCTGGATGAGGGGCTGGAACCTGTCTGCTTTGAAAGCAGCGGTGACATCGGGGGTCTCTGGAGGTTTAAGGTGAGTTTTTTGTGTTTGCATGTTGTGGGTCCTTCATGTCACCATTTCTGAGCCCCCTGGCGGTCCCTGCAGGAGAACCCAGAACCAGAACGGGCCAGCATCTATCATTCTGTCATCATCAACACCTCCAAGGAGATGATGTGCTTCAGTGACTACCCCATCCCTGCACACTTCCCAAACTTCATGCACAACTCCTTCATCATGGAATACTTTCGGATGTATGCGGACCACTTCCAGCTCAACAAGCACATTCGTCTCAATGTGAGGAAGCGCTCACTTCCTTTTCTCAGATCAGTCATATTCAAATGAGAAACAATGAGGCAATAATCTGTCTTCTTGTGCCCAGACCAAAGTCCTGCAGATCAAGCAGAGAGCAGACTTTTCCCGCTCAGGCCAGTGGGACGTAGAGACCGAGAACCAGGATGGAAAACGGGAAAAACACATTTTTGATGCCGTGATGATCTGCATTGGGCATCACTGCCAACCACACCTGCCTCTCCATGACTTCCCAGGTAAGGAGCTCCAAACCTCTCCAGGCTGGGGTGGCACAGACTGAGGGAGATTCTGTGTGAGCAGAACCAAGTATGGTTATTATTTCATCTGAATTATGTTTCTTTTTTTAAATGTCTACCACTGAAGTTTTTTTTTAAACAACAAACCACACCATCTTCTTTTCCTCAGGCATTGAGACTTTCAAGGGAAAGTATTTCCACAGCAGAGACTACAAAACTCCTGAGGAGTGGAGGAATAAGAAGGCTGTGGTGGTCGGAATAGGAAACTCTGGAATAGACATCGCTGTTGAGCTGAGCAGAGTCACCAAGCAGGTTAGTTGGGCAGGTCCTTGTGTCATATATTCAAATCACATCTATCTCTAGTTTAGTTTTATATTTCTATCAGTCACAGCATCCTTCTAGACAAAGTAACATTCTGACCAGTCACAGTTTAAATTCAAAAATCTAAATATTAGAAATGGTAAAAATATGTTTTATGGTCTTCATCACTGAGATTATACAAAAACTAGGATTCATAACATTGTTTAAACGTTTAAGCAGACATTTTTTGACTAGCCTGAATACGTAGTCTCATTGTATGTGATCAGTTGGTTTGCCATAGAGGTAAGAGAATGTCTTGTACTGTTTCTGAATGAATGATCCATCACTGTCAAAGTACAGTAAAATTCAACCTAATGCTTGTCATGTAAATAAAATAAAGCAGCATTAGATGAAATGGAGCGTTTGCTGTGAAAACATTTGAAGATTTGTGATATTTTAGCAAACTCCGTTCAATCTTTTACCCGCTCCCTCCTTTCAGGGTCACAGAGATTTTAACACATTTATTTTGGAAGTTCAGAATGACTTGATGACTTTGTCTTTCTTTTGTTTTTAAGCTTTACCTGAGCACTCGGAGAGGAGCGTGGATCATTAACAGAGTGGGAGAAAATGGGATGCCCCTGGACATGCTTTTTAACCGGGTGGTGGAAGCATTCCGCAGATTTCTTCCCTTTGGATTTTTCTGTTCATTGGGAGAGAACCGGCTCAACCAAAGATTTGACCATGCTTTGTACAATCTAAAGCCAAAGCACAGGTACTTTAATAAAATCAGCCCTTTATAAGCTGTACCAGTTCATTTACTGTATATTTTTGCACAGTGTGGCTGTGTAGAGTTGGGATCAGAAATAGATACCAGCTCATCATGAACATAGATGTTCTAATAATTCAGGACTTTTAATGAGTTAACTGAACCATTCTTTCCCACAGTGGAATGATTTACAACACAACCATGAGACATGTTTGTTATTCCATCTACTTTGTGTAATGCATTAGTCCTGCAGTATGATACTACCACCACCGTGCTTCACAGTTGGTTCAGTGGTCTTTGGTTTGCAGCTCTCACTTCTGGCTGAATGTCACTCATTTGTCTGGTCTTACAAAACGCTTCTCAAAGGTATTTGGTTTGTTCATGGAGCTTGTGGAGCAGATGCTCTGTTGGTCCATGGTGATGGGAAGCTCTTCACTGTGGACAGTCACGCTGCGGTCCAACAGTTGGTGACACATTTGAAGAATGAATAATGAAGGTTTGACTGATGATCTTCGACTCTGACAATGGTTGGAAATAGTTTTATTGTCTCCAGATCTTCACTGACTTCCGTGAACTTTCCTGATTAAACCAGTTATTTTTATGCTAGCAAAGAGAACGTACCTGCTGCAGTCAATCATAATCACCAATGAGAAGTTAATAGGCTTAAGCATTGTGGAGGTTGTGAAAGATTTAAGTGAGTTTATAAAGAATTTTGACTCTGTGTGGATTAGAGAAAATGATTCAAACAGTTCTTGTTTTTAAAACTTATAGAAGTTGTAGATTTATTCCACTCTGGTAAAAGAATGATTCAAATAAACCAATAAAGCCCAAAACTGGTATGACCTTCACAGCCATGACGGATGTATGTAAAGTTCTGCTCACACGTGGTGCTCTGTGTTCCTGTATCTCAGGTTGTTCAGCCAGCACCCCACTGTGAATGATGATCTTCCCAACCGCATCCTGTCTGGAACCGTCCAAGTGAAACCCAACATCCGCAGAGTTCAAGGATCCAGTGTGGAGTTTGATGATGGAAGCGTGGTGGATGATATTGACCTGGTGGTAGGTTTGTTTGGTATATTCTTTTTACATTTGAAGTGTCAGATAGTTTAATGACTGAGGTGAGCCTCTTCCTTGTGTTTTGTCTTGTAGGTGTTTGCCACAGGCTACTCCTTCTCTTATCCATTCCTGGCCTCCAGCGTGATCTCAGTGTCTGAGAACAAAGCATCTCTGTACAAATATGTGTTTGCCCCTGAGCTGGACCACCCAACGCTGGCTATCATTGGTCTGGTGCAGCCATTAGGGGCCATCATGCCCATCTCTGAGATGCAGGCCAGATGGGCCACACGAGTCTTCAAAGGTAGTTTTTTAATCTTGTTATTTCCTCGTCTCGTCAAACTGTTTTACTCTGTAAAATAAAATAATTCTGTCTCATTTTCACCAGGTTGTATAAAACTTCCTCCAGCAAAAGTCATGCTCAAAGACATCGAGTGTAAGAAGGAGACCATGGCTAAAAGGTACACGAGGATAATTACCTGTTGTATTTTTCTTTTGTAAAGCGAGACGATATTGTGCAGATATTTAACTTTGTTATCAGGTACGTCACCAGCCAGAGACATACCATCCAGGTCGACTACATCAGCTACATGGATGAGATCTCAGAAATGGTGGGAGCTCGTCCCAGACTCTTCAGGACCATGCTGACTGATCCCCAGCTAGGACTGAAACTGTTCTTCGGTCCCTGCACCCCTTACCAGTACCGTCTCAGAGGACCAGGGAAGTGGGCCGGAGCGCGCCAGGCCATCTTCACCCAGTGGGAGAGGGTGGCTCAGCCCATGCAGACCAGGCCATGCAACGAGCCCAAACCCAAGAGATCCTCCATGTGGCCTCTGGTTCTGTCCACCGCTGCAGTGGCTCTGCTGTCCTTCCACTACAGAAACAGTGTTTCAGCTTTTCTGCAGGATCCCTCTGCTTTCCTGGCCAGGTTTAACATCCACCTGTGATCCACAGTTCAGTTTCTGCCTGTTTGAACCGTCACACCTCAACGGTCATGTTCAGAATGAGTTGTAACCAACAACAGCAAAACACCAGTAACATAATTATATGCATCTTTTACAATACTGTAATAACAAGTTATTCATTGTATTAAATGAGTTGTTTGTCCAGTTTACAGATCTGTGTTTCTGATTCTTTATAACCTTGTATGATTGTTTTTTTTTTCATGATCTCTGCATAAATGTGCTTCTGCTTTGTGCATTATCAATAAAAAAATACTTTTCAGTTGTTGCTCTTTAAGCGCCCCTTCTCTTAAACAGAATAAAACTTGTTTTAGATAGAAATGACAGACTAATAGAGATCTGTTTGATCCAGGTGTAAGATTGTCCTAAATTAAGCAGAGTTCATGGCAAGTGTCACCTACTACAAAGTGAAAGAGTGTTTTATTGTGGTCAGAAATAATCATAGATGACATACTGTAAATAGACCTTCAAATAAAAACCCTCAGTCCCAAAGAGGCATCTCATTTGTACAAAGTCACACTAATAAAATCAATTTCAACATTTGGAAACCAGTTGGTGCATTTCTCAAAACAATGCGTACAAATAACCAAACACCATAGATTACCTGCAAAACCCAGTTTCATGCTCCAAATCCTCAGTTCATGTCTCCAAACTAAGTTTGTGAATCAGTGCATCAGAGGGTCGAGTTTTTGTGTCGGTGTGTACGGGTAAAAGAACAGAGGATGCTCTGATGTAAACTATGTCTACATTTTTGATTACAAATTGTGAATATGGGTTTACGTTTTATTTACGTTTATGAATCTTCTGTTTGTAGTATAATTTGTTGACAGACGTTATTTGAACACAGAAAGGAAAAGAGCACCGCAGAGAACAAAGAAATAAAACAATAGTAGAAGTGTGAAGATTATCTAAAAGAAAACCGTACATCCAGAGCTGTTGGAATCACAGAGCAGTCGTCTCCTGATGTTCCTGACTGTTGGACACAAATTCTCCTCCACATCACAACAAATATCTTCTCTTGAAATGCAGCATGAAAAGAATCTTTTAGAGTTTTTTATCCAGCTTCTGCAGGCATCTTTCTGTGACGTCGTCCAGACGGCTCATCTCTGTGTGGCTGGAGATCAGATACTTGCTAATGATGGGGACATGGGGGTTTGGGTGAGAGGAACTCTATCAGCATCCTGTTGTGAGTCACAAACTAATACTGTTGGAGTGATGGAAGCGGACCTTGTCCCAAACGATCATGTACTCTGACAAGTCATCTCCAGTGTTCTGCTCCAGGGTTCTGTATTGTATGTTTGAAAAGTCAGCATTCTCTTGGGAGCAATTTACCAATTCAAAACAGTTTCAGAGAAAAAAAATCCTAACGGAAATTATAGAAATTTGACATATGAGAACTTGATCAACCATTTTGCATATAAGGGTTAAAGCGATGAACTAATGCCTAAATGTTGTGAGGGCTGAGATGATTGGGATCTACATGACAAAAGCAGCTAAAACGAAGGAAGCAGAAGTGGATTGTACAGAATCATTTGCATGGATGGACCAAAACACTTACAGGTTTACACACATTTACTAAAAGCATGCTTCATGCTGTCAGAAATCTACACACACGATGGGCAAATCCCTCATTTCTAATACAAAATGAAAGTTTACATTCAAAACAATGTAAGTTCTTCTCAAAATGTTATTTTGTTTTCAGATGAAACTGAAACCATCAGACCTTTAATAGAAGCAGTTGAACACTGATGAGCTTCTCTCCTTCATCATGATGTTAGTTTTTCTCAGTTGCTCAAACACATTCCTTCAAACCATCCATTTCTCTAAACTGTAAACACAAAGTTTTCAAACTACTTTCACAGAATCTCAGGCTCTTCCTGCAAAACCAAACTATGTTGTCAGAAACAGCAAAACTATTATTTTGTCATTAGCATGTTCATGTTCATGTTCATGTTTTAGTTGTTGGGAGAAACAAAATGTTTCCTGTGGTTAAAATATGAGAATACATCTTCAGTTTCTGTTTGTAACTAAAGCAGCATCACCAGATTTTTCATTTTAAATGTGAATAGAGTCTCCATTGTGTAATAGATCACCAAACACTTTTTTTATTTTGAAGTTTGCCCCCAGTAAAGTTAACAAATCATCCCCTGGCTGATATGTAATGCCACAAAACAATTGTTCACTTATTAAATGAGTTTTTTGTTGTTTATATTGCAAATCTTCTCCTCCTCAGTGTAGTGTTTTTTTCAGTGCATGACTTGTATTAAAGTAAGGACACGTCTTTGCATGTCACATTCTTATGATGCATTAAAACAAGCCAATGAAAAGCTTTAAAAGTCTTGATGTTCACATGAACATATGTGCAGGAGGTTATCAGTGGATGTTGACACTGGGCTCAAGGTTGTATCTTGTGTTCATTTACTCAGCAGTTTTGTTGAGTGCAGCAGGACTGCGTGTCTCTGTCTCATACAGGACTTGTTTCATTTGATTCTCACACCTGCAACAATCATTTGGTTCCAAAAAGTTAAAGCCTCTCCAGATGTGATGTACAAATCTTTAAAAGCCACATGTTGTCTCAGAGAGTCAAGAAACGGGACCAGAGTTGCCAAAACATCCACTGTGGGTCGAGACGGTGCAGCTCAACTCATGCAGACACAATTCAAAACACACAGAGATATTTGATCTGAGCAGGTTGCCAAGGACAAGACAAACATCTCAGCTTTACCAGCTTTAATAGGAACAAACGCAATATATTGTTGGTACTATTGATTTACATTTAAGTCATTTTGATTATTTTATTCATGACTAACTTTAATAACGTACATCATTATGTTATCTTTAATGGTAATAAGAGCAAAGCAATAATTATTTTATTAATGAATGTAAAAGTATGAAAACTGGCATAAATGTTAACATTTGATGTTTATGGGTCTTAAGTTTAAAATGTCTTGTTTTGAATATTACTGTATCATCTCATCCATATTTACAGACTGTGGTAATAATGAACACTGGTCAATGGTGCCATCTAATGGTGACTTCAGAGGTGTCCCCCCCCAACCCCAAAAAACACACACGCAGGTTTGTATTTCTATCTTTATTAGGACCGTTCATTGACTTCCATTCATTTCCAGTAATTTCTACAGCCCAGCCCTGACCCATTAGGGGTCTTCAGTAGGCCCAACCTCAGTGAACTGTAAACAGTTACTTGGAGGAACTCTTCTAAATAATCTAAACATTTATTTTGATTAGATTAACCTCATTGTAAACATATTACACACACCTACCAGACCACACCCCCAACCAGAACTGACCCCTCCCCCGTTTCTCATCCTACTATGAGCCAGTCATATTCCACTACATCTTACAGCACATCTAAACCATGTTCATCATGGCTTTATGGATCATACTGGATTAAAATTCCCTTTCGGTTTGAGATTAAATGTTGACATCATCAGGTTGTCTTTAAATGTTGTTAATTAATCAAGGTGTTAAAAAACGAGGGAAAAAAAGATTGAAATTTTTAAATAATTTGTTTAAACAGAGAAAGGATATTTTCTTCTAGTAATTTTAACCACCAGCAGTTTGTTTGTAGCTGGTTTTGTTTTGGAATCTCTGAAGTTTCATGATGACAAACTTTTCTTTCAAAGGTTTTCAGAAAAGTTCAACACTTATCAAAGCTGAATGCAGGTTTGTTTCTTTACAGAGATGTTCCTCATCAGTTCCAGATCCTGGCTGTTCCACTTCAGGAACGTCTCGTCAGTGAGATGCTTCAGTTTGCATTAAACAAAGATGTTTCAGCTATTTTATTGTGGAAGAGTTGAGGAAAGCAGGAGAAATGTTAATCTGAAACTGGGAGTATAATCGAGGTAAGTTTTGATGCAGGTATGCAGCGTTCGGTTCTCATGCTTGCTGTCCTTCTTGCAGGTCCAGAGGAGGAGGTTGCCAGGATTTCCAGCTGGGTCCAGAGGGATGTGTTCGGGGTACAGGTGACCCTGACTGAGCAGGTGGGGAGAGCGGACAGGTCGGGGTTGGGTAGTCTGAGCTGAGTTCAACACAGACGGCTGATGAAGGTGTGGTGACCAGGATCCACTGGAGAAACTAAAGTAGTTCAGGAGACTTTTGGAAAAAACTTGTAGGTAAACACATCAATACTTACAAACTCAAATATGTGGTATGTATGGGTGAGTGACACTGAGCTCCTTGCTATCTTGAATCGTGGTTTATCTCACTTGTCACCTAGGACCAGTCTGCCTTGGGAGATCCCACCTTAGCTGTTTACCTTTGACAACACAATGTAGCCCCCAAGATATGGTCACACACAGAACTCACTTCATTATTCATACATAAAAGTACAATTACTTATTGTCTATTTGCATACGTTTAAAAGTTAGTCAAATAGTTAGTCAAATTAAAAGTCTGATTTTCAGTATAATCCAAATAATAGGACAATGATGGTGACAATTCTTACTCTGAGATAAAGCAAAGCTTCTTATTTGTTTATTCCAAATGATATGGGCATAAATTTTAACTTTACTAGAGAGTGAGAGTGAGTTGTAGTTCCCTCTGATAAACTCGTGGCTCGTGAACCCCGGTAGACCCCGGAACAAGATTGTGTCCATGCGTGATTTCTTAGCTTTTGGGTTGCCAGGTTTACAATAAGTCGGTGAAAATGTCGATCTGGAGTTATGGAAAAATTGATCTTTTTACATTTATGTAAAACATAAGCACATGCTCGGTGTCAGTACTTTGTAATGCATTGTGGTAATATTCATGCCTGCTCCCAGTTATTTGAAACAATTAGCCTAAACAGTGCTTATATCTACTTATGTTTCAACTGTGGTCTGCGGTCATTGCAACATCCAGCTACATTACATTACATTACATTACATATTGAGGATATTTTATCACAACGTAATAAAAAAAAATTACACGATTGTATATAAAGGTCAATAGAAAAACGTGTACAGGACCACCGAGACTAAAGTTGATCTTTAATACTGAAATTAGCTAAATATATTTGAGAATGTGGTTCCTGAGATAACTTTAAAAATGTCAATTTGGTATTTTGTTAATTTTATATTGTTTATTTTTATTATACTGATATGTGGAAAAAATAGCAGTGATAAGTTTGATGTTCCTTTAAAATTAAGATATTTTCTTTGAAAATCAAATGTTTAAATTTTCTTAAAGTTAGTTTAATCATTCTACTTTTGAATGAGAATAGAGCTTATTACCAATGTCACTTCCGTTCGTTTGCTAAAGTAAAATGTTTTGTTAATTCATTCCTCCACTCACCTACTTTCTGCTATAGGCCATCACAGTATTTTATATATTTTCTATAAATATATTTGTCTTGGAGTTCGGCCGCATTTGAAAAGTTACGAATGGGGGATAGGAGAAGATAAATCTGGCAACCAGAGTGTCTGCCATCTTTGATTGTGCGACAGGCCGCGGAGCGAGCGGGGCCTCACTCAACCAGAAAAACCGTCTGGCACGAGATAACGGAGCCACGGGACGACTGGCTCCCGCAGTAGCGAGGGCCGAACAGACGAGGACCGACTGCCGGCGTCAGATAGTAGAGTGGACACAAAGTGAAACAGAACCGGGCATCTAGACCGCGGCTTGTTGGCAGCCAGCGAGCAGCGCTATCCGTCGTTAGCCGAAGTGGGTTAGCGGGTTAGCCAGCTTTTGTAATCCGCCGGCCAGACAAATACTCCTCCACTTTAGTCCAGGCCAAAACCGGACTTTTGTTGAAGCCATACGACTCTACAAAGGACAAGGAACGCACCGGCGCTGGCAGGTGGGTCTGTATTCCGTTGCTGCTTTCTGCGGTTTTTGTCCGGAGGAGTTGGCACATTTACTGCTCACACATCGCTAGCTGGATAGCATTGTGTCCAGAGTGGATGCGATGGCGACTCGTGAGAAACGAAACTACGTTAAGCGAATGCAAAACTGACTGCTTGCTCTGTGCAGCTCAGCACAACACAATTGGAGCTGTGTAACGGGGACATAACAACTGTGGCTTTTTATTAAGTCGTCTTTGTTGAAAGTGGGGTGTTATTTGAGCCCGGTCTGGTTGAGTTCCGGGCTGAGAGGGCCTCCACTCCTCTGCCGGTGAGCCACCAGACAGCCCCCATCAGATGTTCGGTTCGTGGAGGATGGCTTGTAGACTCACCAGAGGCAGTGATTTGTTGTATTGCAGTGGATTCTTTAACTTGTTTTCTCTTAATTTTGCTGAGTGAAACGGTCTTTGGTTGTTGCTAACCATGCTGGAGTTCAGTGGCTCCACATGTGATTCATATACATCTGGTTAATGTGTGAACCATTGGGAAGTTATTGACTCCCTTTTTTCTGCTTATGCATCACTCCGTGGGCTCCGTCTTCAGGAGGCTGCTCTGTAATTGATTGGAACAGTACTTATTGATTGACCTGTCAGCGCTGATCCAAGATGTCTTTTGTGGAGCATTGATTTCCAGAGTAAAGAGATGCTTATGATTTATAATTTCCTCTTTCCTTGCAATACACAGACAAGCAAAATGTAATGTCCAGACCTAACTTAATACATCCTGAATTGGTTTGTCCTCTTTAATTATTCAGTCCTTACTACATTTACAGTATCAAATGCTTTGTGTGTCTTAAACCTCAACACAGTCATATCCTACTTCTATTTAAGATTGTTGAAACCTCATCCAAGTCCCAGGAGTACAGATTTATTTGTATTAGTAGTCTGGCTTTAAACCAAACCACATTTTAAAAAATTATTTTTCTTGAAGTAGCCTACATCAATAGGAAAGAATGACATTTGACAAAATCTACTGCAGGTATTCCGATCAAGATTAAGATTTTATTCTAAGTTATCAATTATAATAGACAAGCAAGTTATTCTAAGGCTGGGAGATGTTTAAACAAATAAACACTATATAACATTAGTATAGAAATAATGTGTGCAACGGGCAGTGGTCGAAGGCGGGGACCCTGGCGGTCTGATCCTCGGCTGCAGAAGCTGGCTCTTGGGACGTGGAATGTCACCTCTCTGGT
>JARVJO010000227.1:23536038-23550140 GCA_031762555.1 Cynodonichthys magdalenae
ACTAGGCATCGAAATCTAAAAGTACGAACGATTCCGGGAGAATTGAAACATTAGTCCCGGTTCCAATCGAGACTCGAGACTTGATGCCCAACCCTAGTCACAGTACAGCTTTAAAATATTAAAAAAAGAACAATTTAAAGATGTTTTGTAACAGTTTTTAAAATTGACGTAAAATTGAAGGTTTGAGTTGGCTCTAAAATCTTTGGTTTACATTGTCAATAAATGGGGGGGCTTTCAAGTCAAAGACCAGCGAATGCAGATTCCAGCCTGAATGGTTTATTTGAGCTGTTGTTTACAGATGTGAGTTACAGCTGCATTTATCATGTTGTTTTATTATATGTGCTGTGAAACCGGTTAGGTTAGCACTGGGTAACCAGCACTGATCTGGCCTTGTAACTTCTTGTCTAGTGCATCCAGCTTCTGTGTGATGTCAAGAATAAAAGCGAAGTCCATTTGGGATCACTTAGTACAAAAACAGTCATCCCATCATTCTCCATGAAGTTTCACCTCTGCTCTCAACTCAAAAAAACTCTTGAAGATGTTCCCCCTGCTAAGCCAACATACATCATTATGCTGACAGCATTTTCTCCAAAAAGGCTTGGAACTGCCAGTGCTTCAAGCCCCTGGATCTGATATGGTTGATGTATTTCACAGCAAAGAGCCTGCTGATTGATAATAGTGTAGAGCAACGGCCTCTTCCACACACTCCTTCCAGTTTGAACACAAAATGCCACCAGTCCATTTCTCCTCCTTGCCATTGATGGAACTCCGTCAGAAGTTATTCTAGCAAAACTCTTTCATAGTATGCCTGCATCAACAGTGGAATCACACAGCTGGCAGAATATCTCCTGACTGGTGGTCTGGCCGTGCATTGGAATCTTTGGGCCTCATGCAAGAACCGTTCGTACGAACAGATTTGTTCTTAAGTTGTGCGTACGAGGGATTTAGGAGAACTTATTTCATTCATCAATTTTCTCGTATTCTATGTTTTTCAAATATGAACAAAATTCAGGTCCAGACCTGTGGTATATTTTGCCTGCAGTCAGTCTGCTTGTTATCCAGACAGATTTTCTTCACTAATAACTTTATATTTTTTTAGTTTGAAGATATTTTAAGTTGAAATTAATCACACTCCATAATTACTGTATGTTGACAATAGGCTATTCTGATGGAATTGTAATTATCATTTTAAATGTATTAATATAGCCTAACGATATAATTTAAATTGGTTATTAATGCTGTTGTATAACACTCAAAATACAAACCAACTTAAACTATGCAATAATTTAAGTTTAATTTGTCTCAGTATATAATGAGGTCAACAGGAAGTGAACATAATTAACAGCTTTATTCAGGCATAGATTAGGTAATTTTTTTTAATCAAATTTGATTTTGACCAGATTTATTCAGCACATCAGCTATGCATGTGGGACTTTCTGCTATTTTCTCCAAAGTGACAGATATATTTTGCAAACATTCAAGAATCAAGAACGTTTAAAATATAACTATGACTGTATAAAGCATAAAATGCTATCTTGATTCTTCAGAACCACATCTGACACCACTTACATGTGTGGGAGACTGCGAGGGACTGGCACATCGGTCTGTGGCTCTCCTACTGTGTAAATGAAAATTATTTAACACAGTTGTTTACACTTGAAATAAAAATATTTGACCAAAGGAAAACCGGAGCAGGACTAGAGAGAGAAGAATATGATTCATATTTTTATTTCTGTGACTATACGACCCACAGGAGACATGACATTAACAGCAGTCATCATTTCATCCCTCGGCTTTAGCAGCTCCTTTGGTTCCACAGATTTTCTTTTCAGGACTTTAATCTCCGAACTTGTGAAGTTCTTCTGTTTACTTTTCACTATCATTTTCATGAATGAACAATTCCTCATATGTGGGGCAGGAAGTGTAGCCTTATATGTTGTTTTTGGGTGGTAATTATGCTAATCTCCTCTCCTCGTGCACGAGCACCTGATACACATTCATCATGTTTACGCTGCTCATTTACACACTTTTCCTACAGATAGAAGCGTTTGTTGAATCTGACTTGGCATGTTCGTAAGAACCCTTCATACAAACAAAAGTAAGAGAAATTTAGGATAAGAATACGAAAATGTACTTGTTCATAGACTTGAAGGGAACTATAAGGATTAATGCAATAAACTGAGCTGCCATCACTTCCAAGAAGAACAGGACAGAAAAGAACCAGTGGAGGTTGTGGGTGGAGATGAATTCATCTGTTTATTCTTAAGGAATTTGTAAAAAACATAAGAGTAAATCAATATATCTCTCTTAAAATCATTGCATTTACCCATAGGCTTCACAGCATTTTAGATCTTGTTGATTTTGTATTTTATGTTCAGAAACTTTGTTTTAGTGTTTTTGCATTGCCCCGAGGGAAAGACGTTCAGCTGTGAAGGAAGTGCTGCACAAACATTCTCTGAAGCTTGTTATTGTTTGTGTTGTTTACACAGAGTCTGTCATTGTTGCTTTAAATCCCAAGCATAGAACAGGGGTATAGTTTTCATGTTTTTAAATTGATTTGTTTCTTTGTTTTTATCTTTATTACAGTAATTAGTGCTTTTGTGTGAAAGTATGAACTTTAATTGATTTAGTATCAGCTAACAGATGTTTCTGTGTGTGTTTTAGGTACCCCAGTCAACATGTGTTTTGTTCAGAGCAGAGCTTGTCTGGATCAGGTCCATGTGCCCAGGACAAAGACTCCGACAGCCCTGAGGAGCAGGACTCCACACAGAACAAGGTGCTTTTAAAGTTCTTTATTCACATCACATGTTCTGTTCAGTTAACCTGAATGTTTTGACAGCACCAACCAGAGAATATTTTGTAACTATTTAAGACTGATTTATTTTGTACGACGGAGTTTTAGGGGCACACAACAAGATTTTTCTTGTTTTAAATTACTAGAATAAAGTCATAATATTACAACATTAAAGTCATATGAAAATAAAGTTGTAATATTACAAGATTAAAGTCATAACATTACAAGTTTAAAGTCATAATATTATGAGAAAAAAGTCACAACATTCTTAAATTGAAGCCATACTATACCCTTTACATGAAAAAGCATTTACCACTGCATTAAAATTAGGAATGTTGAGCAACTTGTCGTTCTAGCACATTAGCATCAAATTAGCAATAGGAGGATTTGTGATTGAGCAAACGACCACATGATAAACTGAAGCTGTATTGTAATTAATAGGTGCATTGACAGATTTATTCGTCACATAGCTAAATTTGGATGAAAGCATTTCAACTAACAGTGACCCAAGCCATTGTGGATTACTTCATGAACACAGAGATGTATGGCTGTCCACAGCAGGTGTTAGGAAAATGATGAGGAAATGAGAAAAAAATCAAGAACGCAAAACGGACATGTAAGATTAAGACTTTTTACTCATAATATTATGACTTTGTTCTCGTAATATTACAACTTTAATCTCATAATATTATGACTTTAATCTCATATTACGACTTTATTCTCGTAAAATTACGACTTTAATCTTGTAATATTATGACTTTATTCTCGTAAAATTATGAATTTATTCTCGTAAAATTACGACTTTATTCCTGTAAAATTACAACTTTAATCTTGTATTATTATGACTTTAATCTGGTAATTTTATGACCTTTATTCTCATAAAATTGCGACTTTAATCTTGTAATATTATGACTTTATTTTCGTAATATTATGACTTTATTCTCGTAATATTACGACTTTATTCTCGTAAAATTACGACTTTATTCTCGTAAAATTACGACTTTAATCTTGTAATTGTATGACTTTATTCTCGTAATATTACGACTTTAATCTCATAATATTACTACTTTATTCTCGTAATATTACGACTTTAATCTCATAATATTACTACTTTATTCTCGTAAAATTACGACTTTAATCTTGTAATATAACGAATTTATTCTCGTAAAATTACGACTTTAATCTTGTAATATTACGACTTTAATCTCGTAATATTACGACTTTAATCTCATAACATTACGACTTTATTCTCGTAAAAGTACGACTTTAATCTTGTAATATTATGACTTTATTCTCGTAAAATTATGAATTTATTCTCGTAAAATTATGACTTTATTCCTGGAAAATTACAACTTTAATCTTGTATTATTATGACTTTATTCTCGTAAAATTACGACTTTAATCTTGTAATATTACGACTTTAATCTCATAATATTACGACTTTATTCTCGTAAAATTATGACTTTAATCTTGTAATATTATGACTTTATTCTCGTAAAATTATGAATTTATTCTCGTAAAATTACGACTTTTTTTTCCCGTAAAATTACAAATTTAATCTTTTATTATTATGACTTTAATCTGGTAATTTTATGACCTTTATTCTCATAAAATTGCGACTTTAATCTTGTAATATTATGACTTTATTCTCGTAATATTATGACTTTATTCTCGTAATATTACAACTTTATTCTCGTAATATTACGACTTTTATGTCGTAAAATTATGACTTTATTCTCGTAAAATTACGACTTTAATCTTGTAATATTATGACTTTAATCTTGTAATTTTATGACTTTATTCTCGTAAAATTATGAATTTATTCTCGTAAAATTACGACTTTATTCTCGTAAAATTACAACTTTAATCTTGTTTTATTATGACTTTAATCTAGTAATTTTATGACTTTTTTCTCATAAAACTGCGACTTTAGTCTCGTAATATTATGACTTTATTCTTGTAATATTATGACTTTATTCTCGTAATATTACAACTTTATTCTCGTAATATTGCGACTTTAAAGTCGTAAAATTACGACTTTATTCTCGTAAAATTACAACTTTAATCTTGTAATATTATGACTTTATTCTCGTAATATTACGACTTTATTCTCGTAAAATTACTTTATTCTCGTAAAATTATGACTTTAATCTTGTAATATTATGACTTTATTCTCGTAATATTACGACTTTAATCTTGTAATATTACGACTTTAATCTCATAATATTACGACTTTAATCTCATAATATTACGACTTTATTCTCGTAAAATTACGACTTTAATCTTGTAATATTACGAGTTTAATCTCATAATATTACGACTTTATTCTCGTAAAATTACAACTTTAATCTTGTAATATTATGACTTTATTCTCGTAAAATTATGAATTTAATCTTGTAATATTACGACTTTAATCTCATAATATTACGACTTTATTCTCGTAAAATTACGACTTTAAGCTTGTAATATTATGACTTTATTCTTGTAAAATTATGGATTTATTCTCGTAAAATTATGAATTTATTCTCGGAAAATTACGACTTTATTCCCGTAAAATTACTACTTTAATCTTTTATTATTATGACTTTAATCTGGTAATTTTATGACTTTATTCTCGTAAAATTGCGACTTTAATCTTGTAATATTATGACATTATTCTCGTAATGTTATGACTTTATTCTCGTAACATTACAACTTTATTCTCGTAATATTACGACTTTAATGTCGTAAAATTACGACTTTATTCTCTTAAAATTACGACTTTAATCTTGTAATTTTATGACTTTATTCTCGTAAAATTATGACTTTATTCTCGTAAAATTACGACTTTATTCCCGTAAAATTACAACTTTAATCCTGTATTATTATGACTTTAATCTTGTAATTTTATGACTTTTTTCTCGTAAAACTGCAACTTTAATCTCATAATATTATGACTTTATTCTTGTAATAATAATAAAAAAAAATCTTGTGTGGTCCTAAAACTCCGTCTTAATTTTGTACTGGCTTTTTAGTGTAATCTAACCAAAAAGAAATGAGATATTTAGAGAAATCGCTACGTCTTCTCTGAGTTGGTTTGTAGTATTAATTCTCAGATCTTGTGATGAGATGAAGTAATTCAACAAGGATGTTGGAGTTGTGTTGGCACTTTCATGAACCACTAACCCCAGAGTAAAAGCAGGCATAAAGGAAGAGCAGTTGAATGTATCCATGGAGCAGAATACCCAGTGAGAGACTATTTAGAGCTGCCTGTTCTGATCATCACAGACTGTTGGAGATATGACAAGTAATATGATAAACCCACTGACAAACACTGGACCTGTACCGCCTCATAATTGTAATAAGTAAAAAACTGAGAACGAATCACTAAAAACAATTTAAATTCTATTTAAAACTGTCAAAATAGTTAAACACACAAAACAAAAACAAAAAGTAACACACAACAAGCTAAGTAAAAAAGGAATATGCATTATTTATTAGGAACTACTTTTTGTTGGTCCTACCCTTATGGACCGGCTGCAGCTCTCACCTGTGTTGAAGTTAGTCTCCTGGTATTTTAATAATTATATTGCATACAAGCAAGTTGTCAGAAATGTTCATCAAACGTAAATAATTCCATCTTGATTAGTTTTGTTAGGTGTGTTCTTCACCTGTTCTAACTGTAGAACAATTAAAGGGAGGCGTGTCACACAACTAATGTCCTGACTCAAAGAAAACCCAGAGTTCTTTACAACAGAACCAATCTGCAGAGAGTGAATACGTAGCTATGAATGTTACCACCACATCTGTAACGACTTTCATATTCCCACAAAAAACTCAACTCCTTTTTTTCTTTGCTCTCTACCTGGATATCCAAAACATTAAGATAAGTTAGAATTAGGAGTGTTGTTGAGGTGCTTCCTGTTTCAATTTGAATGATTCACAAATTAATTGTATTCTTTAATCTGTATGTTTCTGCTATCAAGACCTCTAGTTAGCAGTTTAACAGGGATCTCTTTTCTAAATCTGCTCCAGGAGACTGACGAGTGGACGACACATACATCATATGAAATGGGATTAGAGACGGAGAGAGCGGCACAAGAAAAGCTAGAAGACCTAAACCATGAACAGGTCAGAATCATTTTTAACTTGGTAAAAAAATGAAAAGTGCACTTTACAGGATCAAAAATAATGTATTTAGTTTGGGAAAGAAATAGATATAATATCTAAAAGTATGTTTAAAAAAATGATTTTAATGTTTTGTTGTATTGAGACTTCTTTGTTGTAAAAATGACTGCATTTGAAGATTGAACAATACACACAAACTGAACAAAGAAAAGCAAGAAGAATAAATAACACTGATATCAAGTCCTGTAGAAAGTGTAAATATTTTACTGCAGATTACTGAAGATTAAAGTTGTCTTTTGTGTTATCTTTCACCAGACTGTGAATCTGCAAGAAGAGGTGAAGGAGACTAAACCAGACCCAGAATTGGATGTTATACCTGCTGTTCCTGAGCCTGCACCCACCCCAGAGTCCCAGGCTGACTCAGACTTACAGACCCACACACAAGACCATGACCAGGAAGCTCCAGCGTCCCCCACTTCAGAAACGGAGCCAGCACTGCACCAGAGGTCAACAGATGCTTTGCCCCAAGCAGAGATTTCTAATGATGACCCTGCTGGACACCCCAGCCTGGAGTCCAACTCACTGACCCCCCCAGATGAAGCTGAAAGCCTACCTACCTCACATATAGCTGGTCCAGCCCACACAGGGTAAGTTCATGTTCCCTTCGTCACTTCAGACATGTTGGTTGTAACCACAGAGTCGTCCTGTTTGGGTAATAAAAATAACCTTAGATTGCTGCATGTTTTTTATGTTGGTAGAGACAGTTACAGTCAGGACCAGGTTTAACTAAATGTTTCTGTGCTGTCATGTCAGAAGTTGGATGTTTTGTTTGATTTTTCTGTCAGTTTGCTTCTGTTCTCTTCAGTTTTCTTTTGTTTTTTTTGTTACTTTTATACATTAAAATGCTGATGATAAATTGAAAGAGTTTCAAAGATCATATTCAGGACGTTGCTTCTCGGGGAACTGGAGGCACAACCCAAACTGTTTAGTTCACAGATTTTTTGTTTTAATGGACGTGAACTTTGTGAGAAAAATGCTCAGTGTGGACATTGACCCTCGACTAAGACTACTCTCCACTGGAAAGAAGAGTTTCCCTGCCCCTCAGCATCTCTTGTATTGAGCATTGGGACGTTTCAGTCAGGCTGCTACAGCTCCCCATCTAGCAAACAGATTTTCTACCCCTACTGTCATTCCAACTCCCTCTATCCCCCTTCTTTTCTTTTCCTTGCTTTGTGTTTTGACCCCATCCTCCTGTCTCCACCAGTGTAAGGAGGTGTGGTAAACGCCGTGTCCTTTCTTTCCCTCAGTGCAGTGTGGGTTGCCAGTGCAGGAGATGAACTCCCAGTAGACAACTTTGTGTTTGCTGAGCACTCTGATTCACAGAGCAGGGTCATTCCCCCCGAACTGGCAACCTGTGAAAACTCCTTTTTCGGTCATCCTCTCCTCAGGTGAGTTTAACGGTCAGTAGTCGGTCAAAGCAAAGAGACAGGTAATCAAGGTGCAAGCTACACCTCTCTGCTGTGCTCAATCGTTGATCGCTGGCCTTGCACTCCATTTACTCTCGCTTTTTAATTTATTTTTGTTTTTCATTTCCTCTTCTCGTTCTTATTGCCTGCTCAAATGGACAGTCCAACAAAGCAAATATTACTTTTATCTTTGCAACATGCATCCAATATTTCTATTCACTAATTTGTTCGTTCCTGTTTTTCCCCATCCATTCCTCTTTTTCTGTTCACATCGTTGGCATCATTTCTGTGAAATAGTGAAGATGAGCAGCTTTCAAGTCAGAGCCAAAGTTCTGATGTCGACACAGAGATTCAGCCCAATCCAGAGGAGACAGACTTGAAGCAGCAGAGACAGCAGGAGCAGGAGGACAACACTACTCTCCACCGTCAGGACAAGCTGCAGGTTAGCAACTTTACAGTCTATCATTCATTCATTAGAGGGTTTTAGATTTGAGTAGAGAGAGGTTTTGAGATTAGCATGTTGCAAAATGAAATGTCACAGAAATCTAAATAAATGCTAGTCTGCACAAACATTTTCTGTAACATTTCACAGACATTGCAAAGCAATAGATACAGTCGGGGTGAAAAACCACTTGGACTAAATGACGATATGTAAATAATTCATCAGTATATCCCATCATCGTTTCTATACAGCTGCTTTGTCCTGTTCTGTGTCTGAAGGATGAAACCTGTCGCAGCTGACACTGGGGGAGAGGCAGAATACACTCTAGGTTTTCAGTCTGTCACAAACTGAACACAGACCAGTAACCATGCATGTTAGAAACACCTGTTTTCCTAATATGCGAGTCTCTGAACTGTGGTGGGAAATTAAAGCCGTAGAGCAGAAACACCACAGTGAGAACCTGCAAGCTGCTGTCAGAAAGGCCTCAAAACAAACAGTTGCTGGAAAATAATGTATCACTTCAGGGATGTGATCAGTGGCTGAAGGCTGCTTGTGGGTCATTTAGTCAGTTTGCATGTGTGTAAGAACAGAAACAGCATCTGCAGGCAAGTTTCACATGAATGTTTCAAATATTCACAGAGCAGATCTGCTCAAGCATAGAGAAGCATTCGACAGCGTTGTGTATCTTATCCTGATGTGACCTGCTTTCAGTTGCTTTTCATGGTTGAATGATGATAAATGTGCATGTAAGCAAGAGAACGCTTCTTTTCATCAACATTATGTTGCTCATTTAGAGCAACAAACTGTTGACTAATCTGTTTGTGTGAGGCACACATTCTTGTCAGGTTGTTTGGGGTTTTACATAAGAGTCTGTCTGAGTTGGTGGATTTTTAGGATCAGACACTTTTGTGAGGTCCAAAGGGCTTTTACATAATCCATGAACAATGTAATTCCCAGCCCCATGCATCTCCACACTGAAACAGCCGGGGGCTGGCTGAGGACCATGAAGTGTGCATGAAAGCCTTGATTGTTGAAGCACATTATACTTTATGAATATGTGTAAATCTCTGAGTCACTGATGCCAAGGAACCAGTTTGTTCTTTTCACCGCAATACTATAAGGTATTTTGTACTCTGTAGATGTGTGATTTGGATGTTTTTGTTTTTCAAATGGGGGAGGCTGAGGCCAAAGAAGCTGATCCTTCAGTACCCAGTAAAGATGACTTCCACACCTTTGATGAGTGGAGGAAGCAAGTTATGGAGAAAAGTAAGTGCAGACACAAAAAAAACATGTTCAAATTCATATAAATAGAAAAAATAAATCACAACTACAGTAGAAATAATGAGTTGTATAATTTTCAGTAGATGAATACTAATCCATCGGTCTGGTCTCGGGGGGCAGCAGCTTGAGCAGGGAGGTCCAGACTTCTCTTCCAGCTCTTCTGGGAGGATTCCAAGGTGTCCCTGACCAGATGAGAGACAGTCTCTTTATCATGTCCTGGGTCTTCCATAGGGTCTCCCCTCAGTCGTACATCCTGACCAGATGAACCACCTCAACTGTCTCCTCTCGATGTGGAGGAGCAGCAGCTCTCCTCTCATTCCTACAGAACTCAACTTCTCACTCTATCTCTAAGGGAAAGTCCAGCTACCCTGCAGAGAAAACTCACTTTAACCGCCTGTATCTGCAAACTTATTGTTTCGGTCCATAGGTGGGGGTAGGAACATAGACATAAACAGAGAGCTTCACCTTACAGCTCAGCTCCTCTTCACCACATCAGACTGATACAGAGTCCACAAAACTGCAGAAACTGCATCCATCTGTCAATCTCACGCTCCATTCTTCCCTGACTCGTGAACAAAACTCCAGGATACTTGAACTCCTCCACTTGAGGCAGAACTTCACCCCCAACCCGGAGAGAGCAATCCCCCCTTTTCTGACTGAGGACCATGAACTCAAGTTTGGAGGTGCTGGTCCTCATCCCAACTGCTTCACACTCTGTTAAAAAACAGAGATGAAATCCACTGAACCGGACTCCCTGCACCGAGAAATTCTATCTGTAAAAATTATGAACAGAATCGGTGACATCATGCAGACCTGGCAAAGTCCAACGCCACCCTGAAAGGGTTCAACTTACTACTGGCATTGTGAACCAAACTCTTGCACCACTTGTATAAGGACTGAATGGTCCGTAAGAACGGACCCTTGATCCCACACTGTGTAGAACAGTTGTGGAACACGGTCGAATGCATTTTCCAAGTCCACAAAACACAAACTGGATTAGCAAACTCCCATGACCTCTCAAGGACCCTAGTGAGGGTAAAGAGTTGGTCCATTGTTCCACAGCCAGGATGGAACCAGCATTCTAGGGCTGGACGATGTGGTTAAACTTTATGTCACGATGTAACTCCTAATTTTGGTCAATAGAGTATAATTTCAGTATTGATGTGAATAATAAAAGTATCAGTATGTACTGTACCTACAAACCTGATGTCATTTAAGATTTCTTTAATTAGAATTATGACTAGCAGGGGTCAGAAGTGTTATTTAGGTTGTCTGAGACAATTTATCTTTGTTCAGACAAGCAGATCCCGCCTCCTGGTTGTCTGGTGGACTAACAAAAAGAAAAGATGTAAAGTTCTCCTCCACGACGGTGAGCCGTCATTTGTAAAAATGAAAGGAGAAAAAAAATTCTTTAAGCCGTCCAGATTTTAAACTGACAGTTCTTTCAACCAATAGAGAAAACCACAGTCAAAGTTCTACCCAATCAGAGCAGAGCAGGGCGGGTCGTGCTGTCTGACTGACAGCAGTTTAGGAAGAAGCTCGTGAATGAGTGGGACTGAGTGGTGGTGGAGAGTGATGCTTGGGTAACCTCGAGGTGTAGAAAGTTTTTCAGTCAAAATATATTTTGCTGCTTTAACCCTTGAGCCTTAAGTACTCTGTGTGCCTCTTTGTGAAGTCTGATGAAGAAGAGGAGGAGGAGGAGGAGAACGAGGAAGTTCTACTAAGCAGCTCCTGAAACTGTCAACCTGGCTGACTGAGAACATTTGTGTAAAGTACACAGTGTATACAAAAAATACACTTATTAAATGACATTTTTCATGAGAATTTTGCCATTTTTCATACGGACAACCAAAAATTTTGTTGGACAACCAGCTTTTGTCAACAGGTTGTCTGTTGGTCGACCTGAAAAAATCCTTATGTCTACCCCTGACTAGTCAGAACAAAAAGTGAGATATCTCAAATTTACTTTATGACTAGAGATAATTTGGTTGTTATCTGAAATATATGTTGCAGATAGTCAGTAATTTATTGCAGATATCTTGAACTAGAGCCTCCGTACATGGGATTGAGAAGGTCAGAGAAATATTCCTTCCACCTCCTGATGACATCACTGGTTGAGGTCAACAACACCCCACCTACACTGAACAGTGTGAGTGAAGTTGTTTCCCTGCCTCAGCCGCTGGATGGTTTGCCAGAATCTCCTCAGATCTGATGAAGCCAATACTCCTCAGCTGCCCCCGAGTCCTACCAGCTAACAAGATTTCTCACTGTTGACATTTGTGTCTCTGTTGTTTTTATTCCTTTCACTGTAACGAGCCTGATCCTAACATGTTTTTATTCAGGTCAGACTCTCCATACCTCCACCAGTGGCAGCCCCCATCCAGTGAAGAAGGTCCAGAAAAACTTCAAGAATAATTATGCTTCTGTGGAGTGTGGTGCCAAGGTCCTGTCTGCAAACAACGAGGCCAAGGTCACACACTCATCACTAACCGCTAACACACACACACACACACACATTCTGTAACATTAAAAAACAATTCAATAAACCTGCTTCTTTTACAGTTCAGCACATTTTAAGATAGTTTGTCATTTATGTTTATATTTATGTAAGTGTATAAATGTGATGGCTTTTACATTTGTTTATGCTAACATTCATTTATTCCTTCTTTCCAGAGTACTTCAGCTATTCTTATGGAAAATATGGACCTTTACATGTTAAATCCTTGCAGCAACAAAATCTGGTAGGTGTTCTGACAGCAGTTTCACTGAGCCCATAACCGAGGAGTTTCACATTTAATGAACTTGTTTTCTTTTCAGGTTTGTGATCGAGCTCTGTGAGCCCATACAAGTCAAACAGCTGGACATTGCCAACTTTGAGCTTTTCTCATCGACACCTAAAGACTTTTTAGTTTCTATAAGTGACAGGTAGGTTCCTGGTGCCGTATGAGCTGTAAACATACTCTCACTTTTTTCTTCTGTCTGGGAAAGAATACAGGACAAATGAGATGTTTTTAAGATTGTTTATTTGGTCGCTCATGAGATTCACTTACATCAAACAGCTCAAACATTAAGAATTAACCCTTTCATTAAAACCTTGTCTGTGCTTCAGTTTAACATCTGAGGAACATAAAAAGGTCAAACCCTTCCTTCCCTAGATAGTAAAATATAGTACACAGTAAGTTGTCCATGATGCAACTCTACAGATATTTATAATAAAACATGTCATCAGAATATGGCTCCACGTTGGATCTTATTTTTTTAAGACCACTTCCACCAGTAAAAAGCATGAGTGGTTCTTGTAAAGTTTGCTGCTCTGATCATAAAATGGTTTGATAGGCTGATAATCATCAACAGGTAAGTTCTTCACAGCTGCACTTTACTGTTCTTACATGTTCTTTAATGGAACCGTTTGTTCATTTACACCAGGGACAACATCATAATCAGTGATATTAACCCTTTAGCTCCCAGTAGTTGTAAAATACTCAGCAGAAACATTGTTAGGATTGTTGTGTGATTTACTGATGTACCAACAGTACTCTTATCTTAAGTTTATCAATGTCAGAGCTGCAGCTGCATGTGTTTACCCTTTAGGATCTATTCCTAGCCCTGATTTGCTACAAATAGTAAATAGGTTTCCCGCTTCTCCCTTAAATGACGTCTCTCTGCACATAATGAATGCAGCATCATTTACAGCCAGGCTGTGAGAACTAGTTTAATTTTTGAAGTAATCTGCAGTCCTTACATGCATGTCCTGTTTCCTCTCTGTGTTTGCAGATATCCCACCAACAAGTGGTTAAAGCTGGGTACTTTTCATGCCCGGGATGAGCGGATAGTCCAGAGTTTTCCTCTGGATGAACAGCTTTATGCTAAATATGTGAAGGTACTTTCTTTTTTTCATCTTTTGTAATTATAATAGAAAAGTGATCAAAGTGTACAGTAGTGTTGTAGTACTTGAGACCGGTCTTGGTCTTAAGACCGGTCTCAAGACCACTTTTTGATGGTCTTGGTCTTG
>JARVJO010000227.1:23550240-23564596 GCA_031762555.1 Cynodonichthys magdalenae
GTCTTGTCTTGGTCTCGAGACACTGTGGTCTTGGTCTTGACTTGGTCTCGGCTTAGGTGGTCTTGACTACAACACTAGTGCACAGTTAAGCTAGGTTTATGGTTGAGGCGTCGCGCCATAAGTGACGCGATCTTGCTGTCCCCACCCCTGCGCGCTGTCCTGACGCGTGGTCGGGCACCTCTGCTGGATTTACGATTAGTTAAAACTGAAATCCTAATTTAACTAACATAAAACACAGAGATTGAAGAGTAGGAGTTGGTTCATCATAAGTGAGCTGAAGAAATAATTAAAGTTTGTTTAATTAAAATGAACTTCACAACCAGGTCTGTTTATGTTCAGATTTTCTTTTTCCAAGATTTGTGTTTATCTTGCAGTTCAGCTATATTCCTGTCAAAAACCTTATCAGACACAACAATCAGGCAGCCCTTTATCCGACACGGTTCCTGCAGAGCCTTGAAAAATATGGAAGTATGAAATATTCTTTGAGTTGTATCTAAAGTCAGGTTTAAGAAACATTTATGTTTCCAGACTTTATTTCTTTCCTAAAAAACCTTATAGTTTTAAAATAAGTAGCCCAAGCATTGTGTGGATGTTAATGTTTATATGTAAGAAAATATAGTTTTTTTTGCTGCCCTATTATTTGTTTGCCATGTGTTGCCTACTCTGATGATAAATGAGTTATTTAGACGTGTTGCATGTAATTTAGAAACTCATCACAAAACAGGCAAAAATATCCTTTTTTTTCTCTCAAAAGCAGAATTTTCTGCTGTCCATCTTTTCTGTCCAGTCTGTACACAGATAATAAACCCTTCTGTGTTTCAAACGGCTGTGAATTTATTAGGAAATCTGGAAATTTGTCTGGAAAAAAACTGGAATTTTAAAAAGACAAAGCTGTTCTAATCTGATTAGAACATGTGAAAATAACACATTAGTAATTATGTTTGTTTATATATTTATTCTTTTTATCCTTTGCTTAAGAGTATATTATAATAGATTTGTTTTAAAGTTCAGGGATATGCAGATGATTCTGTGATGTCCACAGGAAGCAGCTGGTGTTTGGTCCAGTATCCCACTGGCTTCACGATTCATCTTTACACTAAAAAACATTTTTTTTTCACACCAGCAAGCAGATGACCCAAAACCAAGTGTTTATGTGAACAGAGGAAGACTTGATGTGTTCGGTCTGTACAAGTACCTTGATGTCCTGTTTGACTCAAATACTTTCAGGCAAAGATTAATATACAAAAATTAAACTTGGCAAATTTTCATCACATTCGACCTTTTCTCACTTCACAGGCTGCTAAAACTTACATGCATGCTAAGATTTTATTTTCCTGTCTTATTTTGTCAAAACTTGGTCCCATAAAACAACAAAAACCATCAAGTGTCTCTTCATAAACACAGATTTAGTCAGACAACCTCATCATGTTCACTACTGTAATATCATCAGGACATAAATTATCACAAGTTCAGTGACGTAAGTCTTGTTTTTAGGGTCTTAAATGAACCTGCTCCACCTCTAAACTCTTTGAATCAGAAATACGAACCCAGAATAAAGTCTAGATCTCAGACTAGAGGGGACTGCATCAGAACCAGAGCACATCAGATACTGATAATTATTTTCATTTTTAAAAAGAAACTTAAAGTTTGCCTTTAAAATCAGTCATTTATCCATTCTTATTAATCCTGCTGTTTTATGTTTTGTTGTGTTGTTGTATTGGTCTTGTGTATTTGTTTTCTAAACAGTTTTTCTTGTTTTTATCTGCTCAGGACAACTGATGAAATGTAGCCGTTGAGTTAATTCTGGTGCCTTTAGAATATTGATTAATGTGCCTAATATCTTTAAATAAATAAATGAAATGTTTCAGTATGAAACAGAGCAGCAAAATTTAACTTAAATTTGCTTTCAAATGTTCACTAATTCTAAATACTGTATGAAAGGAAATGAACTCTGCACCTTTTTGTACATCTTTTCCTTAATCGGTTCCTTTTCTACATTCAAACCTAAAAAGATGAATGTTTCCTAATGAATGCATGTTGGGTGGTTAGATTATCCTCCCTGTACCTGTGTTGTTTTTTGTATTTATGAAATGTGCCTCTGTTTTTATGAGCCAGACATAAGTTTTTACATTAAACATGCTGTAATGCACCAGTAACACAAGTGTGATCAGTGTTCATCTGAATGTGTGTAAAAAGAAAATCCTTTTCTAAACTCTGCTGTCTCTCACTGATTATTCTGTCTGCATGAGAAACCCTGATTCATGTCTAGATAGTCGTCCTTTTTGGGATTTCTTGTAGAATTAGTCCTTCCAGTGTTTTGTCCTGTAACGAGACGTGTAGAGCTGGTTTGTGTCTGTCTCCTCTGTTCGTTACAAACATCTGTTCAGTGTGTTCTTGTGAAATTCAACAGCACTTATTATTATCAGTAATGTGCTTGTTTGGTTTCCTGAAAGCTGAATGCAGATTTTTGACTTGCTTATAGCTTGAAGTATTCTTTATTGTGATTTCTTGTTTTATTTCTGTCTCCTCCTGTCGCTCTCCTGTCTTCTGCTCACATCAGATGTTCATCAAGTACATAAAGGTTAGAACTCCACTCTTCACTGTCAGAGGTTACACCTTATATGAACTTCACTTCATGGTGATTTAGAATAACGGGTTATCTTCTGGACATCATCTTTTTTAATGCATGTAAACTGTAATAAAGCAGCTGAAGACGTGTTGAAGCTGGGCCAGCTACTGTTCATTTAGTGGATAATGAAGTGGGCATATGAAGGGGTTTGTTTTATTTGTCTTAGTAAAGTGTAGCTGATGATGTGATTTTAAATCTGCTCATGTTTTCTGCAGGTTGAACTCCTGTCCCACTTCGGGTCTGAACACTTCTGTCCTCTCAGTCTCTTCAGGTAACGTCTTCATTTTCTCTGAATATAGATGTTAAGCTTAAACTACATTTTGTTCCAGCTTATAGCAGTCAGAATGTTAGCGTAGCTCAAAGTGAGTTCATCATCATTTTACCTTTTTCTTTAGGGCTGTTTCAAAGTTTTCTTTGGAGACACACTAGTTATTTTTTCACCCTACAGCAGGGTTATTCAACTAAACTGCTCCGGGGGCCACAGTTACTGCAGGTCAACAGCTCAGGGGCCGAACATCAATTACAAAGACCTGTGACCTTTGAAATAGTTTATTTTGCTGTATTTAATCATGAAAAGAACATACAGAACCCTATAAAAGTAGTGATAATTGAACAATATCAAAAACAAAAACACTTTATGCCTCCTATTTAACACAAATATTTTGATATCTCTGAATTGCCAATTTTATTTTCACTTTCATAGTTTTATCTTCAATTGCTTGTACATTTAACTATCTGTAGTGTGCACAGAAATGGTTTTTACCAGCTTTTAGACAAAATTCTGACATTTCTGTAGATACCAAACATGTCTGTCTTTAACTTAAAATAACTTACAGTAATTAAAGTAGAAAACCAGGGGTTTGGGCTGAAGAGATGAATGAACCCATTGGCGGGCCGAACTTTGGTCACTCCCGGGCCGGATGTGGCCCACGGGACGCCAGTTATATAGCTCTGCCCTACAGGCTGCAGTAGAAACAATTTCTCAGGATCTCACTACACAAAAAGCAAACCTTCAGTCTTCCACAGTTGGTGTTTAGTGCAGGAATACGTTCTCATCTTCTGCCCAGACAACATGGCATAGAATCCCACATTTAAATTTGTCTTCTTTTCCACACTTGAGGAAAAATAATCAGACATCTTCAAGTCACATGTTTACACTTTTACCATTCAGCTGTTTAATTCTACTCCGGTTCAGAAGCTGCTTCATGCAGACATGTTGAGTTTTATTCTGGATGGTTTCAGCAGCTCGGTTTCTTGTTGCTTTAACTCATGAAACAACGTCTTTTTCCTGCTGTGTGTACTTTAACCTTTGTTTTGTAGGACTGTTACAGTGTAGTCTTTGTCTGTCTGTGTTGTGCAGGGTGTTTGGTACCAGCATGGTGGAGGAGTATGAGGAGATAGCAGATTCCCAGTATCCCTCTGAGAGACTGGAATATCTGGATGAAGACTATGGTAAGATGCTGCTCTGTTTTCAAAGAGTTTTTAAGCTGCTTTGTTTTGTACACATTACATGTGACTCAAATCATAAACTACAAATTACAAAAGCAAGAGTCTAAATAAATCAAATTACTTCCTACATTTGTAAGAATCATTTATAAACAAACTGTTCCTTTCATCTGTTTCTCTTCATTTGCACATGAATGATGTTCACGTTTAATGTGTAATATAAATGAAGGTTTCTTTGACAGCAATAACATTCTATGTATTTTACCTCAGATTATCCTCCTGGCTACCAACCATCAGAGGAAAAAGCCTCTAAAAACCTGCTTGGTTCAGCAACCAGTAAGTAAACACACTCATGTATCTGAGCAGCAGATTGTCGGTGAATCTGCCACAAGAATGCAAAAAATAGGCTCCAACCATGAGATCTGCAGGGTGTGTGGTGAAGAGAGGTTTACACAACATTTAGAAAAAAATATCTTTCCCATTAATTTGACTGAGCCGAGTGCAGGGAATTTATTACACTGCAAACATAAATTCATATAAAACACTGAAGTTTGACACTGTATTTAATGTTAAATGTTAAAAAGTTAAATTATTTGTTGTTGCATACATATGTTTTGATGTTTGTCTGTTCAAGCTGTAAACGAATCATTTTTAAGACCACTTCCACTAAAGAATTCTTGTAAAATTTACTGTCTGATCATAAAATAGTTTAAAAGCTGGTAAGTTCTTCACTATTCTAGCTTCAGTTTCATGTTCTTACATGTCATTAAGTTATTTATCCATTTACACCATGGACACAACAAACACAAACATTTCTATTGTTCAGAGACGCGTGTTCAGGACTGTCAGCTGAGAGAAGACACACTTTGAATACTCTGACAGTGTTTTATACATCATTCCTCTGGTTTATGCTGTTGATCAGCTGCACATGAAGAGCTGAGAAGCTGTGTCTCCATTCATTAGTCTAACTACAGTCATTCTGTTAAAACATCTAATATTTTAATCTAATCTCCCTCAGACAAACTCACAGGTTGGGTTTTATGGGAAAGCTTAAGATTTATGATTTTTATTAAATCACAGCACTTTTGGAAAGACACTGGTCTATCTCCAGGTGCATCCTTTAAATTTATATTAATTACAAAAATTATTGTAATCATCCGAGGCTCACCTAGTTTGTTTTATTGGTTCTCTTTGAGAGAAGCTAACGGCAGGAGAAACAAAAGCTGTCAAAGAAAAGAAGTGATGAACACATAAAAACTGTTCTGAAGCAGAGAAACCTCAAGGCCCCGGGCCCTTCATGTCTTCAGGTGAATGATGTGGGTGTTTCTTTCCTTCAGATGCCATCCTGAACATGGTGAACAACATCGCTGCCAACGTGCTCGGTGGCAAGCCTGGACTAGAGGCTGAAGCAGAAACCAGAGGTTCTCCTCCTTTAATCTGTTGTGTTCCTCATTTCTTTACCCTGAATCATTTTTATCAGGTTTTCAGGTTCTGCACCAGTAAACTGTGCTTTTATCAGCCATGTGTTTCAGCTGCCTCTGAACTTCTGACAGCTTGTAGAAACACGCAGAAAAACAGATTGAACATCTGATTTATTTTCTGTAAAATGATTAAGTTTTTTAGTTGATTATGTAAGCACATAGGGTTAAAGTCACTTTAGTTTTATTTATGTAGAGATGAGGAACAAATGTTAGGAAGATTTAGTTTGCCTCCATGGACTTATTAATCCTGCAGCTCGCACCAGAAAACAACTTTCTTTCTGCATTCTGAAACAAAGTTGTTAATAAGGATTTCCTGATTTATTTCAAGTATGTAAGAGAAACTCTGACACACTGAGTTTCACTCAAATATCTCTAGAAGTGAAATAAGACATTTTCAGAGATTTTTGCATCTCTTGAATGTGTGCTGATGGACTTGTTGTCCTGACATGTTACTGTCTTCAAAAGCTCAACAGAGTCTGAAACTAGTTTTCCATGTTGACTTTGAGCCACACCTTGTTATTAATATGAAGTCTAACAGGTTCGTCCATGTTTAACCGTCAGTAATTTACACATTAGCATCAATTAAAACTCTCTGAAGTTGTTGAGCTTGATAATAAAACACTCACCAGTCCTCCTGACTTAGTATTATTTATTAATCCGTTCTTATATTTCATCTGTTTTTGTGCTTGAACAGCAGAGGTGTGTAAAGTACTTGATAAAAAACTAAGTAAAAGTACAAATATCATACCAGAAAATGATTTTGGTAACATTTAATTTCACTGATTTATTATTTTTTTATTGTTATTTTACCATTCTTTAACCAGGCAAGTCCCGTTGAGATCTCAGATCTCTTTTTCAAGGGAGGCCTGGAGGCAACCTATTGTACATGTTTTTAGGGGTGGGGGAAACCGGGGTACCCGGAGAAAACCCACACAAGCACGAGGAGAACATGCAAACTCCACACAGAAAGACCCCAGGTTCCAACCCAGGACCTTCTTGCTGTGAGGCGTCTGTGCTAAGAAAGGGACTTAAGTGAAAGTAAAAGTACTTGTACACACTCTAAGAAATGAATGATTGAATTTATTTAACCAAGTTATTTTAACTGGTTCCATTAAACCGAGTTAATAAAATTAATCAAATTATACATTTACTCGTCTCGGTTCAGTGGAACCAGCTGACTTGGTTGAGTAAATTCAACACTTCATTTTTAGAGTGCAGAAACAACTCCTCATGAGTTCAGACAGATTTAATTGTAACGAGAAACTAGGTATTTGAATGTACTAAAGTAAAAGTTAGGATTTAAAAAATACTCCTAAAAAGAACTTAAGTACTGTAACAAAGTAAATATACTTAGTTACTGTAAACCTCTGCTGAAGAGTTAAACACTCTGGTTCTGAACATCTTCAGCAGAACTCAGTCAAGTTTGAACAGATTTATACTTCTAGAGCTTGCAGCAGAGGAAATGTATTCAGCAACTAAGAAATGTTTTGTTTTTGTTAGTTTTTAGTTATTTATAAGTCACACTACACAGAGTTTCTTTTTCTAACTACTAGTTGCATCTGTCCGTGTTTGGATACAGGCTGTGAAACTGGGTCAGTTTGTTTTCCTGCAGCTTCAGTGGTCTGACTGTTTCTGCAGGAGGCACCCAGCTGCATTTAATTAGACCCAACTTCAGCACAGAGCTCAGATATGTTGTAACGTCGCGCCTGTTTCTAGTTTAGTTTACCACACAATAGTTACTCACTTCTTCTACAAAGGTGTTTGGTTAGAGGGGTTAACATTTCACATCTTTTCCTGTCTTACATTTTTATTCTTCTTAAGTTCTAAGAAGAATAGAAATAAAAACTGTTGAAACAACAGAAATGTTTCTAATTTTTCTTTGTCTTTCTATCAAAGAAAACAAGCAGACTTCCTGTCTTCCTTCAGGCTCCACAGTTACAGAAATTTATTCCAACTTACACCCACAAACCCCAGAGACTGGCTGCAGGAGGGACCAGTCTGAACTGGCTCAGACTGGTTCCCCATAGTTTTTCCAAACCTTTTTCCTGCCACTCTGTGTACTTGTTCATTTATCTCTTAGTGTAGGAAGGAAAATACTTTCTTACATTTGTTGTTTAGGAGCATGTGTGTGTCCCCCACTGATAATTCGTTAATTGTGCAATTTTCCAAATCCCAGGTAATACAACAGCAGAGGGGAGTGAAAAGGAGAGCCCAGACGTTAAAGCAGAACCTGATAAAACCCCTCCAGACTCAGCAGTGTAAGATCAAACTCTAAATCAGTTTTCCACAAAGATGAGTGAAGTTAGGATCTCTGAAGGTTTATTGATATGTTTTGTTGATTTGTATTCATCTTTCCTCAGATTTGAGCCAGAGAAGTCTGAAGAGTCCTCTGTCTCTGGTGACTTCTTATCACCTGAGTCCTGTGAGGACAAACAGATCGTAACACTTGTAGAGGAGGAGGATGACGAAGATCTCAGCCAGTCTACTGTCATTCTGTTGGATGAGGGAGAAGAAGATGAAGAAGACAAGAGGGAAGAGAAAATGAGGAAGGAGGCTGACAGGAACCAGTGGGAGAGCCAGACATACTGTCCCTTCTCGTCCCTCACCTCCTTGTCTCTGTCCTGCGTGGTCACTCTCCCAGAGCTGCTCCACCGCTGGTGTTCTGCCAGACTGGCCAAGGAGCGGCTGCGCAGCTTCAGGAAGAGACAGCTCAGCTCTCAGACACTCACCCACCCTGACGTACAGAGTCCTGTCCCCCAACACACACCTCCACCGGTCCCTGCTCCTACACCTCCTCAAGAAGCTCCTCCCCTCACAGAAAAAGCTCCAGAACCTGAGGTCGTTACTCCGGGCCACAGTGAGGCGTCACCTCAGACCGAGGTCCCCTCAGCTGACATACAGACAGACTCTCAGCCTGATGCACACACTCCAGACAGCATCCTCCTCGAGCCCAGCAGACCCTCCACCATCCCCCCTCACAGCATCTCAGCCACTCAGAGCTCCCTGGTGCAGCCCACCCCCGTGTTGGAGGACTTGTTTCCTTCTGGTCAGGATGCAGCCCTGGACCCCAGCCCCACACCCCCCCTCCAAGCCGTCTCCGTACCAGAGACCCAGCAGGCCAGCAGTGCCACCCTCTCTCTTTCTGTCAGCTCTTCTCAGCCTCCAGCTTCTGAGAAAACCTCTTCTAGCATGGTGGCCCCCTCCGCCAAAGATCAACCTGTTCCCACTGCGTCTAGACCTGAGGACCCCCTCCCTCCTCCCACTGAGCTGCCAGCAGCCTTCCCACCACCCGACATCCACACGGATTCATTTAGTGGGAACACACAGAGACCAAACATTCAGACTCCTCCGGTTCAGGGGGAGCAGGGGGACACACTCTCACAGACAGAGCCCCATCAGGTGGAGGACACAGTGGAGGGGGACCTGGTAAACACTAACGGCCACCAGCGGACAGCTACAGACTTCTATGCAGAGTTACAGAATGGACTAGATTATAATGGTGGAACAGGAAACGGGAACGGAGGCTCAGTTCATGGCTCCAGTCAGAAGGAGAGCGTCTTCATGAGGCTGAATAACAGGATCAAAGCTCTGGAGATGAACATGAGTCTGTCCAGCAGATACCTGGAGGAGCTGAGCCAGAGGTGAAACACTAACTGTGTCCTGAAGAAAATCTTATTGTTTACACATCTTCACATCTGTGTGGTTTTGTCTTCTTCAGATACCGTAAACAGATGGAGGAAATGCAGAAAGCTTTTAATAAAACCATCATTAAGCTGCAGAACACCTCCCGCATCGCTCAGGAGCAGGTCCCTTCACATTTACTTTTCATGTTGGAAAAGAAACTGCAAACAGTTGAAATAATAAGACTGAGTGACGACTGATCAACTGCTGTGGCTTTTTTCTGCTTATTTTAACAGGACCAAAAGCAGACCGAGTCCATCCAGATCCTGCAGAGCCAGCTGGAGAACATCACCAGGCTGATGCTCAACCTCACAGCGACAGTGAGCCGACTGCAGGGAGAGGTATCACATCTGAGCTCACTTCCTTTTACTTCAGTTCTGTTTCAGAGCAACAAATCAAGTCAAACATCATAAGGAATGACCCAGGTTTTAACTGCAGAGGCTGGCAAACACCTGCAAAATAACACATTTAAGAGAAAATCAGTGGTTTGGGATAAAGTTGACTGTGTCTAATACAGTTATAATCCCCTCCACATTTCAGAAATGAGAAAAACAAAGCAACTGGATTTTTATTATTCTGTAGCTGAAAATGTTTCACTTCCCATCTAGGAACTTTATCAGATTCAAACTGGAGAGTATATATAGTATACTATATAAGTGCAGTCCATTTTAATCTGTTTATTCACATTAAATACTTTGTGTATAAATATGGCTTGGATAGGAAAGTGTTTATATGTATTTTTTGAATCACAAAGAAGAAAAATGACACATTTACTACAGAACCAGCTGACTTAAGGGATTTGAAGTCATGTAACTTGTGGACACTGAGACCACCAAGCACTTACTGAGCCGCAGCATGTTCTGTTGGTACCAACATATTCACACTGCAGTCCAAAACCTTGGTCTGATCTTACTGATGATGGTCAATATAAATCAGAGGAGTCATGTTGGACCCTTAACCTTGAAGATGACTTGTTCAGAATGGTGCATAGAACAAGTCAGTGACAAAAATACATACAGTAAACACAGTTTAGTTCTTGTCCCAGTCATCACTAAATACCTGAGGGGGTGGGGGGCACCATTTACACCCCAAATACAATAATGATTCTATAAACGTGTGAAAAGAACGGTTAAAGCAGACGTGTGCATGTTTGGGCAGTATGCAGTATTTAGTTGTGAAGGAATCAAAGGAAAAAGGTTGTGAAACTGTGGTTTAAAGTCAAAACAAAGGTTTTTATTCTCCAGAATTGTAAACAATAAAACCTTCTTGTTTTACTTCTCATCTTGATGAAATTTCCACTTAAAAGTGACAAAACGTTCAGTATAACTATTGTCATGGATATTATGTTAGGTGTCTACAAATCCTTTATTTTTCCTTGACATTACCGTTAAAAGTTCTGGTCCTTGTGTAAATAACTTTAGTGCTAGATCAACTGTTTTGTGGCCATTTATCCAGTAATACTGCTTTATTCTGTGTTCAACTCTGGTTCAGATTCATTCGTTTTAAAGCTGAGGACATGCAGCTCTCAGTGTCTGAGTTACAATACACAACTTGTCTGTTTTTATCCTGAACAGCTGACTAACAGGAGCATGACTCAGCATTTCATTAGACTGAAGAGTGCAGGAGAAAGCAGCTCTGTACAGAGGAAGAACAAGATATTCTGACAGGATTTTCCTTTTACACAGATCTGTGTAACAGACCATTAGATGGTTAAATAAGCCTTTTTCATTTTAATAATTCTGAACAAAATGTATTATTCAGCTCATTTCAACATAACTATATTTGATGGTGTGAAACTGAACGTGCTGCCACCTCTCGAGGCCACACATCTGTGGAGTAGAAAATACCAAAACAAATTCCTGATGAACTAACAAATCTCTGAAACCTGAGGTAAACACTCGGTCCAGAAACAAGTCTGTTGTATTCTCCAGATTTGTTGGCTCGAGTGTTTGTTAGGGTAAATGTAGAGAATGTTAGAAGTCCTAAACACAAGTCAGACCTGTGTTTATGTTAAGATAATTCACTTTTATCTGAATAGTTTGAAAAGCAGACTTAACGAGTTCATGTTCTGTTGACTTTTTATTCACTTTGTTTTGTTTGGCTTTTGTTTAATCTCAGCTCACTTGAGTTAAAAACTGATTTATATAAAAATATTTGCATGTAGGATGAGTTGTGTGCAGCTAAATATCGTGCAGCTGCTTTTTCTAGGAAAGATATTTTGTATTAAATTTGTGCACCACCCTCAGATGTCAGTGTCACTTGAGTAACGTGTCAGTCCCTGCCACAAACATTTGTTTTTCATCTTCTGTGAGGTTTGTTAGACTTTTTACTGACCATCTTTGGGAAAGTGAATTATCACTTCGTAGAAATATTTGTCCCACTGGACAAATAGCATTTTGACTTGCAAACTGTTTGCAGAACAGGTTGAGATGCTATCTCTTACCTGTTTATGTTAGCTGAGGAACAGCAATATCAGAACATTTCAACAGACACCTCCAGGGACATCCTGACATTTTTACCTCATGGTTCTCTCTGAGGCTTTGAGCTGCAAGCAGGAGGGAGGTAACACCTTTGAGCCAGGGTTAGCTCTGCCTGTGAACACATATAGAATCTGGAATCAAATGTAAGAAGTAGGCTTGTTGCAATGAGCAATATATCAATTATTCATGTAATAAATTAAAATTAGGTTGATACTTTTTATTTGCCTGTTTGTTTTCTTCATGTCTCCCTCTTTTCTACTCCTCAGTGTCATTATGTTAGTTCAAAATGGTCTCCAAACATTATTGTTTTTTATCACAATCATTTCTGAGACAATTTATCATCCAGAAAAATTTATCATTATAGGCCTAGTAAGAAGAACTCACCCAAACTCAGGAATCACCCAGCAGCAGCAGTTCAGTTGTGTGTGCAGACAAATATAAAAAGTTTTTTGGCACTTAAAAAAACCTTGCAATGTCTGAACTCTAAAAATTTAAAGACAAGTGTCTGTAAAATTATATTGCACAGCAAGGGTCCTCGACCCAGAACCCAAAGGTAAACATTAAAAGACAAAACTAAACTGAACTAAGATAAATGGAGGTGCTCTAAACCCTCCTGCTGCTCCTGGACCAAAATGACCCGAGGGCAACAGGAGATCCAGCAGTGGTAATCTGCTGTCCAAGGCAAAAGGTAGAACTCCCAGGTTTGTGTTGTGCAAAGCATTTTATAAACTTGTGATAATTCTGTGATGAAAACCTCTGTCTCAAACAAAGAGGACAAATGATACTGCATAAAGGATAGTGTTACAGCCGCCACCTCTCCTAGGTTCGACAAACAGAACAACAGCTGTGGTCTCATAGAGGTGTTCTTCTGCAAATTCCCACTTCTGGGCCACTTTGCAATAATACATGTTGCATTTAAAGGAGTTTAAAGTGTACTTTGATTGTTATTGTCCAAATGATTCAGAGGACATCTCTCCTGCAGGTGTCTGATCGTCAAAGCTACCTGGTGGTCTCTCTGGTTCTGTGTCTGTTTCTGGGGCTCCTGCTGTGTCTGCAGTGCTGCCGCAGCTCAGTTCCAAGCTCCAAAACCACCACCGTTGCCCTCCCCAAGAGCAACCACTACCCCAGCCCCAAGAGGTTTGTGTCCTTCTCCAAACACAAACACACACACACACACACACAATGGGTGAATGGGGCGTTGTGTTTGAAGCTGAATGACTTGGCTCTTCTCAGATCAGGTGATAGAGTTGGCTGCATTGTTGAGCAGTTCCTGGAACACTTTGAATCCTTCCATGTTTCAGTGTTTTTCTTGTCACATGCTGTCACTACACAGTGTGAAAAACATGGTGTGAACAACGCACGAAGTGAACAACACACGGTGTGAACCACACGGTGGGAACCACATGGTGTAAACGACACACGGCGTGAAAAACACACCACGTAAACAACACACGAAGTGAACAACACACGGTGTAAACACACGGTGTGAACAACACACGGTGTGAACAAACGAAGTGAATAACACACGAAGTGAACAACACATGGCATGCACAAAACACGGCGTGAACAACACACGGCGTAAACAACACACAGAGTAAACAAAACACGGCATGCACAATACACGGCGTAAACAACACACGGAGTGAACAACGCACAGTGTGAACAACACGGTGTGAAAAACGCGGTGTGAAAAACGCACGATGTGAACAACGCACGGTGTGGACAGCGCACGGCGTGAACCACACACGGCGTGAACCACGCATGGCGTGAACCACACACGGCGTGAACCACACACGGCGTGAACCACACACGGCGTGCACAACACACGGCGTGCACAACACACGGCGTGCACAAAACACGGCGTGAACAACACACGGTGTGAAAAACACGGTGTGAACCACACACGGCGTGAACAACACACGGAGTGAACAAAACACGGCGTGCACAAAACACGGCGTGAACAACACACGGCGTGAACAACACACGGCGTGAACAACACACGGTGTGAAAAACACAGTGTGAACCACACACGGCGTGAACAAAACACGGTGTGAAAAACACAGTGTGAACCACACACGGCGTGAACCACACACGGTGTGATAAACGCACGATGTGAACAACGCACATTGTTAACAACGCACGGCGTGAACCACACACAGCGTGCACAAAACACGGCGTGCACAACACACGGCGTGAACGACACCCGGTGTAAACCACACCCGGCGTGAACCACACCCGGCGTGCACAACACCCGGCGTGAACCACACCCGGCGTGAACCACACCCGGCGTGAACAACCCACAGCATCAAGCACACGGCCTGAACCACACACGGCGTGAACCACTCACGGCGTGAACAACCCACGGCGTGAACCACACACGGCGTGAACAACACCCGGCGTGAACCACACCCGGCGTGAACAACACCGGGCGTGAACAACACACGGCGTGAACAACCCACGGCGTGAACCACACCCGGCGTGAACCACACCCGGCGTGAACAACCCCCGGCGTGAACAACTCCCGGCGTGAACAACCCCCGGCGTGAACTACACCCGGCGTGCACAACACCCGGCGTGCACCACACCCGGCGTGAACCACACCCAGCATGAACCACACCCGGCGTGAACCACACCCGGCG
>JARVJO010000227.1:23610521-23622223 GCA_031762555.1 Cynodonichthys magdalenae
TTTTCTACAGCTGCACCCCCCCCCCCCCATTTTCCTGAGGCAGTGGTTCTCTTTTGAACACGGACATCACATAGTCTCCCCCCAGCAGTCCACTCCTCTGGGAGGGATTTGCATTTTATTTGCATCTGATGACAGATTTAATAGAGCAAACTGTGCTCCATCCTGAGTGAAAATGATTAGGATGGAGGAGAGAAAAGGTGAAACTAGCTGGGGAGAATCACTCTACTGGTGACTAGGAGTGCCTTCAAGCAGCTGTTATTGTGTCTGCCGTATCTCATATCCAACTGATGTGGCTCTGCAATTACCCATCTTTTTCTAAAATAAATATAAAACCCTTATGCCATACAGAGAGCTAAAGAGAACAGGTTCTGTAGATAATGTATATTCTTAAAAAAGATGCCAAAAAATTTACCCTTTTTAAAGAAAAGTCCTACAAGTATGATTTATTTGACCTTAATATTATGTAGTTGGCTTTAAAGCCTGGATTTATATCAGAGGTCACACATAATTTGTCTACTTTTTACTACTGTTCACACACATTCAAAAAATCTTTGTGTCAGTTTTCTATAAAATTAAATGGTAATCCTAAAGTACTGTCATTGAATCTTGGCAAAAGGTAATTTACTGATCTAATTATCCAAAGATAAAAAAAAAGCATCTTTGAGATGAGGGAGATAAGAACCCATCGTTAATGTTGTGGAAATATTTATTTAACAAGGACAGAAATGTGTGATCGAAATAATAAAAGCACTTTGTAGAATGGTCATATGAGTTTGTTTATTACAATAAACAAGAACACAAAAATGGACACAGAGCCATCAGGTTGTTTGTTATGATCTATGCTACCAAACAAATCGAATGGCTAACTTTATACTGTTTCAACATACAAATCGGATCATGATGTCAGTTCCTGGCACCTAGGCCAAAGGAAAGAAAATTAAAGGATAATTTACAAGACCAAGAGTCCCAGCAGATTTTATCCTCCTGGTCAGAAAATATCCCTATTTGTTGACAACCAAAAGAACAGAGTACAACACTGTAAAGCTGATGTCATCTGGTCAGTTGAACGTCTTACTGTATAACCTGACCTCAATAAAAACAGATCTACAGGTATCATTCCATTACAGTCATTCAACCAGTTAAGGATATACTCCACCTGAAACTGTAAAATCAGCTCTCATTGTCTTAGTTTAAAAAAACTTGTGCAGAGCAGCTTTGGCCACCCATTCTTGACACAAGACTCAGGCTGAACTTTTTTCTCATGGGTAAATACGCAGCGTATTGTGTGATTAAACCATTCATGGGTGTGTTTGTTCATGCAGAAAAATGCTCAGACAACAATGGTGGCATTTTGCTTCAACTACTCCTCTTCCTGAAGGTGGTGTTTGCGTAATTATAACATGGATAGTTTTAGGAAGCAAGTTATCCAAGTCAGTCAGAAAGTTATACCACACTCATCGGTAACCCTTTCTTTCACAGTACCTTAATTACAATGTAATTACCAAGTAATTACATGTAACTGTAAACTGTTGTTTTACTATCTATTTAAATAGTGATGACATAGTGCTCCATCCATCCACCCATCCATCCATATTCTTTCATTTATCTGGGACTGGGTCTGGGCAGCAGCAACCTAAACAGAGAGACCCAGACTTCCCTTTCCTCAGCCACTTGGGCCAACTCTTCTGAGGGAATCCCAAGGTGTTCACAGGCCAGCTGAGAAACATAGTCCCTCCAACGTGTCCTGGGTCTTCCTTTGGGTTGCCTCCCAGTGAGATGTGCCCTGAACACCTCAACAGGGAGGCATCCAGGAGGCATCCTAACCAGGTGCCTGAACCACCTCAACTGGCTCCTCTCATAGTGGAGGAGCAGCAGCTCTACTCTGAGTCTCTCCTGGATGATGAGCTTCTCACCCTATCTCTAAGGGAGAGCCCAGATACCCGACGGAGGAAACTCATTTCGGCCGCTTGTATCCAGGATCTCGTTCTTTCGGTCACTACCCAAAGCTCATGACCTCTTCCTCGACCCGGAGGAGGCACCCTACCTTTTCCGGATCAAGACCATAGTTTCGGAGGCATCTTAACTAGATGCTTCACACTCACCTGTGAACCGCTCCTGTGAGAGCTAGAGATCATGATCTGATAAAGTCAATAGGACCACATCATCTGCAAAAAGCAGAGATGAGATCTTAAGGTCTCCAAAACGGATCCTTTCAACACATTGGCTGCATCTATAAATTCTGTCCATAAAAGTTATGAACAGAATCAATGACAAGGAGGCCATTTTTACATGCTTGTAACCTGCACACTCAAACCCTTATGTGCAGTTTGACAGAGTGCACACTTCATAGAGGGGCATAGGGTGTAGTGCCAGTATTGGGACTGGGCCCAACTGATCCAGCTCTTCTTTAGTTTTTTAGTGGTTAATAAACTAGGTAATTGGTGCATGTATCACCACCTGCTGGACTGGTGTGTAAAACAAGTGCAAACGTAAATTGACTTTGAATTTTTTAACTCAGCTGGACATGAGTTTTTAACTTAAGTTAAGAAGGTTTTAACTTATAATTTTCTTGTTATCATAACTACTTTACATATAGCTTGTTAAGTGAACATAAAATTATACACCGAATCAACAAAAAGTCAGTTCCTCAGAAAAATTAACTCAAATATTTATGTTTATTTATATATACTTCAATATATTATTTGGATAAGAACATAGGTACAAAATGTTTTGTTTTATCATATTTCTGAGTCTGTCTCTGTTTACTTCAGTAGGGACATTTGCTGAGCAGGAGGATTGAACTGTTTAACTGAGTAATTGTATTTATTCATTTTTGTTTCTTTTCTCACATTCTATAAAAGCACAATCATTTTCATTTACATGTGACTGGGTAGAAAATATAATTTGTTTATAAAAATCCATATGAGTCAGTGTGTGACAACCTTGAGATAAACCCTGGTGCCTTTTTTAATTACTGTGCTGTGCTGTTTCCTCAGCAGCAAACGTCTGGAAGGAAGAGGCTTTTTCAATTAGCCTTTATTCTGCATTTGAGCTCCAGTCCTTGTCACATGCTTTCTGGCTGTCTGTGTGTGTATTTCGTAACCTTTCTAATTTCACACTTGTTAAGTTTACATGTAAAAAGCAACAATTTAGTAGGAAGCCCTCAGGATGGGCGAATGTCAGTATTTATGTGTAAGTGTGTGTGTTAGTTTGTTGAATACTGCATAGATTAATAAAGAGTTAGAGGAAGGCTCAACTCTCACACATACCTCTAACTTCATACATTTAGACACAGACAAAACAAGCTGTTTATTTTCTTCTGATTAAAAGAGGTGATAAGCAGTAACACAGTTTTTGGCTGATCCACAGACATATTTTATTTTGTGCATTTCAGGCTGATGATTATGCTCGTTTTCTGTTTTTTTCCTGCACGTGTGTGTCTCTTCCTCTCTCTGTAATTGATGTGTTGTTGTTGGAGCTGGTACTGATAGGCCCAGAGATGGCATTTAGCTAAAGAGCAGAGAGGCTGTTAGCTTCTCCATTCAACTAATCAATCTCACTAATGAAACCACTGTCCTCTCCACACCAGCTTTCTTCCCTGTTTTCTTTCATTTTGCCCTCTACCCTCTCATCATTTGCTCTCCCCTTGCTTGCAATATTTCCCCTTCCATACTTCTAAATGCTCATGACACCCCCCACCCCCTAAAACCACAGTAGTTTTGTTTTCTTAGTCCCTTTTATCCTTTCTTCCTTCTCCCATTTGGCCTAGATTAACAAGTAAAGCTGTGTTTCCTCCCTCCCCCAGCAGAATGTATGCTGGATTGACCAAGTTAAGGTGAGATTGGGTGTGTAGTATATGAATACTGTACTGTATATGTACCAAGGTCTGTACTATGGCCTTTTCAAGTCTGCCTTTTTTTCCAAAAATATCCAAACAAATCAGAGTGTCCTGCAGACACGATGTCCTGGTCTCCTGAAAAATCCCTTTTATTGATTTTGCTTTAAAAGACTAGTTTGATTTGAGGTTTGATTATTGATTTTGTTAGATATCAGTGTAGTTTTGAAGCACTTTCTACAAGGATATGGAGTAGTAAGCATGTTTTTTATGTTTCTGGGAGAGCAAGAGTCAATCTGGATGTATCGGTTTCTAAACGCAATGTGCTCTGAAACACGATTATCCTTCATTTCAAGTTGAAGTTCAAATATTTTTGAAGAGGACTCTGCATAAAGGCTCCAAATAGTTTTCTTACCTGTTCCAGGTAGCTCAGTGAAGCACGACAGTTTGCAGACAGTTAATGATGACCTTTCTGCTGCTCCATCACAGGCCTGATGAGAAATAACACACTGAGAATGAAAGCACAAGGACACATTTCATTACACAAAATACTAAACGTTTGGTAGAGTTTTGAATGTTTCTGTGTAGCAGCCTGACTGTGATTTTTACACACAGCTCATAATGAAACAAACATTGAGACTGATTGTTCTCAGCAACTAGAAGTGTTGTTGAACATGAAGAAAAGAATGGATGCATTCGAAATGGTCCAGATAGATATATTTGCTAATCAGAGACAGACTGCTCTCTTAACAAATATTTAACAAAATCATTTGTACTAAATTTATTTGAAACCAGGCATTTATTTGGCAGTGATGTAATGGAGCAGTAATTCATCCTTTTTTGTATCAGTGAGAAAATGGTGCGAGATAGAACAAGTAAAATGGTTGAAAAGGGAGAAATTTAGAGACTTTTCTCTCTGCATGTGTATAAATTCCTGCTGTTTGTTTGTTGCCTTGGGGTGTTGATGTGAGGTGGACAGAGACCCAACAAAGAGCCTTTCTGAGTGTTTTTTTCCTGCAGCAAGGTCGCTCCTCTCTGTCTGTCTATAGCTTCCAACATTTACAGTTTTTATGATTTGCTCTCGCTCACACATTCAGTCCAGAGACAGCTGGGAGACTCGCTCATGAATGCTGTTCTCCAGCTCCTCGCCAACAGTAACAGCCCAGTGAGATATCATCTTAAACACATCTGCTTCAGGCAGAATAAATAGAAGAAGCTTGTAATGATGAAGTCAGTGATGCGTGATGGTTTTCATTACTTGTGAGGACATTCCTCTATATTCACTCATTTTCTGGATACCAGCTTCAATTAAAACCACAGCCTACTTGAAAATAACCCTTACTTAACTTTGGCCTGAATTATATTAATATTAAAGGGCTATTTTACTGGAGCAGTTTTACCTACTGACAGTGAAACATGTTGAATCTGTGATTCATTTGACATTGTATTGTAGAAAATGCATTTACATGAATTCTGTTGTTTTTATGGAGTATTAGGCCACTTAACAAGATTTTTTTATTACGAGAAAAAAGTCATAAAACTATTAGAAAAAAAGTCATGATCTTACATGACCTCCATTTTCTGTGGCTGATTTTTTTCCTCATTTCGTCCTCATTTTCCTCACACCTGCTGTGGACAGAATGCATGGCTCTGTGTTTATAAAGTAGTCCTCCATGACTTTTAGGTCACTTTTAGTGCAAAATGCTTTCATCCAGTGACAAGTAAATCTGTCAATGCAGCCATTAATTACAATCTGTCTTCAGTTTATCATGTAGTGGTTTGCACAATCATTTTAAAGGTTCTCATAATATTATGACTTTATTCTTGTAATAAAAAATAACAATAATCTTGTTGTGTGGCCCTAATACTCCATCAGACCTACTGACTAAGTTGGAGCCAATTTTATTTTCTTAACATTTTAATATTTTATTAACATTGGCCAAGGCCTTCCATGTAAAAGAGATCTGTGATCTTAATAGGATTTGCCTGCTTATATACAGGTAATTATTTTTAAGATCTGTCCAGCAGTTTATAGGATATTTTGCTAACAGACAAACAAAAATGATGTTATTATAATTGTTACACTTCTAAAGAGAATCTTTCACTTGATGGTTGTATTGTGATTGACTCAACTACATATTGCATTTTAAAACAATTTCTACATAGTTGACAGATTTACAGCTATTTTTGCATTTTCTAATGTTAGTTGGCCGTAGTGTTGGGGCCCCCAAGTTTAAATTAAAATGTTAAAAAATGCCACTAAAGCATGTTCATTATTTAGCTCACTTTCTGAGTGTAAAATCCTAGTTTAAAATTTTCAAGTAACATTTTGTTTTTATTTAGCTCACTGTTCTTACATTTTGCTAATTTTTACTAAATGTTCAATTTAAACATTAAACGTTATTTGTAAATATTAAATCCTAAATCTAATTGTGTAAATCTAAATGTAAAAATATAATCCTAAATGTTGCAGTTCAAAAAATGAAGTTTAAATTTAAGTATTTCAGAATGGAACACAGCCTTTGACTTTTGTGTGCGACTTTTCTTGCGACTTCATCTGAGACAAAAGCAACCACTAATGTTAGTAATGCTACTAAAGCTGCTAACGCTGCTGAAAATAGTATTTAAAATTTAAATTCAAAATGTGTTCAATAAAACCAGCATGAATGGTACCTGTGTGTTTGAAGTGCAGCTCAGACATCGGCCACAACTGCAAGTAAAATGTCTTGGAGGGAAACATTAGCTGTGTTAGCAGGGTTAGTGGTTGCTTTTTTGCTTATGACATCATAATAAGATCAACATACCATTTGCAAAGGCTGTGTTTCATTCTAAAATACTTTAGAATGGTGACTGCCTGGTGACAGCCCCCTGGACTCCGGCAGCAACCTAGGCCAGCGGGCCAACCATGAAAAACTTACATTTAAAAGCCAATTCTTTGGTCCGTGATGAATTTCCAAACTGCTCTGACTTGGTAAAAAAATAAAAACTCCACCATCTTCATTTCTCTGTTTAGTTTGCTTTCGGCACATTGAATCCTGGGATATCCTTGGCCAGGAAGGATACTCAAACGAGTCCTTGAGTTTTGAGATTTTGTGGGTTGCATTCCTCAGCTGCATCAGGAAGAGACTTTAAGCCTTTATCTCTTTATCAAAACAATAAAAGAATAATGTGAATAGCTACAAACCTGTATTTGAAAACAAAAAAAAGAAAAACTTGTTGACTTGTTAATGTTATTTGAATTGTTTTGGTGATTTTTTTATATGCAAACAATAAATTAGTATTTTCACAACCTCTGAGCAGAAAAGTCGTGACCTGTAAAATGCAAGACACTCAGAAAGGAGTTTTTTGACAGTAAGTTTTTTTTATTTTAAATTCAGCTGGAGTTTTTGTATTGGGTGGGTATGTTCGCTTTAAGTGTATTTGTGAGAATGCTTGCAGCAATTATTATATATTTACTGTATCTGCTAAATGAAAGTATGAACTTTATTGGTGTTGATGTCTGACTTTATTTAAAGGACAAAACATCTACATGGTTCAGAGCACAGAGGCTCAAAACAGAAGTCTGTTGATTTCAAATGTGCTGTGGGGGTTTGCTTTTTCCACATATTAGAACACAAAGATCTTGTTAATATACTTGTGATGTTCTGATGCCAGCTCTATTTTATTTACCTGTATGTGTGTATTTGTGTGTGTTTCATGTGCACAAACTGCAGGTGGGAAAAAGTGATTCCCAAAGTGTTACCTGTGAACAGAGTCATTGCTGCAATTTAAGTTTTCATTCTGTCACTACACACAGAGACACACACACCTCAGCTGGATGTGCATCAATCATGGCTCCAGGCTCACATGTCATAGTGTTTGTTGTCAGTTATTTAAACATTCCTCTCCTGGTCTGCAGAGTAAAGACCTCAATCAGGATTTACATTCACAGCACAACACCTTTCTGCTCCTTTACTCGCTCGGCCCCCCCTGGAGAGAAAGAAAGAAAACACACTTTTCAAGCAGAAAGCTCACAGTATAGTGCTATTTGAAAATTTAAATTACAGTAAAAGAGGAATGATGAAAGAAAACATAAAAATGTTCCTTTTTGCAGATAAGTCAAATTGATTTGTGAAGAAGATTAAAAGGAAAAGAACGAGTCAAAGATGTTCAGGGTAAAGGTGTGAAATTAGGGCAGCAGGAGGGACAGGTGAGACGTCTGAGTGTTTGAGATGAGTCTGCATAATCATGCACAGAGCTGAATGCTGATCAGGGACAATAAAACCTACATTAAAGATTTATCCTGAAGAGACAGAAGGAGGGAGGGCCGGATGATGGAGAGAAAAAGAAAAGAGCCAGAGAGAATGCTCTCAGGTTTCTGTCACAGAGTGGATTATAGCAAAGACACTTCTCTCCACCCATCACTGCGAGACACACACATACACGGGTGTTCAGACTGTGCATTTTAATAGCCTTGTCACCTCCAGCTATAATACCAGACAATAGGTCTTTGAGCAGACACTCGTCTTCAGAAGTGTCTTCGTGCTTCCTGACAGGCACATATGTGAGCTAACTGGCCGGCTCACTGCAGTCATAGATCTCATCTGCGTATTCACAGAGCAGCGGCAAACCCCAAGCAAAACAAACCCGAGACCACTTTATCAAAATGTCACTCGGACCGCGCTGCGCTCCAGGCCAGACACTCAGGCGCGTTTTAGTTAATATCTACAATAGCTTTGTGGGGAGGATGGGGGAGAAAATCAAATGGCATAGAGAAAATGTAATCTAATTCACTGCCTCTTCCCTCCCCCTACAATGAAGTGTGCTGTCAGCTTTATCTCTGAGCTTCTTACCCCCACCTTCAAATCCCCGCGCTGGGTTTTAATGTTTAAAATGATGGAGATTGAGGCCTGATTCGGATGACATTTGAGCAGGTACTTTACTGTTCCACTTTGAAATGTCTAACTGGTTGACTCAGACTAGGTGTACATCCAGACCAAGGAGGAGAGAGAGCCTGAGGATATTAAAATCAGTGGAGCAGATATGGGCGAAATAGAAGCTAAAAATGCAAAGACATTGATCATGAAGAGGCGAGGGAAGAAGGGAACAGTGAGACCTGAGGAAGGAGACCTTAGACGGAACTAAAGGCAGGGAAAGGGCAGCTGGACCAGAAAAGGGCAGGCATGGCACATTGGCTCTAAAGTCAACTGCGTCTCTGATGTGTGCATCGTAAGGAAGACATTTTACCATTTTTTTTTTCTTCTTGGGATGTTAATGAAATGTCTGATATGTTACCATCAACACGAAGAGCCACAGCACACTCTGTCTTTAGAAATCTTCTTTTTGAGATGATTTTTGGGGAAGATAGACTACAGAACTCTGTCTTCCTGTTTGGTTATAAAGATATAAATGACCTGCAGTACCTTATTTATTTATTTATTTTACCGTTGTTTAAGCAGGCAAATCTCCAGTTCTCTTTTTCAAGGGAGGCCTGGACCTTGTGAACCGTATTATGGCTGTACGAGGGAGCCAACTTTACTTTGCATGACAGTTATACAAACAAACTCTGCAAAACTCAAACAAATACTTCTTTTTCTAATGTTGCCCTTAACCCTGCAGCCCTTAATGTCAAGTCTTGTGGAGTAATGGTTTTAAAACTCATTTCAAAATGGGAAACCATTTCAGAAGCAGATACTTCATCAAGTGTTGCAAGTTTATTTTATGTATGCAGACACATTCTGTAAGCTGTGAAACTGGTTATCTAACATGTAGCAGGCAGAACCAGCAAACAACAAGACACTATAATAATCGTTGTCACAATAAAACATGTTAATTTATGAGAATACTCAAGTTTGTGAGTGAAAGTTTTCGAACAGCTTACACCACATCATTGAAATTGTAAGGTCCAGATAACTCTCTGTAAACCTAAAGTCACATGGTTTGGCCTTAAAACTGTGAGGAGAAAAGGATGAAGGGACTAAGTTGCTTCTGTTAGGAGGTGTTTTAGCTAAAAAACTATTTTCAGATTATGTGACATGTTTAAATAGGAGGACTCATTGTTGTTCATTTTGAAGTTTTAGACTAAAGTTAGTCTCAACCCTAGAATACTGCTCTTACATAAGAGAGAGCATAATTGATAAGCTCTTATTGTTGGTCTCCAAGATCAGTTTGTTCATAAATGTGTGTGTGTGTGTGTGTGTGTTTGACTGTGCACAGGGATGTGATTATCAGCATGTTTGAAAAGACTGACATGGATAATTATGTCTGATTATTTAAAAACCCCAGCGAGTGTTTGCTTCAGCAGTCACTCTGCTCCTCTGGTATTTTACTAAGTCAGTGTGTGTTTTAGCCTCATCTCACTTCTTCTCATTGTGATGTGTTAAACAAGGTGTTCAACTCTGGGTAAAATGAAGTTTGAGCTGTGATAAATCAAGGACATTTGAACTGTAGAAAATCAACCAGCTTCACACAGTTGAGTTATTAAAACAATGTGAAATAAGTGCAGAACAATAAACACAAATACTGCTGTAGTTCAGATTCCCTGTCCTTAGCTCACCTGAGGAGTTTTCCAAGACACCTGTTTGCAGTAAGAGAGAAGATTAGTTCATTATTGGTTTGAGGCATCGTTCAGATGAATTCCAAACAAAAACTGAAAAGAATTACAATCATAAAATGATGTTGAAGTTTGACTTAAGGGAAAAAAACCCTGTGGTTTGGCTGATATGAAGTTATATCTGTCAGCAGGAAACAGAGTTGATGCTCTGGACTGTTGGAAAGTGAGACCTGACAGTTGTGTGAAAATAAATCTTGTAGAATCCTGCTTGAGCTTTAGAAAACAAGTGACAACAGTGGAGAAGAAACATATGGAAGCCAAGAGTGGCCATTTTCCACTGTAGTTATTTTGCCATGGTTTTCGTGATATGTCATTATCACGAAACAACGAGGACCGTTTTCTCAAGATAACGAGTTAATTTCCAGATTTCCTCTTGTGTATCATTCAGTAACCATAGAGACGGCCTGTTCGTCTGTCTGTCTGTCTGTCTGTCTGTCTGTCTGTCTGTCTGTCTGTCTGTCTGTCTGTCTGTCTGTCTATCTATCTATCTATCTATCTATCTATCTATCTATCTATCTATCTATCTATCTATCTATCTATCATTTATTCATTCATTCATTCACCGTTATTTAAACAGGCAAATCCCATTGAGATTGCAGATCTGTTTTGCAAGAGTAGCCTGAGAGTCTGAAGGCCACCTATTAATTGTTCATAATTTTGTGTCATTTTTGTATCATTAAAGAGGCTGAAATTGTGATTTGTTTGTCTACAGCTAACTTTCATATCAGCCCTCGTCTTATAAGGAGACAACTGGCCCGACTGGAGATGAGCAGGTGTTTACACAGTGATCTTGATGATATAATAAACTTTATCGGTCACCAGCTGAGGGGATCGGGTTGTCTCCATGGTTACTGAATGATACACAAAGAAAACCATAACTCGTTATCTCGAGAAAATGATATCTGTTACCTTAGCAGTCTTTGTCCCACATGTGGGCAACACTGTTTGTTTTTTGAGGCTGTGTTTTAGTGGTTAGGGAAGTTGTTCTGCAACCGGAAGGTTGGCGGTTCGATCCTCCATTCCAGCCGTTTCAGTCGTTGTGTCCTTGGGCAAGACACTTCACCCCCCTTGCCTACTGATGATGGTCAGAGGGTCCGGTGTTGCTGGTGCATGGCAGCCTTGCCTCTGTCAGTGTGCCCCAGGGCAGCTGAGGCTACAATGTAGCTTACCACCATTAGTTTGAATGTATGTATGAATGGACTGTAACTAAAAAATGCTTTGGGGGTCCGAGTGGGCTTGATAAAGCCCTTTATAATTTCAGATCATTTACCATTT
>JARVJO010000227.1:23728387-23741699 GCA_031762555.1 Cynodonichthys magdalenae
AGGTTTAGAGTCAGGTATGTACCTGTGAGGTTAGGTTTAGAGTCAGGTATGTACCTGTGAGGTTAGGTTTAAAGTCAGGTATGTACCTGTGAGGTTTGGTTTCGAATCAGGTATGTACCTGTGAGGTTTGGTTTCGAGTCAGGTATGTACCTTTGAGGTTAGGTTTAGGGTCAGGTATGTACCTGTGAGGTTAGGTTTAGGGTCAGGTATGTACCTCTGAGGTTACAAGGAATCACATCTGTGTAAAGCAGGGACAATGGATTATAGGAGCCAAATTGAAAATTGTACTATAACATTGATTATAACCATAAAACAGCAAAGGTAAAATGTTATTCATGTTTTAGGGTTCAAGAATTTTTTTTACTCTTATTTTGCTACTGGTTCTGTGGATTTTTCATGAATAGTGGTGATATTTATAGTATTGGAAAGAGAGGAGTTTGGTCTTAAGTTTGACAGTCTACTTTTGCAGTTTGGATCGTGTTGCCTTGATGTTGGTGGAACGGAATAACTAAATGATTTTCAGGTGGAAGTGCTCCTGCCCTCGCTACCAGAGAGACTCTCGGGTTGTATCTAGCCTATTTAATAAAAACTGTAACTAAAACACTGAGGAGTTTTTGGTTTTGCATAAAACTTATGGAAGAGTTGCCTAAAATAATTTCATACTCTGTATTACTCAAGTGCATACATCAACACAGTCACAGACTTATCTTGCGAGGAATGTTATGTCCTTGTCGGGAGCAGCTAAATGGTGAATGCCAAACCGCTGCCTCAGTGTAGAGCTCTCAACCTGTTCCTGTAGCTGATAGATTTCATCCCCTAGAGTATTTTCCTCCAAGACTAAATCCACATTTGCAGGGTCTGGAGCCGAGGCATAATCATGTTCCTTAAGGATATCAACATTTACATGGGGTGGTGTGTTATCTTCTTCCCTGCTGTCCAATGGTGGTGGTCTTTGCCTTCTCTCCCAAACCCCCAGTCTTGGAAGTGGAAGGGAGTAATTGTTCCACTCAAACAAGGCAGGTACAGCTCCCTTTTTTCAACCCCCATTCTTCCTGATTCTGAAGCTGGCTCGTGACGATCCTCAGGTTTGAAATGCCGGCTACAAACGCAAGTGTGAGCTAAGTGTGGCTAAGTTTTCCCTGCAGATAGCCACAATCCTTAGCCTTAAATCCTCATCTGCAGGAAAATGAAAAATTGTAAGTACTCTATTGTTCCTACTAGTGTCTTTTTTATGAAGTCACTAGCAGCTATCCCCAAAATTCAATTTGGAGCAGGTGGCAACCAGAAGTGGTAGATGTGGCTTAAATTTAAACTGAAGTATGTCATCACTACTTGTAGCATATAGGCTTTTGGCTGAACTGATTTGTGAATCTTGGCATCAACCAGACTTCCAATTATTTGACTTTATTCATACCAGTATTAGAGAAAATTGATGTTATTGTAATATTCAATTGAGTTTATTTATAAAGTGTATACAGTGCCCTGAAATGACATTTGAAGTGACACATCAAACATACAAAAAAAATCTCAGGAAGCTGGCAGATTGCATTGAATCGTTTCATCACAGTCACACATTGGCAATAATAGAAAGGAAAACCTCCCTTTTAACAGGAAGAAATTTCCAGCAGAACCACGCTCCAGATGAGCAGCCATCTGCCTCGACTGACTAGATTTGAGATAAAGATAACTTAAAAAAATTATTTCAGCATTTTATTGTGAATGAATACATGAAGCATTGATAAAAGAAAAAAGTATATTGCTCACTTTACATACCACAGTTTTAAACAAAGACCTATCAGAATCTGTTGATCTCAGAGTTTGTGTAGAGGATGACCCTCAGCTACTACTCAACATCTGTAAAACTGACAGATCTGTGGCAGCTATCCTGAATCATGGTAACTGTGTACAAGATCACTGCTTTCTGAGAGTTTTAATAAAAGTTGTTCACTATTCCATGAGATATTTTTTCTAATTGGCAAACACTCACACGCAGGCAATTACATGATATCCTACCTTTCAAGGTGATATTTGAATGAAAATCTTGCATCTTCTGTATTTGAACAAACATAAAAAGCCTGCTACAGAACAACGTCACAGTTAGACTGTCTGACTCTGCTTTCATGTAAGTTAACGAGCAAAATTTATCTTTTACATAAATATAACCGCAATGATTTAACTAATTAGCTTTCATGTGACTGGTCTTTAGTGCAAATACATATAGTTTACTGTTTGATTAGGGGTCCAAGCCTGCAGAGCAGGGAAATGCAGCTGCAGCAGTGTTTGTGCAAAAAAACAAGTTCTGCAAAAATTATATATTGATGAAATTTGGCATAGAATTACAGACCATTTTCCTGAGCTTAAACCTAAAAGGCAATTATTCACAAATAAAGTGGGTGTGGCCTATCGGGGCTCTGGATTTAATTTTAGCACTGGTTGCACTGGTGTGCCTGACTTTTTTAATACCAAGCTTTGGTCCACATATGGGTCCTCAGAAGGCTGTGTCTACTGGAAAAACTGTCAAAATTAGTCCACAAATGGGAACAAATACAAGTACACACACTCACACACTTTCTAATTTGTTAGGGTTACACAGACATACAAATACATACTCATTTCAAATTTTAAGGGGACACACACCTATTCTTTTTTTTATGTTTTACATGGACCCATGTTCATAAAACCCCATCTCCATTATAGAGGTTCACTTAAATTGGTCTATGTATGTTCTGTTCTGCTTAAGGTGTCTCCATGCGTGTCCTTCACTCTGGGTGGAGCAACAGTGCACAGCTCGTTTGATTGTCTGACATTTTTTGCTGCAGCTCTTTTTATAAGAATGCATTTAACTTAGGGCGGCCAATCTGTCCAAAACCTTTTAACCTACCTACTCATTTCAGACTGCTCCATCGAGCTCAAGATGTATGCACCCCTCTCCTGCAGAAATAGTTTGCAAAAGGAGTTTTTAAGTTCTGTCTTGGATCAGTCAATCCACAAGCAGACGTCTGCTGATGTCAAAATCACTTGTTTGCAGTACTCGATTTGACACACCTGAAGTAGACCCAAAAGCACAGTTGGAACTGAAAATGGAGAGACATTGGACCAATCCTGAATCACTGAGAACCGCTTATAGGTACATCAGAGAGAGAAAGTGAAGGAGCTAAAGCAGGGCTATTCAACTGGCGGCTCACAGGCCACATCTGGCCCGCGAGTGACCAAAGTTCGGCCCGCCAATTGGTTCATTCATCTGTTCAGCCCAAACCCTCTGTTTTCTACTTTAATTAATATAAGTTCTTTTAAGTTAAACATAGACATGTTTGGTATCTACAGAAACCTCAGAATCTTGTCTAGAAGCTGGTAAAAACCAATTCTATGCACACTCCAGACAGTTAAAGATAGATAGATAAAACTATGAAAGTGAAAATAAAATTGATTTAAAAATTTGGCAATTCAGAGATGTCAAAATAATATTTGTGTTAAATAAGAGGCGTAATGTGTTTTTTGTTTTTGATATTGTTCAATTATCACAACTTTTATAGGGTTCTGAATGTCATATTCATGATTAAATACAGCAAAATAAACTATTTCAAAGGTAACAGATCTTTGTAATTCTTGGTTTATTTACATAGTAACTTTAATTGCTGGATGTTCGGCCCCTGAGCTGTTGACCTGCACTAACTGTGGCACCCGGAGCAATTTAGTTGAATAGCCCTGAGCTAAAGAAATACTGAGGCATTAGGTCCTCTAAAAGACCTTATAAATACTCTCAACAGGGTGCCGGAAATGACATGAACCGGAGTTGACATGCGGAAACAGGCTTGGACCCTGATTATAACTGCTTTGCAGTTCTAGTTCAGCTTGTTTTTTGTTTCAGTTACATTTAAAAGTGTTTTATTATCGTACTTGGTCATTTAAGACAAAATTAATTATTTCTTTATTGAATAACACTCTTGTGACGTGTGTAAAACCTTTGAGTTAATGCTCATTATTAGTGATTTCAAGCTTATTTAAATAATTGGTTTCTAATTAATGAGGAAATTATCATGGAGAAGTGGACTGTTGTTCAGAAAATGTTCTTGCTGAGCCACATTACTGACAGAAAGTCAGTAAGGTATCTGCAGTCTGTTACTATGGGCAACATCTACTCAAGGCAGATTAGAAACAAGCTCATTGTCCTGTCTGTTGATAACACTGCAACAAGAACCTGACTAAAGCAAACTTGTTGTTCTTTCTTTCCCTTTCTTTCTGCCCCCAGATCTCTGTGGTTGTGTGTGGGATGTTGTGTCAGGGCTAAAACCCATCCCTCTCCCATGAGCCTGTTTGCCCACACACACATACACGGCGCCTTGACGCACACACTCGGCGCCCACGCACACACTGACGCCGTAAACGCCGATCCCAGCCGAGCAAAACGGAGCAGATTCTAGCCCACTTGGAGCCTGAGGATGTCAACAGAGTCAGAGCTGCAGCCAGCGGTCAGGCCCAGCAGTGTCAAACGAGACTCCAAGAGGAAAGGTAAGCACAGCGTCCTGAACACAGATGGCCACAGCAAAGTTACACTAAAACTACAACCTGAAATTACAAAAACACAATTTCTTTATTTGACACTTGCCTGACACAAAAGATGCTCAGATTGCATCAGATATTAAGAAAAGGCAGAGAAGTTATAGAACCCTGACTTCAGTTTGGGTTGTTTATCTCCTGGAGTCAAAGGCAAAAGATGGTAATGTTCTTGTCAGTTTGTTTATATATTAGCAAAATATCTCATGGACCAGTGGACAAATTTTACTGGAACTCTCACAAAGCTAACAACCGCAGCTAACACATGATGTGCTGCAACCCAAATCCAATGAAGTTGGCATGTTGGGTACAAATAAATTAAAACAGAATACAATGAATTGTGAATCCTTCTTAACCTATATCCAATAGAATCCACTACAGAGACAAGATATTTAATGTTCAAACGGATAAACTTTATTGTGTTTTTGCAAATATTCACTCATTTTGAATTTGATCCTGCAACACGTTCAATTAAAATTGGGACAGAAACCACAAAAGATTGGGAAAGTTGAGGAATGCTCAAAAAACCCTGTTTGGAGCATTCCACAGGTGAACAGGTTCATTGGAAACAGGTGAGTGTCATGATTAGGTATAAAGGGAGCATCCTTGAAAGGCTCAAACTTTCACAAGCAACGATGGAGCGAAGTTCACCACTTTGTGAACAACTGTGTGAATAAAATGTCCAACGGTTCAAGATCAAAGTTTATCAACACACAAAGAACTTATTTAATCGTCTACAGTCCATAAAATCTTCAAAAATTTCAAATAATCTGGACAAATCTCTGCAAGTAAGCAAGGCTGAAAACCAACACTGAATGACCGTGACCTTTGACCCCTCAGGCAGCTCTGCATTAAAAAACAACATCATTCTGTGACAGATATTAGCACATGAACTCAGGAAGACCCAGAAAACCATCATCAGTGAACACAGTTCATTTCTACATTTACAAGTTAAAGCTCTATCATGCTTAGACAAAGTGTCCTGTGGTCTGAAGAGTCCACATTTCTAATTGTTTGTGTAAATCATGGATGTGGTGTCCTCCAGGACAAAGAGGAAAAGGACTATCTGGATTGTTATCAGAGCAAAGTTCAAAAGCCAGCCTCTCTGATGGTATTGGGGTGTATTAGTGCCCATGGCTAACCTCATATCTGCGAAGGCTCCATCATTGCTGAAAACTACATCTAGGTTTTAGTTCAACACATGCTGCCATCCAAGCCATGTCCTTTTCATGAATGTCCTGCTGATTTCAGCAAGACAATGAAGACCCATTCTGCACGTGTTCCTATTCGTGTTCATATTTAAAGAGTGCAGGTACTAGACTGGTCCTCCTGCAGTCCACACCTGTCACCCATTGAAAATGTGTGGAGCATTATGAAGCACAAAATACAACAACAGAGACCCCAGATTGTTGTTGTAAGGAAAGCTGATGGAACACAGAAGAAACATGACCCTGTACAGATTTATTAGAACATGTTGCAGCAGCCTCAAGATGAGTGAATATTTGCAAAAATCAATATAGTTTATCTGTTTGAACATTAAATATCTTGTCTTTCTAGTAGATTATGTTGAATATAGGTTGAAAAGGATTTGAAAATGATTGAATTCTGGTTTTGTTTATGTTTACAAAACATCCCAACTTCACTGGAACTGGGGTTGTACAACTCAGATATTATTCTAAAGATTTGGTGTGACAGTAGCTAAGCAACGTCTCCAACACATAATGAGAGCTCACATCACACATTTTGCTATAGTTTTTCCTTAAAAGTTTGGAATTAACTGTTTGCAGCAACCTCCCTGTATGTTAGCACAATATTTCATGAATTCTAATGAAAAACTCTGCCACAACTAAGTGACCTTAGCCAACAAAATATGTAATACCTCAATTTTTTTGATTAAGAGATTCAGTTTTATGTGGTAGTAGCTGAGAATCATCCTGAACAGATTCTGTGAGCACTAACACATCTTACAGTACTTACAATATTTGACACTGTTTACCAGGTTTGACCAAAATGTCTCTAACTTCATCCCAACTCAGCATAAAATAATTTTATTGAGTAAAATTCTGGAAGTCCTTAGTCTGTTTATAGCAGTGTTTTCAGGTACAACTTGTTTAATGTGTCCTGTTTTTCTGCTTGGAAGGGAGAAAACACTCACATGAAGCCTTCATCAGCTTCTTTGATTCTTTACTAACTATCCTAATTTGTACTTAACGGTGTATTGAGGAACACAGCAGGCTGCAGGTTTGCTGCTTGCTGTTACTGTTCGTCTAACAGATGCAGGGGTGTCACAGTACAGTGGCAGACAGGTGCTAGGAAGTTGTGTTCAGTGGGGACCGACTGGATCCAGGTGTGAGCTTCTCCATATGCAGGTAGCCAGCAGGTGTAAAGGAGCCAGTCTGGATGGTGTCGGGTCAGAGGTGCTGCCACCCTGCTGCACGGCGCCACCTGCCCATCTGTTAGACCTGAATAAGCTTTTGATTGATGTTGTGAAAACTCTGGACGCTGACAGGGCTGGCACTTAATGGATGCACGCAAGCGCACAGAATCTCACACATGCTCACACACGTTCACTATCACCTGCAGCAGATGCCTCACTGCACAGGACGGCCCTCAGCCGCTGCAGACAAGCACAGGTCCTCCTGAACACAGACAGCAGGGGAGGACTCAATGCCTCTCATGTCCTAGTTACAACAGGTATTGTTCCTCTGCAATGGAGATCATGCTCATCATTCAGACTGCTCTCCATATTTGGAAGATCCAGACACACATTTACACACACATATCAACTTGTGTACACACACACACACACACACACACACACACACACTGCTACTGGGATTGAAGCCCAGAAGAGCATATGAGAGAGATGATGAATGGTTTGCTCTCGGCTTTGAGACTCGAAGGTTTGTTCTCTTAGTCTTTTTTTTCTCTTTACACACACACACAACTGTGTCCAGCTATCTATATGTGGACATTCCACTGACATCCATTATTTCTGCAGCCTAACCTCGACCCCCTACCCTAACCTCACAGGTACATACCTGACTCTAAACCTAACCTAAACTCAATTCACACCTTGGTCCTAAACCTAACCTCTGACCCACCAACGGTATCTACTTCAATGGGGACCTGCTTTTGTCCCCATTAGGAACAGTGGGTCCTCACCAGGCTGTGTGTACTGGGAAAAGGGTTAAAAAAAACATCCCCACCAGGTATCAAAAACATGTACACACACACACACATTCAAGTATAGCTATTTTTATGGGAGCATATTCCCCCGTGGGGACAAGGCTTAGGTCCCTATAAGTACCAGTTGGTCCCCACATGTAGGGTTGTATGCCAAAAATGGTCCCCACATAGTAGGGAATACCAGCCCACACAGATACAAGCACACACAGATACATGCACACACACATGTTTGTTTTTGAAGCCCGTGGGGACCTTGCATTGACTTTCATTCATTTTTTTAGACCATTTACCCTAAAATTAACCTCACATGAACCTACCTGACCCTAAAATTAACCTAAACCTTGGTTCTAAACCTAACCCCCCCAGCCGTAACTTGCGTTTGGATTCACTTCAGTCCCCATGAGGCTGCTTTTTTTGGGGACATTTTCCCCATGTTGTAGGATAGATACATGCACACACAGATACATGCACACACAGATACATGCACACACAGATGCATGCACACAGATACATGCACACAGATACATGCACACAGATACATGCACATACAGGCTTCACCGTATAACTCGTCTCTGTTTGTATCACTTCTTCTATTGTACAAATGGAATGTAAAATTTGCTCAGCCACAGAGTCATTGAGCTCAGTTCACACAGGATGTATTCATCTTTTTTCTGATCTAGGTCAGTCTTCCCAGAAGACATATGTGCAATCACTTCAAGTTGGCTGATGAAAGTCAAACGCAATCATGTACCACACAAGCAACCAACGTGCTCGCATGTGGGAATAGAAAAACTTTGTTTGAGTGCTTTGCGTGTGGGACGTTAAATGTGTAGGGTTTTATGTGCAGCACACACATTCGTGTCTCACCAGCTGTCTAGTTCCTGTCTCGCTGTAGGAGCTGAATTTGAATGAAACTATATTGACTGAGTTTCTGATTGTTAATAGGATATAAACGGTTGCTTTACTGTTGAGAGAATCCCTGCAGGATAGCACCCTCACTCCTCCTCCCACCCGTCACACTCTTCCATGACCTTGTCCTGGATAAGTGAGACACACAGAAGATGGATCGTGAAGAAAGAGAGGGAGAGAGACTAATGAGTCAGTCTGAATGGGAGCTTTTTAATCTCAGCCTTTTGTTTCACAGAGCTGTGAGAGGACTGAGATGGGAAAAACCCATCTCCTATAATCACTGCGATGGTCCATGCTTCCTTATTGCACTCTGTGAGCTCAGGTTAGTTTTACAATCAGGTTAGGGTTATTCTTTCAAGAGAGATTTAATCAGAATCACAAGGTTGAGATAACTGTTGAACTTCAGCATTTAAATGAGCTGACCTGATAATGCTTTAGTCCGTCTGACTTGATTCTTGGAAAATTATCCTGATAAAGGCTGATAGGTTACATCTCCTCTGATTGATGCATGAGGCTGTTTATTTCCTTCTCTGGCAAACTGACCATGAAGTGAAAAACACAAGCTAACTTCAGGAATATGCCTTTAAAGATGTTTTTTTTAGTTAGTTAAACTGTTAGCTTTTTTTTAATAGCACACTTATACATCACTCTGTATTTAATAAAGCTCAGAGTTGACAGTCTGGCAGAATAAATGCTTTTATGTGAATGTCAAATTAGAACAGAAAGCTAGTTTGACATTTGTGAAGGAGCTGCAGACAGCTTTGTCTCTGCTAAGAACTCCAACATCTCAGCGCCCACCTTGTTAATGAAGTATGATGAACCATGGACGCCTTTCTTTCTGTGGATCCTTTGAATCGTATTTCCATACTTTCACCACGCAAGAAAATTGTTCTGACATTACAGGGGAGCACTTCTGTGTCCTGTTAAATGTAGTTTAATGAGTGTAATTACAGATCAAACAGAGAGTGGGTGACAACGGTGCGTGAACCTGTACGCTGTTCTTGTTTCCACTTTTAGAAAAGCTGTCAAAAGCAAGCATCAGGGCTGGACATTTGGGTTTTATCTGATCAACTTCTGTAAACTGTTTAAAATATAAACAATTCATATTTACAGCCAATGCTTCATTTTGAAGTGGGATTCTGTGGAAAGATTATGAACACTTAGTATCTTACCTGCTGCAGACAATGTTTGACTTCAGACTTGAGAAATTGTTACATTTTGAATGAATTGATTTAAACAGCAGTGGTTAGTCTAAGATCAAACACATTTACTGTTGTCTTAAAGCAGCTCCAAAACTTTCATGCTAACACTGTTTTGTAACAGTGGCTAATATTGTGATTTTCATGCCGGAAGTGCTCCAGGCTGCGCTGGAAGTGGACATCTAGCTGTTGCTGGTGCTTTTTGTGCTCGTCAATTCCCACAAAACTTCAAAGTAAGTAAATAAATGCAGAAAGGGTGCAAAGGTTTAAAAGTTAGTCACATAAACTGTGATGATGATTTGCAACCAGCAAACACTTTGGCTGCATTTTGAACAGTTTTTGATTTATTTTTCTTTGCATGATTTACAAAACTGTGTTCTAGGCTGTGCACATTATTCTGTTGCCCACATCATTCCCACCTTGGCAGCTTCCCTCATATTATGGATGTATTCTGCTGGAGGCCCCTTTAAAATGAGGCTATAATAAATATTTAGACCTGGGCATGTTTTCTGTCACAGAAGAGCCCACATACAGGTGTACAGGATAAAACTGAGACACCTGCCACAAATCTGGCCTTATTTTGAGAGAAAGTTTGTTGCACAAACTGTTTGAAAATGTTCAAATGTGAAGTGACAAGACTGCGGGTGTTTACAGTTAGGGCTGTCCTGATACAACTTTTTCACCTCTGATATCATTTTGCAGCCTTGAGCATTGTCCGATACCGATATCGACCCGATATCAAAACTAATCCTTCATACTTCTATTATGTTTTTGTAGTTTGGAATCTTAAAAAGTCTTGATCAGCTCAAACAGTAAACAATAGTCAACAACAGTAGGCATGAGAATGACTGGTCCCATTTATTATGAACCAATGGGTTACATAATCTTTTAACTTAGAATATTGTACAATTAAATACAATAAATAAACAATAGAACAGAAGACCCTGAAAAATGACCTCAATAAATCCAATAAAAACAAAATATACTTTCAAATAGTAAAATAAAAATTCAAGGTCACTTAAGTTATTCCTGCTGGATCCAAGCTCTGCTGGACAGAAACCCTGAGTGGACCAGTGGAATGGACAGCTTGTTTCAGAGGGATTATATCAGGGATTTTAAATGCAGGCCGATATAATCCATTGTTTGGCTAATATCACAACAATATCCAATAATGGTATTGGATCAGGACACCCCTATTTGCAAGTCACCTGAGGAAATTAAAAATACCCTCAAAAGTCAGAAGACAGTCTGGGATTCCCTCATGGATGCTGTTTGCCAGCAGTCAGAGTGAGATCCTACACCTCATCATTACTTTAACATGTAGCTGAACAATATAAAGCTTTGAATGATAGCCTTACAACAGACAGGTGTACATTGTGACTACAGTTAGTAAATTTGTCTACCCAAAGTAGATACATACAGCAGGTAAGCAACAACCATTTAAATGATGTGAATGTTGCTGATGTCTGAAGCCCAATGTGAAACGATAACACGACTGTTCATCAGAGGAGCACTTCTGTCAGCTCTTCACGCAGTATTGTGTTTGTAACAGCAGTAAATGTGCAAATAAAACAGTCAGTGATGCCTGTCTGTCTTCCATGATGTGACAGTAAATACGATTACAACTTCTAATAACTTCTGCTGTCAACACACGCAGTCGACTGTCATCACACGTCAGAGAAACATCCTGACTTTCCCACAGAGGGATTTAGCTGAGGATGTGTGGGAGGGTGTGGAGTGTAGCTGGCAGCCAGCGGCACGAAGAGTGGTTAAAGGTTATAGCTGTGCAGCTGTTAGCCTTTGTGTTTGCGTGTCTCTTTGCTCATCTCGGGTGTGCGATTAGCAAACACATTATCTGCTTTGTGTGGATATTATGCACACATCCAGTCTATCTGGCACAATCACCGCACTCATTTACTCTGATATCTTTCCCCGGGGAATCTTACTGCACAAAGAACTGCATTTTGTGTGTGTGTGTTTGTTTTGTGCTTTCCATGATGAGAGGTAATCAGATCTGTTCCCTCCAATCAGACAGCAACAGAATTGAGTTGTTCTGCTCTTGTTTGGAGGTGACAGAAGACTAAACCCTGACTAAACAACTGTTTCTGTTTCAGCAGCTCTAAAACTACAACTAGAGGAAACTGTTTCGTATAAACTGTGTTTGTTGTGCATTTTTCATCTGAATATTTTTTAGAAACTCATTTCTTGAGTGTGTGATCTATTGATCTCGGCTCTTTCTCCAGCTTCAGCTCTGTGAATGGAAATCTCTTTATAGAGCCACTTTAGTAGCATGAGAGTGAAGGTACAGGAGGTGAGCTGTGATAAGTCCCCAGGCACATACCAACACACCTCCACTCCTCCTCATTCACTTTCTGAGCTGCAGCTCCAATGTCACGCTCCTCTTCCCTCCTTTCTTCACTCCATCCCAGCTTTTAGATGTGACCGGGCTAAATCAGCATTCTAAATGCCTGACTCAAAGAGTGGAAGTATATAAATATCAGTTTAAGCCTCTTATTAGTTTTGCCGCATCTTTCAGACAGTATGCGTGTGGCTGGACTCTGTGATCCTCACAATGTGCTCCACTCAGTCCTCTCCACCACAGCAATGGATGTGACTTTGTCCACCACATCTCTAACTACGGTCGCCATAGCAACACTTTGCTTAGTGCTCATAATTTGCACAAAAGAAAATGTCTCAATGTCACCCACAGGCTGGCCGTCTCACCCTGCTGCTCTGGATGAAGGACTGTGTGTTGAAAGGCCATTTCTTAATAGCTGGAGGTAAACAGCCTGGTGTGTTTTTGTTGTTCTCTCAGAACTTGCAAACAAGTCATGTTTACTGCTCATCTTAGACATAATGAGAAACAGTGACAGTGATGATGTCCTTTTCTCCCAGTATTTTCCTGGAGTGAGTGTCTTACAGTTGAGATTTTGACAGTTTTCAGTAATTGATCTGTTATTGTGCACAATCAAAACAGAATTTGCAGGTATTGCACATTCCTTCCAGTTTTATCATCTTTTTTAATGATTTGCATGGATTAGGTTCTGTGTTAAGGAGCACTGTGTTGACAAAGAACAACAATATTTACAGGTAAACATTGCATTATTAATATTACAGAATTGAAGCATGATCCAAATAGTCCAACATCTGCATTAAAACAACTAACCATATGTCGTCTGAAGTCCACTTAAAATATCTCTTCAGAAAACATTTTATTTTGTATTTTTAACTGTTTGTGTACTTGTCTTTTAGAAGAGTATTTTTCTGTAGCAGAAATTGTTGAGTTTTTGTCTTTCAGATATACAGAGTGTAAATACAGACTAAAGTTATTTCCTTAAGAAAATTGGAAAGTTTTCCGTCCGCCCGTTTGTCCATTTTCTTCCACTTATCTGGGGTCGGGTCGCGGGGGCAGCAGCCTAAGCAGAGAGACCCAGACTTCCCTCTCCCCAGCCACTTGGGCC
>JARVJO010000227.1:23781828-23796925 GCA_031762555.1 Cynodonichthys magdalenae
TGTGTGTGCGTGTGTGTGGGTGTGTGTGTGTGTGTGTGTGTTTGTGTTTGCTTCTGGCCACTCGTCCTTCCTCTCCCACCTCGCGGCTCTGACAGACATGTGTTCAGGCTGGGGGGAGAGTAAGTGTTTGTTTTTTTTTCCTCGGGTGATCTCATCATGTCGAGCAAGCGCTGTCGAGTCTCAGCCGTGAAATGGCCAGCTGCCACGGTTCACTGATCAATGTCGCATTGCTTCTCTGTTCTGAAGCCTAACACACACACTCACTCACACACACACACTCACACATTTACCAGCCTCAACAGATACTTTGGTCTGCAAATTGTACCACACCAGTGGATCACTCATACCTCCACAGAGGAATCTCTCCTCCTCTCAGCCGATTGGTTGATGAAGCTGAAGTGGGCGTGGCTGCTGACACAGTGGGGGGTGGGGGGGGTCACCGCCACCGCCACCACTTGTCTCCTCTCAGGACTGCAGACTTCATTCACAGCTTCCAGAACATAAAGCTGAACGCTCAGCCTCAGATCGTTTTCTGTCAAAGTTTAGAAAAACTTTTGCACATCATGAAATAAGTTTTTCTTTTCTTGAGTTTCTTAACTTCTTTCACAGCATCTTTTATGAACCAGCTGCAGATTGAACTTTAATCATCTGCAAGAAACCTACATTGTATTGTTACTGTCTTTAAATTCCTTCAATTAACCATGAAACATTGAAAATGTCCCTTTTTACGGTTAGTAAAAGCCTTTGGTGATGCATTGTGGTCTAGATATTTCATGTCTGCCTCCAGTTAAGACCAGAGCAGGACCTGAGAGGTGCATCACTCTGCGGATGATCATCTGATGTTAATCAAGTTTTCAACTAATAAATATGAAGCAAAACTGCTAATATATTATCAGACTGTTTGCCATGGTTTGCAGACGCAGCTAAAGAACTCAGAAGAAAATGAATCCTTGTAATTAAACCTTTGTAGAATAGTTTACATAGACCTAACATTAACAGAATGCATATCACCCGTCATCTTTTATGCCAGAGTTATGAACTAAGATGATCTGATGACAAGAAGGGAGAACTTTGTAACTGATTTGCTGCACTGCTGCAGGATCATGTGTTAGCTCAGATAAACCACACTACATTTAAGCTCTGCAGCTGTGAAACCCTGTTTCACTCAGAACAGTTGGCTGTGGCACACGGTTGTCCACTGATATTATGGTCAGAGGCAGCCAAATGAACAGAAACACACACAGACACAGGTAAAAGTAGAAATCCTGTTCCTGTCGGATCTCATCAGATAATATTAGTATCATTACTGAGCTCCAGTTAGAGCCAGACTCTGCACTAAGTGGAAGAAGTCTTTACAGTATAATAGGCCAGCCTCCAATCAGGTTGCCCACATGTCAGATTGAGTGACTGGCTGTAATTATGTGCAGTAATAAGAGAGCAGCAGGGTGTTCCATCATCTGCTGTTGACTTCTGCCTCAGTTGGGGAGAAATTCAGACATGATGACTCATAACTGGTCTTTCAAGGCTCTGGTTTTTACCTCTGATTCATTCTGGTCCTGGAGGGATCCTGCAGTGTGAGAGAATATGCATGTTTGTGTGCAGTGACTCACACCGAAACACACACACACACACACACACACACACACACACACATTCAGGTAAATGAACTGGTCTGCTTTAGAGCAGTGTGTTACTGACACCTAGTGGCTGTGTTTGGTATGACAAGACAAAGTGCTGCTGTTTGTCAGCAAACCTGAGGTCAGCTTTTGTTTATTTGTGTGTTTATTTGTTTGTTTGTTACCATCAGGATGGTGTTCAGAAGTGATGTAAAAGGTGCAGAGTCAAACATTAAAAGTGTTTTTGCTCTCTTGTTGACAGAAGGGGAAGGACCCTCTCTACGCTCAGATCAACAAGGGGAAAAAATAAAAAGACTCGCAGGAAGATGGACCTGGCCAGCACTGAGTGATCAGGAGGAGAACCCTTTACCTCTGAGTGTGTGTGTTAGTGTGAGGCACGCCTGGCCGAGCCCTTCCTCTCCTCTTCCTGCTTACAACCTCCCAGGAGGAGCCTCGGCTCTCCTGCAGACCCCCTCCTCCTCTTTGCAGTCCTCCCTCCTCCGAGGAGGGGAGAGCGCCCTGTGGGTCTTTCATCACAGGCAGGAGAGACATCAATCACTGAACCGGACCCAGCTCTCCCCTCTCTGCTGCGCTGTCTCCTCTTCTGCCCCCTGTTGGTGTCTCACACTCAGCCTTACGAACATAAGCCCCTCCCCCTTCACTCTCACATCCTTTCCTCTGCCTCCCCATGTCTGGCCAGAGACTCTGCTGCCAAGAAGAGACCGAGTCGAGCGGTGCCTCCCACACACACATGCAGGCAGGCTCATGCTGGTGGTTTGGACTGACAGAATCCTGCACCTGCAGCCAGGATGTCCCACAGGGGGAGCCAGACTCTAGTGGGCCCTGTGGGGGTGGGGGGCTGTTTGACGGGATCACTGCTTCTGATTGGTCGATTTGGGTGTTTTCTCCCTACGCTTGTGAGTGTCTGCTGGATCACTATGCAGAAACAAACTCTCTGGGAGCTGTTCACACACACTATAACACACACACGCACACATACAGGTTTGTTTTTATACCCCCATGGGAACCATGGATTGACTTCCATTCATTTTCTGGTAATTTTATAACCTAACCCTGAATATTTACCCTAAAATTAACCTCACAGGTACCCTGACCTCAACTGACCCTAAAACTAACCTAAAGTCAATTCACACCTTGGTCCTAAACCGAACCCCGCCCCCTCACTTGAAATTAGCATCCGTACCCATGGAGACCAGGCATTGGTCCCCAAGATGCACATTCGGTCCCCACAAGGCTGCGTTTTTCTGGAAAATGGTTCCCATGATGTAACAAAAACGTGCCCACACACACACCCCACATCAAACACACACAGAGTAATTTGCCAAACATGTCTCCTCACAGACAGAAGCCGTACGACCAGACATGGTGAGGAATGAACCCTGAGAGGGGAGGTGTTGCAACGTTAAACAGATTCTCTTCATTCTCTACAGCTTTTGTACAAAAATGATTTAAGTAAACAAAGGAAAAAAGATCAAACTGAAAATTGAATTTTTATTTTATAACTCTGGGGTCAGCTCTGTAGACATTCTAGGGTCAACATGGCTTTAAGGCATCTGATCGCTGGTTTGCCAAACTCATTTTGTAAATAATGAGAAGAACACGTTTTGTCTGCTGGACCTCTGCGCCATAACATAGGAAGGCTTCAGTTATGCAAAATCTTAACATTAAACCCAAGCAATACCAACATGTGTTTTATTTTCTGCTGTGCAGCTTTTTATCTCAGTCTCTTATTAACATCTGCTTCTCCCACCTCTGTCGCCTCACAGGACTTTCTCTCCTAAAGTAGTTCAGCTTCTGCAGCTTGTGTTAGCTGGAGGGATCATGGATCCTATCTGGTCTGGGAGCGCCTCAGGGTCCACCAGGTGGAACTAGGGGTGTCTCCTGGGAGAGGGAGGTCTGTTGAGGACCTGCCACCCCTGTGCCAGAGCTCATAAAGCAGTTGTTCTGTTGCAGGCAGCAGCCATGATGTGAAGCTGCTGCCCTCCATCGTCCTTCTGTCTGCTGGTCAGGTGCCAAACTCCTGCAGTCCACTTGTGGACCGCAGGACCCTTTGCTACAGCCACATTAACTGTGACGCCAATAACTCCCTGGTTTATGGCCAGAGTCCTCACACCACCCAAACGGTTCTGGACCACCATGTTAAACAAACGAATAGCTCAGCAGAGAAGTTGAATACAAAACAGGAACGTTTGCTTTTAGACTTATTTTAACTTTACCTCAGCTAACAGTTTCTTAATGTAAATGGAAACGTTATTTTTATCTTTATGAATATGACATACAGTGGGTTTTTAGATTTTTTTTTTGGGTTCTATCTTGATTTCTGTTTTCCACCATGACCTGTTACAAATAAACAGTCCCCAAATGATCAATATGTTCTTTTATTAATGTGCCTCATTTTTGTGTGTTTGAAGAAGAGAGAGTGAGCCTGATGGTGAGGGTCTGCCTGAGGTGACCCCCGGTGTGTCTGACTGTATGAGCTGTCACAGTGTGCTGCACACGGAGCCTCTGAACTAAACTGTCCTAAACCTGCATTTTTATCTGAGATTTCTTCCCTCTTTTACAAGAAAACCGTGTTAGAATAGCTCTGATTGGCTGTTGTCAGTCATCATGGTGGCAGGTGGTTTCTAAGATCTGCTTCTGACGCTCCCACCACCCAGTTGTTCTGAAGGTCAGGAGATGTCAAACATTTTTACAATTCAGTTTATTTATATAAAACCAAGTCATATGTGTTCTCAGGTCTCTGTACAAAAACTATTGATCTAAATAAGCAGCAGATTGGGTTGAATCTTCTCGTCATCACAGTCTCCATCCTGAGCAGCACAGTGGAGACAGTGGAGAGGAAAAACTGCCTTTTAACAGGAAGAAACCTCCAGCAGAACCAGAACCTGGACCAGGTCCGGCTGGGTTTGAGGGACAGGAAAGAGACACAAACACAGAACTGGTCCAGGTGTATTTACCTCTGAAAGAGAGACAAAGAAAACCTGTTATTGATAGAAGTGATTACAACAAACATGTAGAGGAGAGAGACTAAAGGCAAGCTTAGCTTCAGACTCACAACATGATCCTGACTGAGGCTTGTGAACTCATCTAAAACCATGAGGACCTGCGGGTTTTAGGGCAAACCTTAAAAATAAATCTCATGCAGTATCTCACATGGTTTGTTAGCACTTGGACTATTACAGCTAATTTAGCTGATGTTTTCAGTTAGGTTGATTCCAAAAGTGAATCTGTTGTGCTTCCTTTCTGACATTTATTTCAATCGATTCAAAAGATATGCTGAGAGGCAGCAGATGGTTCCAATAATTACTGACAAAGTTTCAGAGACAGAACTCATACAGTCAGTTCAGACTCTGTCTCAGCTACAAACACATCCATAAAACTCAGGACTGATCAAATTCAGTGAATTATTAACATTTTTGCAGTGACAGCCATTTTGAATTGGGTTGGCTCCAAAGTCAGATCCAGTGATTAATCTATCTATTTATTATTATTCAATATATATTTCACTCAAAAAGTAAAATGTATATTCAATAATTAATGTAAAAAGAGAAAAAACAAGTTCTGAATAAAAAGGGTGCAGAGTGAAGAAAATAAAGTTACAACAAACCTAAGCTTAAACTATTTACAAACAACCAAAAACAAATATCAGACATCTTTTATATCTTATTTTCAGTAAACATTCCATGGTATCATGGCATCAATCGGAAAGTTTTATTAAATTCTGTCCAATAGGTCACAAGATATTTTGTTAACACAACACCAAACAAACACAGAGCTGCCCCGTGGCAGCAGGAGATAAATCCAGACTTCCACCCAGCGTTTCAGAGCCACATTAGAGACTTCATCAGTCTGTGTTTTCTTTACTGTGGGACATTTCACAACCATTTTCACAAATCACATTCAGATCTGTTTGAATGAAAGAATCAGCTCGTAGCTTTTCATTCTGTCAGTCAGATTTGAGTTAGAAGCAGATCTGTTTGGATCATTCAGACTGACATGTGGCAGGTAGTGTTGGACTCATAGTATAAATACCTTCTTAAATACTTCTACATTCTGTTTACCAGACCTGGAATGCAGACTGGCTTCTAGAGTTTCATTTCCCCCGTTTTCTCTTAAGATAAGATTAGTTTAAAATAAATAAACAAGCAAATGAAGTTCTGCGTTAAACAACAAAATCCACAATATATTGATGAAAGATATATATATATTTATATAAATGTCTAAATGTGAAAACCAGGTCAGAGTTTGAAGGCTTCAGGTGAGTCAGTGAACAGTCACGGTGCCAGCTCGGTGACATTCCTGCAGGACAGGAAAAAAAATGCTAACAGTGTTACGTTAAATGAGCCAGACTTGTTTGTCGAGCCCGACGGTTTCTTTTCTATTGAGAGTGAGTTTTCCAACTCAGCCTCATTCCTGAAACTACCTGGCTGCTGGGACGTCCACCTCCTGTGTGTCTGACGAGCTGACAGGACTTTGATGAGCTGGAAGCTGACTGCACTCAGGATGAGAAGCTGATAAAAAGACTTGATTTAAGGACTTTTCTTTTTTGTTCTGTGGAGACAGAAACTCTATCATGGATCAGGTGAGTTCCCAGAAACCTCCCCACAGCCTGATGTGTGCCTGTGTTAGGTGTGTTAGTGCTGTGTGGCAGAACTCTGTCTGTCACTGTCAGAAAGTTTTTACTTCACCACGTCTTCAAGAAGTCACAAAAACTCAAAGTCTGTCCTGAATCACAGCTTTAAATGGATGATTTATTATCACTGACTCTTCCTGAGTTTCACTGAGATACCATCAACATTTAGACTTTATTATAATGTTAATGCTTCACAAGTCTGCAGTTTTTCCTACAGTTTTCAGAGGAAGGAGTTCTTGTCACAATATAAATATTTCCTTATTTAGCCCTAAAAGAAATCCTATTTTAAGGCCGATGTGTGTTTGTGTAGAAATGAATGAAACATAAATAACAGAACAAAGGTCAGATTCTGAAATGTAGATGTTAGAGTGAGGACACCAAACCCAAAACTCCTGTTTTAATGTAATAATATGTTGTACCAGGTGACCACAGCAGCCACGCCCACTTCAGCTCCATCTAGTAAACCTGGGGTGACTGTGGCAGAGTGGTTAGGGGAGTCGTCTTGTTCAATCCCCTGTTCCAGACGTCTCAGTCATTGTGTCCTTGGGCAAGGCACTTCACCCGCCTTGTCTACTGATGGTGGTCAGAGGGTCTTGTGGCTCCGGTGCATGGCAGCCCCACCTCTGTCAGTGTGCCCCAGGGCAGCTGTGGCTGCAGTGTAGTTTGCTACCATCAGTGTGTGAATGTGTGTGTGAATGAGTAAATGTGTGTGTGAATGAGTAAATGTGTGTGTGAATGAGTAAATGTGTGTGTGTAAAGCACTTTGGAGTCCAGCAGGACTTGATGAAGTGCTACATAAGTTCAGGCCAGTTTCCAAATTGATGCTGAGTTTTCTGTGATGCTTTCAGCAGGACGACTCGATGGACTTTAGGACTGTAAGAGCCATGTTTGAGGAGAAGGAATGCCTCCTTAGGCAACCCAAGGCCAGACCTGTTGTCCCTGACAAACCAAAGAGCGTCTCTGCTCCACAGAGTCCTTCTCACCTTCCCCCTCTGAGTCCCTCTCGCCTGTCCCCTCAGAGCCCCTCTTACCTTCCTGCAGGAGCACGCCCCTCCCTGCTCACTTCCATGACCCAGGCCTTGGAGGCGAAAGCAGTGAATGCCCCCAGAGTGGTCTTCAAGGATGAAAAGGATGCAAAGAAGCCTCTCATTCAGACCAATGTGAAAGGTAAAGAGATATCTAACGGGAAAGCGAAGGAAAGTAAAACTAAGATGGGAAAAGAAAGCAAGAAGCCTGAAGAAAAACAGGAAGACTCATCGGATCAGAAAGACAAGAAACTTCTATCGTTTCTGACAAAGAAGGAGGAAACAGCAGAGTTGGTACCAGCCCCGCCTCCACCTAAGGTACAGAAGAAGAAGGGTTTCCCTGTTTTTAGAAAAACCACAAAACGAGATTCTGCAATAATCCTTGACTCCCCAACTTTGGAAGAGTCTGGACCAGCACCACTCATCCCGCTGTCTTCTGATGCTAATAACATACCTGAAGAGTCCATTTACTCCATACCAAAAGCCAACCCTTCAGCTGGTCTGATCCCACCCACCCATACCCCTACACCTCCTGACTTCTTCACACCTCCTGCTATTCTTCCTGAAGTCCCCGTTCTAAAAGCCCCACAGATACAACCCCCATCTGACGTAGAAAATCCTGCTCTGCCTGATTTCAGTACGATCAGGCAAAATGATAGGATTCTCAGTCCACCAAGTGTTGTCCCGTCTCCTTCAACCACTGCTGCTCCATCTCGTCCAAGCTTTGCTCCTCCATCCCCTCCCAAACGGGGTGCTCCAGCTGGCTCCACCTCTTCAAACAGTGCTCTCCCATCTCATCCAAACGTTGCTGCTCAAACTCCATCTGCTGCTCCTCCAGTTCCCCCAAATATTGTGGCCCCCAATCTCTCAGCCACAGCTGTCCTTGATCCTTTACCCAGTGCTTCTCCCACCCCCCAACAGAAAGCTTCTCCCACCCCTCTGTTCCCTGAATCCCTCGCTCGGTCACCCAGTGCAAGCCCCGCTCCTCTGACCAGGCTGACTCTGTCAGAGGCGTCTCCTCCTGAGCTCCAGGTCTCAGCGGGGTCTCATGAGGAGGACAGGTGTCTGACTCCAGACCTGGACTCGTCAAAACTGGAGCGTTCCATCTCTGCACTCACAGCCCTGGAGAGAGCAGAGGACATGAGCACTGGAAAGAGAACCCCTCCGAGTGACCTGAGGATTTTAAATGCCCTGGAGAAGGCACGCAGGAAGGCTGCCAGGTAAACAACACCAACAAACAAACAAATCACACTAACCCAGAGGTTAAAGGTCACAGAAGTGGAAAATTTTGTTTATTTATACCAGTTAGATGTTTCTAATCTGTTGTGTTTAATCTGCTTTCAGCCCCTTGTTAAATTCTAACCATTACTCCGTCACCCCTCCACCTGAAGACCACCCATTGTTTGAGAGCCCCAGTAGTCTCTTTCTGGATCTTCCACCCATTGATTATGAAGGAGAGAAGCCCTCCTCTCTGAAACCAGCACAAGTTAATGGGACAGACCACCGTAAGTCTCCTGTTGCTTTATTGGTTTTATTTGTTTATTTGTTTGTTTGTTGTTGCTTAACATGAACAGAGGAGCCACTTCTGTTGTTATCAGAGCACAAGATCCGTCCGTTCCTTTTTTTCCTCTTATCGGGGGTCTGGTCTCGAGGACAGCAGCCTAAGCAGAGAGACCCAGATTTCCCTCTCCTCAGCCACTTGGGTCAGCTCCTCTGGGGGAATCCCAAGGCGCTCCCAGGCCAGCTGAGAAACATAGTCCCTCCAGCGTGTCCTGGGGTTCCTCTGGTCTCCTCCCAGTGGGACGTGCCCAGAACACCTCACCAGGGAGGCATTCTAACCAGGTGGACCACCTCAACTGGCTCCTCTCGACGTGGAGGAGCAGCAGCTCTACTCTGAGTCCCTCCTGGATGACCGAGCTTCTCACCCTGTCTCTAAGGGAGAGCCCAGACACCCTGCGGAGGAAACTCATTTCAGCTGCTTGTATCCGATATCTTGTTCTTTCGGTCACGACCCAAAGCTCATGACCATAGATGAGGGTAAGAGAAAACACCCTACCCTTTTCCGGTTTAAGACCATGGTCTCTGATTTGGATTAACTGATCCTCATGGATCCTCCCCTGTTGTCATCAGAGCACAAGGTTTATGCAGATATTTGGGCTGATGGTGGCTGTGAGGTTAGAGGAGTCGTTCCTTTAATGCAAGAGTTGGCGGTTCAATTCTCTGCTATTCAGTCCCTGGGCAAGACACTGCCCCCACTGACTCTGATGTGTCCCATCAGAGTATGAAGGTGACTTAAAGCACACATTAGTCTCTATAGATTGATTTACCTGTATTATCTTTGTAGAGATCTAGTAGAGTGCTGTGTGAATGTGTATAAATGTGTATAAATGTGTATAAATGTGTATAAATGTGTGCATGAATGTGTAAATGAGGACACAGATTGTAAAGAGCTTTTAGTATCCTGGTTAGATTAAAAAAAAGGCTGTAAAAGTACAGTCCATTTACAAAGAACAAACAAGGTTTGAATTCTGCAGAAAATTGTGTATTTTTGTAGAATTAGCAGCTGTTGTGTTGTGTTGGTGTGAAAACAGCAGTCCTGTTATTCTTTTAGGCAGAAACAAAGCAGCAGCAGTGAAGGACAGAGCTGCTGAGGTATGTCAGCATGACAAACAAGAGCTCAGGACCAGTAAACACATCTAATGTGGTCTGAGACTATCTCTAAATCAGGCAGGTGTTCAAATCATTAAACTTGCAAAAACTATGGAAGCTTCTAAAAGGATATCTGGAGTCAACATTTAAGGAAGTGCAGACATTTTGGAGTATTAGGTCTACAGTTCTGTAGAAACAAGGAGGCTTTAATTTTTTTTTGTTTGTTTTTGTACAACTAAAAGTCTTCCATTTTACTTTCTTCCCTCACTTTATCTTCTTGATGTGTTTTAGCTTGTAAATAAACTTGTCAGTTTTTAGAGAGTCAAACAGCTGAACGTGCTTCATTATTCTGACACACCAACAGTATGAATGTTAGGATTGAGATTCTGTCCTTTGCACAACAAGGCTCTGCAGTCAGAGCCAGTTTGAATCAGGAGGGGTCTGAAGCTGCAGCAGAGCTCCAAGTGGATCCCACTCCTCCACCCAGACAGGCCCAACCAGAAGCTGTGTCTCTGTATTCTTCTCCAGAAAAACCTGCAAGACCTCCCTCTTTCAGCCTGAGTCAGCTTGAGTTTATCCCCCCTCCTCCTCTTTTTGAAGGTAGGATTTTGATTTCCAACTTCATACTCTTGTAAGGGACACTTACACCTCTTTAACAAAAGTTATAAGGAAAATTATTTAGCAAGGGATCTCTTATTTTCGGTAAACATTTCTTCTGTACCAAACTGAATGGACAGAACACAATAAGTGAACCAACTCCGTGAATTCAATTTGATCCATCAATAAATGCAATCATTTATTTACATAATCAAACAAATCACGAGTGAACAGCTTATTTATGAGCAATCAATTTCCTATTAAAAGCTAAGGATCAGATAATAATCAAACACGCGTCCGAGCTTAATTAATCATTAAATCTGACAAATTAAAATATAAACATCAAACTATAGGCTTAGCTGTTAATTAACTCAGCATTTGAAGGTACTTAAAACTTAGGGTTTTGGCAAAGCAGGTAGTTTAAAGGAAAGGAGGAAAAGTAAGTTTGAGGAGAATATTAGTACTTTTATCTTTATAAATGTAGGTAACCAGACCGGCACAACTTCTCTCGACCTACTTCAGCCAAACACAGGTACACTAACCACATCAGCTTTTACCTCAACAATGACTTCTCGTCAGCTTCAGGTATCAGGAAAAGTTCACCTGGTCAGCAAGTGGACTCCGTCAGGGTTCGCTTACTTCCACCAGTAAACTCAGGATGTCAGTATCCAGCGTGTCCTGGTTGTCTGCCTCAGTTCAAACGAGGAGGAATACCAGGCTGGTACTCTTTCAAAATGAAAACACTTCCCAGAGGAAGGTAAAATTAATTGCTAGTGGAGCGTTGAGAGCTCCTGTTTGGGACCACGACTGATGTTATCGTGGTATTGTTAGTGGACAGACAAAAGATAAAGTGTTAGTAAGGAGTTGCCAAGGCGCCAACTTTATCTACTTTATCTAATAATTTAAAACATTAATGTTTCATAATACTTAACCCTTAACGATTAGTTTAAAGTGAGATATTACTTCAAAAATCCATAATCATATTACTGTTGTTTACAGTAAAATAAAAGTAATGATTTACATCAAAGCACAATAAAGAAACATTAGAATAACATTCTTGTGTGTTCTTTTATCATACACTCATAAATTATGAAACACAGTTAGAGGGACCTGTGTTATTCCACTTCCCTCCTTCTGTAACTTTGATAAACAGAATGATTATCAAAATGTGTAATACTCTTAGTTAAGAGAAAAATAAATCAAATTATTTCACTCAGGGTGACCGCTACACTATTCATTTTTTAAAAGATAGTTGAAAATATAGTTTTAATTTGCCTTTCTGATCTCCAGAGTTTGTAGAAGATGAAACTGCAGATGTTCCAGAGTTGGAGGATTTAGCTTCTGGTGCTAATTCTCCAGAGGTGGTGGTAGCAGAGTGGGAAAACAAGAACAACAAAGGTGTTGATGCTGCAGATGGACTGAAGCCATTAGAGTACTACAGTAATGGAGTCACTGATGCAGAAACTGAAGCCCTCTCTGACCCAGAGTATGAAGGCAACTTTGAAGAAATACCTCTTCCACAAACCTCCCTCCCAGTTCACCAACCAGCCATCCAACCACCCATCCAACCAGCCATCCAACCAGCTCACCAACCAGCTATCCAACCCATTTCCCTCCCAGTGGCTAAAGACCCACCACCAGTGGACGAGTAAGACATTTCGATTTTCTAGTTTGTTCAGAAGTTGTGTTTTATTTGTACTTCAGTCATTTCACTCTTTTGCAGTTTTAATGATGATGGGTACAAAAGAAGCTGGTAGGTCTCTGCCTTTGTCCCTTGGCAGCTGGAGCATTGTTCTTAATATTTTCTGTAGTTTTGTGATGGGCTAGTGTGGCCACATCCTGACCCTCAGCCTTACTCCCTGAGCCGTGGCTCTAACCCTAACTGAACCCAGGTACCAGTGGTATGCAGTAACAAACATGAGTACAATCAGCACTCATGAAATGTGCTGTGGAGGTAAAAAGTGGCAAAAGTACAAATGAACCAGAACCTTTTAACAACTCATCTCTTGTCTTTCCAACGTAGGCCTGAGGGTAACTCTAAAGCTCTTGTGTACGAGGAGACAGAAAACATGTACGAGGACGTCGTCATATCTAACAGCAAAAAGAAGGGAAAGAGCCTCAGTGACAAGAAACTCAAAGGAACCCTAAAAAGTACAAGAACAATTGAACATTTACTTTCTGCCACTTCCATCCGATTCTTCTTACTTGCTGTAAAGAATGACTGCTTGTCCTCACAGAGCTGTTTCTTTTCTTTTAACTCCAGATCCATATGTGGATTCTTCACAGGCAACAGTAAGCAGCTTCAGGAACATTTCTAGTCAAAGCCTTAAAAGGCCTCTTTGTTTTTATCCTGTTTGAAATGTTGTATTCAAAGTGAATCAACTCTTATCTGTTTGTTGTTGTTTACAGTTTCAGGACAAAACAAAGACCGGCAGGTTCAGCAAGTAAGAGCTTTGTTTCAAAACCAATTTAGTTTTTTCATTCATTGATCAGTGAGAAGATTTCTTTTTTTGTTTGTTTTGAGGGCAGCTGTGGCTGAGTGGTTAGAGGAATCATCCTCCCATGGTTTGATTCCCTGCTATTTAGTCACATGTTGAAGTGTCTCTGGGCAAGACATTGAACCCCCCCCCCCACTGCCCCTGATGCGTCCCATCAGAGTCTGAGTGTAAAGCACTGATTAGTCTCTATTGATTGATTGATCTGTATTAGCTTTGTACCGAGATCTAGTAGAGTGCTGAATGAATGTGTGTGTGAATGTGTGTGTGAATGTGTGTGTGTGTGTAAATGTTTGTGTGAATGAGGACACAGACTGTAAAGAGCTTTGAGGATCCTGGTTGGATCAGTCCATCTACTCGTTTTAAACAGGATGATGTTTCTGTTGTTTTCAGGGTTGAAAAAAAACGCAAGGAGGACGAGAAGGACGGGAAGGAGCTGAAGAAGAAAGAGAAGCAGCGGCTGGAAAAAGAGAAGAAGGAGATGAAGGAGAAACTGGAGCGGGAAAAGAAGGAGCAGAAAGAGAGGGAGAAGAAGGAGAGCGAGATGAGGAAGACGTTCAAAGTGAGTTTACAGTTATTTAGAGAGAGAAAGGAGGTGTTGTGAATGGAGGAGGGTGGAGTATCAGTGCAGGCATCCAAAACCTGTCAGGATTCATTCCTCAGTGTGGACGAGCTCAGTAAACATGTGCTTCATAATCAACAATATTTCTGTAGGAAGAACAGAAACAGGGACTTTTCTCTCTGATGAGTGAAACCTGGATGAGTTAGTGTGAAACTGCAGATCTGCATAAAATGCTCTTTATTTATTTAGTCATTTAAATCACAGAGCATTAAAAACCTGTTGGTGTCAGCTCAACACTTTATATTACCTTTAGGCTACAGGTTCAGCTCTCCTTTGTGCCTCTGTCACTAACAGAACATTCATTATAATCTTTCTGAAGCTGACAGGTTTGTGGCTCAGACAGCTGAGGGCTGGATTTGGTCTTAATACCATGAACCACTTCCTGTCACACCTGTCAATGTGAACCAAGAATGTGATAAAAATGTTTGTACGCTGCATACCTCTACTGGTGGTACTTGTACCACAGCTAAGAAGCTTTTTGAGCTGATCAGTTCCTCTCCTGTCACTGGTCATTTAAAACAGTTCTAACATCACATCTGTTTCTAAGTTGAGCTCCATTATTTCACAGTGTCAAACACACAGGTCTGTAAATGGTCTGAAAAGAAGTTGAGATGGGCAGAAAGTGCTGACTTTGCTCCACCTGTGGCCTGACACCCAGAATGTTTTTGAACAAACGCAGCGTACTTCGACACACACCACGTTTCTTTCATAAAATGTTAAAAGTTTTCAAATCTTTGTTTCTCTGAAGCCATCTTGGGAACAGCGTAAGAGTTTTGTACAGAATCTTTAAACCATGACAAAGAATGTTTTCTTGAGCTGCTTATACTATATACTATACTATATACTATGTACTATATACTATACTATATACTATGTACTACATACTGTATCGGCGTGGCTGTGGCTGAGTGGTTAGAGGAGTTGCTGAATGTGATTTAAGCACAGATTAGTCTCTATAGATTGATTTACCCGTATTAGCTTCACATCAAAGTCTAGAGTGCTGTATTAATGTGTGTGGATGGATAAATGAGGACACAGATTGTAAATAGCTTTGAATAGAAAGATGCTACATACACTCACCGGCCACTTTATACCTTGCTAGTACTGGGTTGGACCCCTTTTTCCTTCAGAACTGCCTTAATCCTTGGTGGTACAGATTCATCAAGGTACTGGAGACATTCCTCAGAGAGTCTGGTCCATGTTGACATGATAGAATCACACAGTTGCTGCAGATTTGTCAGCTGAACATCTATAATGAGAATCTCCTGTTCCACCACATCCCAAAGGTTCTGTTGGACTGAGATCTGGTGACTGGAGGTCATTCCAGTACAGTGAACTCATTGTTGTTAAAGTAACCAGTCAAGATGATTCTTTATGACATGGAGTGTTATCCTGCTGGAAGTAGCATCAGAAGATGGTTCACTGTGGTCATAAAGGGA
>JARVJO010000227.1:23803949-23814152 GCA_031762555.1 Cynodonichthys magdalenae
CGGCAGGTACAGGTAACGGCAGGTACAGGGAGCGGCAGGTACAGGTAACGGCAGGTACAGGGAGCGGCAGGTACAGGGAGCGGCAGGTACAGGTAACGGCAGGTACAGGTAACGGCAGGTACAGGTAGCGGCAGGTACAGGGAGCGGCAGCAGCCAAAATACAAAAACAGAAACTCGCCCAAATAAGTGAATTCTGTGAGATTCAGCCGTTTTATACTAGATTACCTTTTGTTTGGTCAATTCCACGATTCCATCTACGTTTCCTTAGCAACTTATTAATAGAAATGGAGCAAGAGAAAGTGGATTCTGATTGGCTGTTGTCACGCACATTTCAGCCATGTTTGATCAAGTAAAGAGGCTCACAGCTGATCACCGTAATCGACCAGAAATTTTCCCGATCAGTAATCACGATCAAATAATCGCCCAGCCCTAGTTTCTCTCTGGGCTGCCCCCTTATCGTGGTGGAGAGGTTTGAGTGTCCCAATGGTCCTAGGAGCTATGTTGTCAGGGGATTTATGCCACCTAATGGTGCGTTCACACCAAATACGTTTTGAGCATCAGGAGCGTCAAGTTTACATGCAAAGTCAATGTCAAAGTCAAAGCTCGCAGCTCTTGGGTAGTGAAACTCACCAAACTCAGAACGTCTCTGAATTATCTGGTGAAATAATTATGAACTGACGTTCTCTTGATCCCAGTAAATAAAGCAAAGCCACTTTCTTTATTTCATCCAACATTAAACAGAGACTGGCAGAGGAGGGAAAAAAAGGCTCTCGACGCGCGTCAAGTGTAAATAACAAGCGTCGAACACAAGCATCCAGCTTAAAGCGTTGGACACGTTTTTGATGCTCAAAACGTGTTTGGTGAGAACGCACCATTAGGGTCACCCAAGGCAAACAGTTCCTAGGTGAGGGATCAGACGGAGTGCAGTCCAAAGACCCCTCATGATGAATACGACCCATTGATCTAGTGTTCCCTTGGTTGGATCGTTTTTTTTCTGACAAAAATAATATTTAAAAACCTGTCTATACAAATGATAAAAGTATTAACAACACAACCGCTTGAAACTTTAAATTTTTATACCGCCACTTGCTCCATCCACCATTATTAGCAGAAAAAATCTCCGGTCAGCCCGCAATGCATTAGGGGATATGGTGGGTCGGGAAGGATCCATCGGACCAGTCCTTCAATTTGGGGCAAAGGAAGGACATATCTGTCAGCCACATCAGAGGAGTGTTTGGTTTTGGACAGCCTCTGTCGCGGCGCTTGATGTAAGCGGCCAACGAATTCGGCCTTCGGAGGACCCGGCCTCCCATTGTGGACACAGCTTAATACAGATTTGTGATACTTTATTACATAATGCACTTTGTCAGTCTGTCCCAGGGCAGCTGAGGCTACATTGTAGCTTACTATCATCAGTGTGTGGATGTGGGTGTAAACAAATGATGCAAGAAATTGTAAAGTATCTTTGAGGGTCTCGAAAAGTGCTATGTAAGACTAATGCATCATTATTATTATTTTTACATTATTATTTATAAAAAGAGCAACCTTCGTAATTTGTAACAATTGTTGCAAAATGTAATAATATTATTACACAATGCAGTTGAGAGTATTACAAAATGCATTGAAGACTTTTATCGCATTTTGCATCAATTATTCCGTGCGTCTTTATTACATTTTGAAACCTGGTTTTATTACACTGCATATTGTGGCGTTGTTACATAATACAGCTTTACAAATGTTGCAAAAACCATCAGGCACCATCAATGGGATTAATTATTTCACAAAAATAAATGTAAAATTTGAAAAATTTAACTACAACTTGCTTTTAAAAAATGAAAAATAATTTCTTTTAGAGAAGACTTTGAAAAATGCCACTCAGTAAATGTGTTATTGTCCTTTTTACAGTAATATGTTGTGTTTGTATTTTCTGCCTTTTAACACAGACCCATGAATATCCCAAGCATATGATCTAACGCAGTGGATAAAGAAGTTTTAAGGTAAACAAGTTAACAGCAAATTAAAAAGCAGTCCTAAAAGCAATGCATTATTGCCCCCCAAATTATTCACCAATAATGTTTGCACTATTAGTTATTTGCTCTCTGTTAAGCACTTTGTGATGTTTGTGTCTGTAAAAGGTGCTATATAACTAAAGTTTTACTTATCTACTAATTTAAATTGCTAAATAACAAAAAGATTTGTTCCTCTTGATCATACATGTAAGATTGCACATACCTTCCTGAGATGACCTCTGGAGCTGCATAGTTGGGTGAGCCGCAGCTCGTTCGAAGGAATTCTCCATCTGACATCATGTTTGACAGTCCTGTTGGCCAATCACAGAACAAACACACATGAACACCCATCCCTCTTTAATCTGACATTAAAACATACTAAACCTCTGTGATCATGTTGTTGCTGTTCAGTGTTGGGTTCAGCTGAACGAGGCAGAAGCAGCAGTTATACACAGCTGAGATCTTTATCCTTCATACCAGCCAAGCCTGTGCTCTTTAAACACAAAGCTCATCTAATTGGATGAGTCAGTCTCTGCCTGAAAGAACCGGTGCCAAACATCAGAGACTCTGAGATTTGCTGACCTTCATTTTATCTTTTATCCTCACTCCCTAAGCAGTTCCTCACTCTCCTCTTCAGTCTCAGCCAAAACACTTGTGCTGCTGTGCCCCCACCACCACACCCCCGTTGATTTCTTCCCTATCAGATGACACTGGGCCTCAAGGCTTCCTGCCAGACTTGATATGAGACCTGACCGTTGCTAAGGAATGTCTGTCCACCCCTCACGCCCTGCTGCGCACAAGGGCCCCCGTGTGTTTTTCTAAATAATTCTCTGCTCCAGGCTCGTATTGCATCAAACGTTTTGTCTTTGGCTGGGAAAATGATTACCACGTCCAAGGAGAGGCAATCTGCAGTGACATATTTATTCTTATTTACAACTCTATGTAACTACGAGCTGTCGTCTGGCTTTAATTAAACCGTTGAACTCCTCAGTGTCTCTTCTCTGTCCTACAAACACTTCTTTTTCTTGAATTCAGAAGTTCTCAAACTGTGAGGCGCACCCTCTTGAGGGGCCGAGGCCCTGTCAGGGGGTGCCATGTTGCTCAATGTCTTTTTTTACAGAACATGAACCAGGCAGACCTAACACTGCAATGTCTCATTGCACCTTAAACCAGTTTTAGTGATGCGGAAGACAACAAACAACTAATCTATCTGGTTCAGTTCTTATTAACAGAGTGTATGTTTGGAAAGTGGACAGGTGTGGTATTAGAGTGAAAATGATAAATATTCTGTACTGATCCTTCTATCCAACCAGGATACTCAAAGCTCTTTGCCCTCATTTACCCATCAACACAAAGTTATTCACACACTCTACAAAGCTAACATGTACATAAATCAATCTATAGAGACTAAACAGTGCTTTAAATCACATTCATACATTAATGGGACACATCAGAGTCATTGGGAGTTCAGTGTCTTAAGAGACACTTTCACAATGAAAAGCGGGGAATCAAACCACTAACTCTCTTAGAGGACGACTCCCTTAACCACTCAGCCACAGCCCCCACAAAAGAAAAGAAAAACAAGCAGTGTTTTTATACCTAACATGAGAGAATAATAATTCATACTAACCAGACCAGAAAATATGGAAGTATTTGTACATGTGTATTGTATGAAGTGAGCTCTGTGTGCCAGATAAAAAATCAAGTTTATATCTGAGATCAGTGATGATGCTCAGCAGCTTAGCTGTTAGCTTAAAAATAATTCACTACAAAGTGAATGATAATCCGAGCCAGTCACAGCAGCTGAGGTGAGTTCTGCTCCACACCTCCATGCTCACTTCCTTTCTAAAAGCTCATGTAGGGCAGGTGTTGGGCCAGAAACTACCGTTTTTATTCATGTATAATACGATCTCATGTATAATACAACACCCCCTTTATTGAGCTTAAGAAGCATAAAAAATTAAATCCTCAAGCTACTTCTAATATCATACAGACTTCAAGATTTTTTCAGCCTTTGCAGTCTTCATACATATCAGTAAAATGATCATTTGACTGTTAATTTTATTTTTTGACAACAAATATACATCAGCAAACTATGATTTTGAGTTTTGTAGCAGCATCAGATAAATTCTGACATTTTACACACAGTCCACCAGGGGGCGCCAACACAAACTCAGAGACTTCACATGAGATTTGGGCCATCTTCTGGTGGATAAACAGATTACTGTACTGTACTTGCGAGCGCCCCCTCTGGTGGGGAAACTATTTTATGGGAAACAAACTTTTTCAGGACACCAGTAGACGGCCGCCATTACAGACGAACATGTGTTTGTTGTTGTTCCAGGAGCGGCCCGGTCGCACATTAATGCCATTAGTTTGTTATTATTACTAAGCTGCAGAACTGCTTTTTATCTTTTTTTTCCACATCATGTCGCCTGCCTGGGCTTGTTACTGGGTTTGTTACTACCTCGCTCAGGAGTGTCAGAGGTAAACTCGCTTCAACCGCTTTATTGGTCTCATTTCCGGACTCAGGCATATTGTGAATGAGGCTAATATTTCACTTAAAATACATCAGAAAAAACACTGATCCGAGTATAGTACTACCCCCCAACTTTGTGGATGATTTTATGGATTTAATTTTTCGTATTGTACTTGAATAAATACGGTAATTGAGTGCCGCAAGAGCTTGCGCCTCCCTGTGTGACTCCATGTTTCTGCTGATTTAGTTCTTGAAGTCCAACAATAAAAGACATATAGTTGTATACCAAAGATCTCTCCCTGTTATTTTATCAAGTTTATATAAAAATGTTGGAGATTCGCTGCTGTAACTCAACCCTGCACATGTCTTGTTAGATAGAACCTCACAATCATTTCTTCTGCAGAATATATTCTTCTGTTTTTCTACAAATGTCTCCTTTTTGAATCTTACCAAAGTCTGCAATCTTGGCGTTCTTGTTGGCATCGAGCAAGACGTTCTCAGGTTTGAGGTCTCTGTGGACCACCATGTGCCTGTGACAGTAGTCCACAGCTGAGATGATCTGCTGGAAGAGCCGGCGAGCCTCTGCATCCTCCACCTACAGAGCAAAATAAAACTAGTAGTTTGACTTGATATCTATCTTTTGTCAAATGTTGTGGTAAAGGCAGGGTTGTTAAATAATACTGTATTTAACTCTACAAATACATAACATGTCTCAGCCTTTTATTATATCTACAATAATTACAAATCCAAATAAAATATTTTTAGGTAAAATATGCACAGACTATAAATGATAAAATGTAAAACATGTAAAGTTGCATGAGCTGACTTCTGTCCACTAGGGGGCAGTGCAGCAAATATGAATAATGTGAATATTATTACCTTCATACTCTGACACTGTAAAACATTTAAATACAAGAAACAGTTTTTAAAGCTACGTTTTAGGACATCAAATAAATGGTAAAAATTGTAGCTATTTTAAATTCTCACAATTACAGCTGCTGCCAGTACATTGATGTTTGATAACATGATGTTTTGTTGGGGTTTTTTGTATTTTTCCATGAAACAAACTCCTGTTTTGACTAAAATTGCAGCTTTGAGGACAATGAGGATGAAGCAGAAAGGTTGATTAGAAAAAAGAAATAAAAAAGCACAAAGAAAAAAAAAGATGAAAGACAAGATGCAGCAGAAACCCTTGCAAACTGCTGACTCATGATAAGTAACATCTTTAATTAAGAGTCTACCTCATTACATAATACTGTTAGCAAATCTAAAAACACAGATGGAAGTAAAAACACAAATAACATAAATTTATAATATTAATTTAAAAATACTAATAAGCTTACAGATTATAGTTAGAAATTTGGAGGATTCTAGAGATTATACTGTTTATTAACATAAAGGTAAAAACAACATATTAATAAGGATACATAATAAAATAGTAAATGTATTTAGTTTTTTGTAGCAGCCAAATAAAGATTACTGTTTCATCAAAGGGAATAAACAAATTCGGATTTTGTGTGACTTGTTCATAAATCTTTTGTTTACAGAAATGTTTATAGATGCACCTAAGAGTTATGGAATTTTACTATTTGAACCTTCCTTTGGCCTGCTAATCATAATGTTGAAAAATGAAAATCATTCTAGACTGTGTGAGCACTGTGTCCAGTAGTCAGTGGAATCAAACTACAAGTCAGTTCATAAAATAGAAAACATCCTACCCGTCCATTTTTGCAGATGTAGTCAAACAGCTCACCTCCTGACACATACTCCATGACCATGAAGAAATCTGTTGGTGTACTTATCACCTGGTAACTGGAGCAAGAAAAGACCCATTTACTGAAGAGAACTTGCTTCACATTTATTAGCTTTCTTTACTCGAGTCTCTACAGTTTACTGATAATCACCTCCAAGCCTTTAACTTGTTTTATAAACTCCAAAGCATGCAGACAAAATAAAGGCAAGGTTCATTCAGAGACAGAGGTAGGTAATCTTTTCATAAAGGTCAGCTATATTAAACTGAGAGCTCAGTAGCATGAATTATTGCTTACGGGAAATTCTGAAATTCATCAAACTGTTTTATTCCTGTTAAGCCAAGTGAGAGTCCGGTGCAGCAAATAACCCCAAACCAAATCACGAATCCTGTTTTTTTTTTTCACAACAGGCAAAGTTACAAAGAAAGAAATTATTAATACCAGCTGTTATTTGTTTAGTTTTGTGTCATTTTTTTACAGACATGTTGAATATGTCCAAAGCCACCTTCCACAGGTCTGAATCCATGTCTAAGATCTAAAATATTTGTTGTAGTGCAGCAGTTTTTACAAAGTTACACAACAACACTGCAAATGACCTGAGAGCTCACATCTCTTATCTTTTAAGAGTGTGAAAGTATGAACTAATCTTCTCCCAGCCTAAAAATAAAATAAAATGAATGGTTTGACACAGAGAAAGATGTAGAGACAAATATAAAGGGGCTAAATGAAGACTTTAAAAATACATGAAGCCAAGAGAGTGTGTGTTTAAAGTAGTGTTGAGTCCTGGTCCTTGAGAGTCACTATCCTGCATGTTTTAGATGTTTCTCTGCTTCAACAAACCAGATTTGACTAAATGAGTGATAAACAGGCTTCTGAGGACACGCTGAAGAAGCAATGCAACCCTTGAATTTAGCGTTGGTCCTCAAGGACCACGGCTGGAGGCCACCAATTTACTGCATTTTGTTTTTGTCTTTTTGCCATGTGATCATGAACTGGGAATACAACTTAAGACCCAAATTAAAACAATAAGTCACAGGTCTATACGTCCTATAGCAGCAAGTCTGAAATATGGTTTCTGCACTTACAGCTTGATGATGTGTGGGTGTCTGAACAGCTTCAGATTCTGAATCTCTCGTTTGATCTTCCCCACGACATCGAGGCTGCGGATCTTCTGTCTGTTCAGGATCTTCACAGCTACTTTATGTCCTGTCAGCTGATGTTCCCCAACTAAACCAGCAGAATAAAGACAGGAATTAATGAAGTTAGTCACCAGGATGTCCACAAGGCAAGAAAGCTGCTGCTGCAAAGTATGCTCCTGCATAAAAACGTGAATGAAATGTGCTTTTTATTATGGTTTGGCTTTTTAATTTTCTCTCTACACACATAAGTTATGAACTTTTTATAAAAGTGAATCATTTTCTACACGGATATTACACAAATTTACTTTATGTTTTAATGTATCATTTCAATGTCATTCCTAAAATGTTGTTTTAATAATTTATGTTGCTTGCTAGCACAGATAATTACAAAAAAATAAAGCAGGAAATTTAATCTAGATTTAATTTAAACTGCGCAAAAGACAGAATGAGAATCTCACAAGGTCATTACGAGACCTCGAAAACTAGCTGAGGAAATGGGATATTATGGTACGATTATTAACGTCACTGTTCATAAAGGTTTTTAAATTAGAAACTCAAATATTATAACAAACTAGCGCTGCTTCCAAACATCATGTTCGTTAACTACACGGTAGGTTTCGGTAAAACTGGAAGCTTTAATCGTCCTTATCTCAACTGGACCTAAATAAAACCCTACTGCGTTATAAAGAATTAAATGTTAAACATTAAATAATAATTATATGAGGGCTGCCTTGTTTATTTGTTGTCATCCGAGTAATTACACCTGCTACAGCACATAACTGTAGCTACGGTTCTTTGGTGGAAGAATTTGACTTTGAAGCAGAGGAATTCTCAAAGCGTAGTTACGCTTGAAATCCAGATTGTTTCCGCTTCTAAACCGTTCACTTACGCAAACTGCTCGCTGTCAAGTTAAACACGGTGCGCCAAAACGGGAGACAGGGACACTAGTTAACGTTACCTACTCCGACCGACAGTCAGAAAACGCTCACATTACACTCGGCGTGACACAAAAACACGACTTAACTCTTTACTTTGCCGAAAGTCCCCACTCCGAGCGTGTCGCCGAGGATGTAATGGCCGATTTTTACCCTTCCTTCGTGCCGCTCAGCCATCTTCGCCGTGAACGACTGTAGGGTCCGCTCGGTGAGGTGGGTGTGTGTGCTGCTGCCTGGCAGCCGGTGGGGCACACGGAAGGGCGGGGCACTCCAACTGCGAGAAACCAGCCCTCAAAGCCTCTACAGAATGGACCACCATTGATATAATATAGTAATGGAGTGGACATGATGAGCAGAACACAGCTCAGACCTGATGAGCCCACCTTTGCCATCAAGTTTGAACAAATAAGTAACCCACCAGGTGTTATATCTAAACTGCTACCAGAATACCTGGAGCCGATATTCCTTGTCACTGGTTAAATTGTGAAATGAAATTATTCTCACAAACAGGGTTTTATTCTTTCTATGCAACACTGTTACATTTTAATTACAGTTTTAATAACATGATAGTGGCAACTATGTTGCTCTTGTACTTCTTGACTTGACTGCTGCCTTTGACACTGTAGATCACTGCATTCTGTTGAATCGTCTGCAGTTAGTGGGCGTTGGTTGAAGCGCCCTGGACTGGTTTAGGGCTTATTTGGCAGACAGGACTATGTCTGTTGGGCTTGGGGCTTGTGAATCCTTCACTACTCCATTCTCATGGGGTCCCTCAGGGTTCAATACTGAGACGCCTGCTTTTCTCCTTGTATATGCTTCCCCTTGGGTTTATTCTCAGAAAACATGGTGTCACTTTTCATTGTTATGCTGATGACCGACAGATATATGTCCCTTTGAGGAAAAGTGATGCCTGTTCTCTCAAAACCCTGCTGTCATGTCTTGATGATGTTAAAGCTTATATGGCCCTGAACTTCTTGAGTTTTAGTGAAAAGAAAACAGAGGCGATTGTGTTTGACCCTAGTGGTTCCTGTGTGTCCCCTCTGTTGATTTGGGTCCCTTGTCAGCCTATGTGAAGTCTACTGTCACAATTTTGGGTTTTAAAATGGACAGTAATTTTTAGATGGACAGCCAAGTTAGTGCTTTAAGTCGAGCTTTTTCACCTCAGACAGCTTGTAAAGGTGAAGCATTTTCTTCCCCACCAGCACTTTGAAACAGTAATAAATGCCTTCATCACCTCTCGGCTGAATCACTGTAATGCACTGTATTTTGGAGTTAGCCAGTCCTCTCTTGCACGGCTCCAGTTGGCTCAGAATGCTGCTGCTCGTTTACTAACTGGAACAGGGAGCACATTACACCTATTCTGGCTTCCCTCCACTGGCTGCCTGTGCATTTTAGAGTTTGTTTTAGGGTTCTTTTATTTGTTTTTAAATCTTTACATGGCCTTGCCCCACCTTCTCTCTCCAAGCTTCTCCACCCCTCTGCCCCTGCACGGTATATCTCCAGTCAGCTGATCAGTTGCACCTTAAAATACCAAGGACAAAGCGAACCCTCAGAGGGGATCGAGCATTTTCAGTTGCTGTTCCGAAGCTCTGGAATGAGCCAAGAGAGGCCTCCTCACTGCCTGTTTTTAAAACAAACCTTAAAACTTATTTTTATTCACAGGCTTTTAACCCAGTTTGAGACCTTAGTCTGTTTTAGCTCTTTTTTGCTTGTTTTTGTGTGTTTTTAGTGTTGATTTGTTTTATTGTTTTTGGCCCCTCATGTACAGCACTTTGTGTCAGCAGCCGCTGTTTTAAAGCGCTTAAAGAAAGTTAATAATTCAATTAAATTCAATTCAGTTTATTTATATAGCGCCAAGTCACAACATACGTTGTCTCAGGGCTCTGTACA
>JARVJO010000227.1:23865753-23875758 GCA_031762555.1 Cynodonichthys magdalenae
AGATCGTGACAGGCTAGCTGCGGCGGCGGACTGTAAACATGGCGGCGTGCACAGCTACAGGGCTGTGCCGAACACCCGGTTACTATTAGCTTGAGAGACGCAGACACCCCGAAAATGGAGACCGAAGAGGAGCAACATATAACGACGCTCCTCTGCATGGGTTTTCCAGATCCGGACGTGATTCGAAAAGCGCTCCGGCTGGCGAAGAATGACATCAACGAGGCAGTGGCGCTCTTGACGAACGAAAGCCCCGGACTCGGGTATGGATATGAACCGATGGAGAGCGGGCCTTCGTCCGGCTTGAGCTCGAGTGGAGACGGGGAAAGCAGCGGGCGGACTGGGACTGGCGGGTTTGATCCCCCTCCAGCATACCACGACGTGGTGGATAGCGAGGTAAGAACGTGGCTTTAAACGGCAGCGGAGGAATAAATCTTAGTTTAACATCATGGACTGGGCTCGCCCATTTAACTAGCAGAACTTAGCAGCTTCAGTCAGGCTACATGCTGTAGCCTAACAAGCTGTCAGAGCCAAAGGTTGAATATAATATCCAGTCTGACAGAACAGGACAAGGCGTTGCTTCATTCTGACATAAAAACGAACAAACAGTAGGATAAGGTGCTTAAATAATGAAGCTAAAGGATATTTTAAACTTAGAAGCTAACCTGGCTAGCTAGGTTAGTGGAGACTGAATCGCGCCAGTACGAGCAGTGGGAACACAGAAGCACCACATTTATTAATGGAAACTCAGATTTATCTTTAATTGTTTAATTGTTCACCTGCTTTCCTGTTGAAGAGGATTTGTATAATTAGGCTAGTTGCCATTATGAAGTTGTGTCTAACTCTTAAATGCTGTTGCTTTAAACAAGTGTCCATTTGGATTAATATTTTGTATAAATTGTTAAAACATGTAATGACTGATCAAGCTGTATAGGAGGAGGATGAGTCATTAACGTTTTTACTGACTAGTTCCTGGCTTCTCAGTCAGGTTTGTTTATGTGATGCAGACACTTTCACATGTTCCATCTGTATAAAACATAGTTGAGTTACTTTGACAGACTCCTGGAGCAAATCAAGAGTTTCTGTGCTTATCTTTAGCAGCTTGACCTCAAACCTGTTGCTCTGTCAAAAACTTTGCTGATCTCGCCAAAATCAATACTGGTTTTTAAAGTCTGTGATCCTTTAACTTCCTAGATGTCCTAGATTGTTTCAGTTCCTGTTATGTCACTTTGATTGTGATGGAGTTTATGGCTGTAACCACTATTTCAATCATTTTCTTTACACTTGCTTTCTCATCACTATATCAATTCACAGCAGGCTGTTACAGTGATATAATGCATATCCATCTGCAAGTTTGACCCTCATAAAATGGTTAAAGCATTTATTTTGTGCAGCGAGACCAGGAAACCAACGAGTCACTTCTCATTATCATTCAGTATGTGCAATAACACAAAGGTGAACATGTTTTTGCCTCCTTCCATGTGTCTGTATTTGTGTGTTGTATGTGTTCGATGCCTGGTGTTGGTTTGTCACTTGTGTTATTCCTAAATATAGCCCTGCGGTCTCCCAGACACACCATCACACTGGGGTTCTGCAGGAGTTCCCAGGAGGGTTGTGAGCCCACAGTAACAGACTGGTGCTGAGTTACTCAACCCCACACACGTGCACGCTGCACCGTGTGACATGCTTTTAAACTCCTACAGCTTTTCAGTGCTGGTACTGATTCAACGGCAACATCAGGAAGTTTTTGTAGATAGGGTTGAAATCATGGAAACGTTTTTCCCTCATGTTTTGGCAACGTTAAAACAAATCAGATTGTCTTCATCCTAAATTATTGTTGTGGTTTGGTAATTGTACCATGATTGAAATGTTATTTATTTTTGTTATTTTACAGATGTTCTTAAATCCGGTTTTTCTAACGTTTCTATTGGCTCATCCGCCCTCCTACTCCTACCTCTCATCCATCTGCCTGTCATATCTCATTTTCTTAGAAAGGGAAGAGATGAAATATGATGCTTCTCCTGCTGCTTTTTCTTCCCCTTTCCTCCCTGCTACTCTTCCTCCTGATGGACCTAATGCTCAGTGTATCACCTTGTCTCACACACGTTTCAGCAGTCGCTACAGGCTCTGAACCCACTGATCATAATCTAATACGTGGTGGAGATGTACTCCAGGTAGTGACACTTGACCTAACTTTGTTCTGTGTTAATCTTTAATCACTGTAGCCAACAAGCAAGATGGAAGGTAAAAGTTTTGCTCATTCATAATGTATTTAAAGATGAATCTGGGAGGGTTTGTCATATCAAAGCAGCTTCCCTCAGTAGCACAGTTATTGTGCAGTTTTACTGTAAATAGCTGATTGCTTTCAGAAATCATATGTTTGCTGTAATGTGCCACTGAGCAGCACTGCTCAGAGCAGGGAGCTGCAGTTTACATTTCAATATACTGACTTTATGAATATGTTTACCAACCTTAGGAGGTAAATTGAATAATAATTTTTCTGTTGCTGCTTTCACCCCAGACTCTTAAGCATTACTGCAACTTCCCTTTTTATTTTCTGGTCAGTCCAGCATAAATACAGAAGATGTAAAAGGCTTTTTAATATAACTTGGACTTGAAGGAGCTGCGGCGGCTCAGTGGTCAGTTCTGTGGTTTGTAATCCTGAGGCTGTGTTTGAGGCCAGGTTGTGTCAGGAAGGACATCTGTCATAAAACAATTACTACATCTTTGGTTTGCACTGAACAGAGCAGCCAAAAATGAGAACTTTCCCTTTTTTGTATTTGCTCAGTCCTGGTAGCTGAACATGTCCAGGTAGGGTTGTGCAGCTGACAGGACAGTATGTCATGTGGTAGGGATCTTACAGATGGCAGCCACTCACAGCTCCTCACAGGGCAGGTATTTGTTAAAGGTATGAAATTTCTGCAGCGATGCAGGGCAGCTGGCAGAGGAGAGGAGAGGACACAGTTCTCCTGCTGTAGCTGCAGCAGCCACAGAGGGAGGAATCAGACAATGTCCTGTTGGCCGTTATCATTACCGGAGGCCATTAGTATTATCCCAGCGTCACACAGTCACTGAGTGTAAAACAGCAAGAAGAGCTCAGTGGGATGAAGTCACCTTGTGCGTTACTGTAGGTAATGCATTTATCACCTCTGCTTGTTGCAGAGAAGCAATGATGAAAATGGGAACTGCTCAGGAGGCAGCATGGAGTTTCCCACCACCAACCTGTACGAGCTGGAGAGTCGAGTCTTCACTGACCACTGGTCCATACCTTACAAGAGAGAGGAGTCCCTGGGCAAGTGTCTCATCGCCTCCACCTGCCTGGCTCGGCACGGTAAGGTCCTGTTTGTTTAAGATTCAAACTAAATCTGTCTCATCGTGTGGGTGGGATGGATCACTGGGTGCTTTTCACATGTTGTGAACACATGGCTACACGCGTGACGACCAAATGTCTTTTCCAAGTTTAGATTTGGAATGGATATGTGTGTTCATCATGTCTCTGTTGGTCAGGTCTCACTGATGCCGATGAGAACTGCAAACGGTTCATGGATCGCTGCATGCCCGAGGCCTTTAAAAAGGTGAGTAAAAAAATAAGTCAGGATTTGATTCCAACTGGAGATAAACATAAAAATATGGAATAAATGTAGGATTCAGACTCTGTTCCCTATTGCATTTTCTAAACGATAAAAAAACTAGATATTTTTCCACATTTGTTGTTTAAGGCTCCATAACACTATAACATTTTAGAAAACTTATGAACATTTTAAAGACATCTACGATGAAGATTGAATTTAAAAATCAACTAAAAGCCTCCTAGGTGTGTACGTATTGTAATGGTAAACTGAATATAACTTTTATTAGTAATTTAGACAAAAAAAATCATGTTGTCTAAAGCTTTGTTGTGTGACAGGGCCTTTATAGGTAAACCAAATAATGCAGCCAATATTTTGACTAAACAGAACTGGTAATACTGTCTCAGAGCAATATTTTATTTTACAATAATCTTTTCTCAGTTTGAAATTATAGTATTTTAAGAAGAACACATATATTTCTTGCAATCACAGGACTTGTTTATTCTCCCAGGATGCACTGCAAAACTAATAATAAGAAACTCTCCTGCATCCAGGTTTTTACAAAAGTACATAGGTTACAATAGGTTGCCTTCAGGCCCAGGCCTCCCTTGAAAAAGAGATCTCAACAGGACTTACCTGGTTAAATAACTGTAAATAAAATAAATAAAGGACAAATAATTCATCATAGATACAGGTTGTTCTAGTTCATTCATTTTGTGTTGACAAAGTTAATAGTGGTTTTTAGACCAGGGGCTCGGTGCACACATGACTGTATGTAAAATGTGTCATTTAAAAATCTGCAGTGACCTCTCATGTGGAAACACTCCCTGACTCCTTCCTCTCTGTGTTAGTTGTTGACCAGCAGCGCCGTGCACAAGTGGGGCACAGAGATCCACGAGGGCATCTACAACATGCTGATGCTGCTGGTGGAGCTGGTTGCTGAGCGGGTCAAGCAGAACCCCGTACCTGTAAACCTGATGGGAGTCATGACCATGGTGTGTTCTTCATCGTCATTGCTTTGATTTGTTAAAAGCATTGTTTCAGTTTTACCATCAATAAATCCAACTTCTCTGTGTTTTTGTTCCAGGCCCTAAACCCTGATAATGAGTACCATTTCAAGAACCGGATGAAGTCGTGCCAGAGGAACTGGGCTGAAGTTTTTGGAGATGAAGCCAACATGTTTGCTGTCTCTCCCAGCAACACCTATCAGAAAGTAAGAGTTTAAATCATCCCTGTGCTCCTCGTTCAGCCGAACGTGTCCTTCATCCAGAGACCCGCTTCCTTAGTTGGTTTTTATACAGGGTTTCCGCGGGGTAGTAAAAGGTAGTAAATTCAACTCTAGGATTCTTGTATAAACCCTGTTATAGTTCACATGAAGTTCATGGAAGTTTTTCATCCTCAGCTTTGTGTGACAGAGCTGCTGGGCTCAGTGTGACTGACACCCAGCAGCTGTAAAAAACAAAACAACTTGATGTATGTGTGAGAACCAGCTGTCATTGTTCAACACATCGGCTGATTTATGTTTCATTTTCTGTTTCAGGAGCCTCATGGTTGGCTGGTTGATTTTGTTAATCGAGTGAGTAATGAATTTATTTGCTGTGTTTTCTCCTAAATATTTTTCATCAGCCTCACTCGTTTGATCTTTGTGTTTTTGTGTTAAAGTTTGGAGAGTTGGGAGGATTCACTGCCATCCAGGCTAAACTGAACTCGGAGGATATCGAGAGCTCAGTAAGACGTCTGCTTGTTTCCTCCTGTTGGTGCTGGATCAGTTGTAACAGTTGCTGTTGCTGTCATGGATGGAGAGGCACTGTTGACAGCCTTTCATACAGCCCATGCAGGCAAAAGGTCAACATGTTTCCCCCTCACTGCTTTCAGCTGCAGGATGCTGAATGTGTCTCTTTTTCCCCCCCGCCTCTCAGTGACACTCACAAACACACTCTGGCATCCTCCTGGTTTAAATGCTCTGTTGTGTTATGTGCTCTGATGCATCCTTGTTCTGATGCTTCCTTCACTTAAACCTGGCTGGAACTGCAGCGGACCGTAGCCACTGATTCCCTGCACACATTCTTTCTTTCAGATCATTAGCATATTGGGAAGGCAGCAAGTCACTCAGGCTAATGTAGGCCTCTGTGGTAGCAGTGAGAGCTCCGCTGTTACTGCTACCACACCTAATCTAAGCACAGCAGGGACTGAAAGTGAAAGGAGAAAAACTAATGGGAAGGAAGCTCCTTCCTCTCTCCGGCTCCCAGAGGTTGCTCAATAATCTGTCCGCTCTGAGAAGGAAGTCAGAGGAGGGTTAGGGTTATGAAAAGAAAGGATTCCACACAAACAGAAAACACTGTCAGCTGAGCTGCATGTCTGTTAACTTCCTCTCACTCACATGCAGAACTCAGCATTAGGGCTGCATGGATTAAAAAAATATGAAGAGATCCCTCCAATTGGCCAAATACATGAAGGACTTCAGTTGATTGTTGAAATACTTCAAGCTGAGAGACAAAACTCATAAATGCAAACTTTGAGCCAAACATTTATTGCAGTTTTCTATGCATATTGCTCAGGCTGTTATCACGATGACCATAAATCTTCAATATATTGTGCAGCCCATCTCCACATCATTTTAGCCTGTTAATGTCCATGCTTTACCTGACAACAGCTCCGTTCTCTGGCATTAGATGTGGTTTAGTTTTTATGATGACCACAATAACTCAGCAGTTTGTTATGTACATCCTCTTTTTCTACTTCTTTCAGTGTGTGTCAGCTCTCGTCCAGCCTCTTGGGGTTTGTGCCGAGTACTTAAACTCCAGCCTGGTCCAGGTGAGCCAAGAGTCGTGTGATTTATCCTGAAGACACTCAAACCCTGTCCTCAACTGTAACATTAGTCGATCAGTAAATGTGATCTAAAACCAGGGCTGCAGGACGTCAGGAGAACCTGTGCTGTGTTAACAGTTCTTCTTCTTGTTGTTGTTGTGATAAATGAACAAATCCATCAGTTTGCAAAAGAACTAAAACATAATTTCCATTCAACAGGACAGTTTGATTTAGAAAAAGTTAAACTAGAGCAGCTGCTGTGTTAGCAGTGAAACAACAAACTGCATGTAAACCAGTTGAATTCATTTAAAACATGGCCTCCAGTAAACAGTTTGTAAACACTGAAGAACGCCCCTTACTGTCAGCTTTGTAAATAAACAACAAAAACATCTGAAAAGAAGTTCAAGAATGTAACAAACCTAAACTCTCTCACTGCAGCTATTCAACACTGTGGTTCTTGTTTGTTTTTATCTCAGGTTCATTTAGTTTATCAGACTGATGTTGACAAACACATTAATGGAAACATTTTAGACATTATTGCAGTTTTATTATGGTACTCTTATTGCACAGGGGATGTGACCATCCATCCATCCATCCATCCATCCATTATCTATACTATGTGTATATCTATACTATACTATATCTATCTATGTGATAGTGATGTGTGATAAAGTTGTGATACATTGTTCAGCCCTGTCTAAAAGTATTTCCTAGGTTTACATGGATGGACATAAGAAAAGCAGATAAATATATATTTATAATATTAATAATATATAAATATACACAGGCATTGGAAGGCCCTTATGTTTTCTCTGATTTCTATTATTGTTTTAGTTGACAGATCATTTTATATTTTTTGTTACTTCAATGATATTTCTCCACAGGACTCAACTAAGTTTCATGTTTTTATTATTTGTTTGTTTTTCCTCTCTAGCCCATGCTTGATCCGGTCATACACAAGACCATCAAATACGTGCAGAACCTGGAGGAAAAGGACCTTAAAGATAAGGTAGACTCTTAGTTTAGAAGGTTTTGTGTAAAAAATCATATTATTGGTTAAAAGGCGCAGTAAAAACAGCCACATGTTCAGTGATGAAGAACTGACTAGAGCTGTGATAACAGGCCTTTTCTGAAGACTAGAGTCAGTAAACTGTGACAAGGACCACAAGTGACGGTCCAGTTGTGATAAATTAGTGTAATTGTGACACAAATGTGTTAAATGAGTCAGTTGTCCTTCCACACCAGCGTTTGGTGAGCATCCCAGACCTGCTGTCGGCCATCAAGCTGCTGTGTATGAGGTTCCAGAGGGAGCTGGTCGCTGTCGTGGATGACCTGAGGCTGGACACGCTGCTGCGGATGCTCAAAACCCCCCACTTCTCCACCAAGATGAACTCGCTCAAAGAGGTCCGCTGTCATTTTTTCCTTCTTGTTTACACCTTGTTTACACCTTCTTGTTTACACGTTGTGTTACGTCTTTTTTAACATGTTTATTTCCTGCAGGTTACAAAACTAATAGAAGAGAGCACAGTGTCAAAAACAGTGAAAAATGCCATCGACACAGATAAACTGCTGGACTGGCTCGTGGAGAACTCAGTCCTGTCAATAGCACTGGAAGGTAGGAACGTGTACAGACTGGACTCTGCTAACTCGTCACTTCTGTCGTAAACAAAAAGGAAGCACAAAGCAGCAAGGGGTAATTATTTTGCTGTCAGTCTGATAACGAGTGTGTGATGCCTTAAATATTTTGTTTAGGAAACATTGATCAGGCGCAGTACTGTGAAAGGATTAAGGGAATCATCGAGCTGCTGGGGAGTAAACTGTCTCTGGATGAACTCACCAAGATCTGGAGAATACAGGTACAAAACCAAATCCTTAATAATGTCAAACATGCTTTACCTTCAGTCCTCTAAAAGCTGCTGATCAAACGTGTGAAATGTGCTGAATGACAGACGTGTAGGTGCCCTGCCAGCAGGAGGGTGTAGTGATGTTTGTTGGGTTTTTCAGGCGGGCCAATCATCAACTGTGATAGAAAACATTCATACAATTATTGCTGCTGCTGCTGTGAAATTCAACTTCGACCAGCTCACCCATCTCTTCGTTCTCATCCAGAAGGTGACGTTTGAACTGATCAGGAGTTTGAACTGAAAAGTCTTGAGTGTGTGTTTTTACTAGGTTATGTGTGTGTTCTCAGAGCTGGGAGGTGGAGAGCGATCGTGTTCGACAGAAGCTGCTCAGTCTGATTGGGAGAATAGGCCGTGAAGCTCGCTCTGAAACCACTACAGGAAAGGTATGTTGGCTTTATTTGTTGTTTTATCGCTAACTGAGTTCTGTTTTTTCTATATACAACAAACTCTCTGGCTTCTTGAAATGAAAACAAAACAATAATCTCCATTAAGCAACCATTGCAGTGTCATCATAGGTAAGTGTTGAGCATGGTGTGTTTGTGTGTCTGTGGAGGTGCTGGAGGTGCTGTGGGAGCTGGCCCACCTCCCCACACTGCCGACCAGCCTGGTTCAGCAGGCGCTGGAGGAACACCTGGGGATTCTGAGCGACGCCTATGCTGTCAAGGAGACAGTGAAACGCAGTTACATCATTAAATGTATCGAGGACATTAAGAAGGTGAGACAGACACTTCACAGTCTTGTAGGAAGTCCAAGTTGCTGTCTTTACCTTGTTTACACACAGATACATGCAGTCAGAGCAGAGGAGGTGAAGGGGACACCTCTGGACCCAAACACTGCAGCGACAGTGTAGCTCTAAACCCAACTCTAAACCTAACTCCTTCATTTACTTTATTCGTTATTACCTTTCACGTCTGGTTTAACTCTGTTAGTTTGCCTCAATGAGTGGATATGGAAAAGAGTTATATACTGACAATACAATACAATAACAAATACCTAAATTGATTTGAACAATCCCCAAATTCTATTTATTTTTAAATATAAACGTGTCCTGCTAATTTACAACATAGAGCCTACAATATTCTTTAACATTAACACCTATAAAATTTAAAGAAAATGATGGAAATACTATATCTTGAAGAAAAACTGGTAAACTGTTTGAAACTAATTGTATATAGTAATATACACTAACCAGTCTTAACATTATGACCCCCCCCGGTGTCACTTTGTTACTAAAAATCCCTGAACTTTTCAGACAAACTCATTTATCAGACCTGTGCTCATTTACTGTTGATTCTGACTTTAGGCCATCAGCAGTAAATCTTTCAAGTTCAACATGAAGCAACATAGAGTCTTCTCCACATGTGATAATTGTCCCACTTGAACTGGTTTTGAATCATTTTTTAGACTTAATACCTCCTGATGCTGTCTTCTTCAGATAAACATTTATACAAAGATGGCCATCTGTTGTGAAAAATATTATTTATCCAAGACAGAAAATATGTGGTCCAAGAATAAAATGTACTCCGTGAAACGGTCATCAGGATTTATTGCATATGCAGGGCACACCTCATGTCACACAGGGCAGTGGCATTTATATAGAATGTTATCAAAACAACAATGAACACCTCTCTTGGCGCAGAGGAGAATATGATATGTGATAAAGTATCCAGCAAGAATGATTACTTCTAAAACATCTTGTCCTAATCGAAAACACTTGTCTGAAAGAA
>JARVJO010000227.1:23879045-23890726 GCA_031762555.1 Cynodonichthys magdalenae
GGTTTAGTAATCCGTGAGCACGGATTTCCACCGGCTGATTTTTTTTCCACACACTGACCCCTGCCGGGCTCCGTAGCAGCATCTATCAAAAATGATGAACATTAAAAACAAAAATGTGCTGTAAATTATTTATCATAAATCTGGTTTTACTTGGTCTATCATCACTATTTAAAAACTGGTGTGTATCTTGAAGTCTTTTTCCTCTCCATTGATGCTCAGGATGGAGACTGTGACGAAGTGATTCAACACAATCTGCTGACTTCTTTAGATTGTTTTTGTGTACAGTGACCTGGTGCTATATAAATAAACTGAATGGTCAGTAATTTTGTCTCAGACAGATATTGAGTGAGCCTATATTTCCCACTAGAGTGATTTGCATCAGTCATAAGACTAGAATGTGCCAGCATCAGGGCATTAATCCTCATATTAATCATTAGTGGCTAAACGTCACGATTCATTTTTTTGCCAATATAGCTCAACCCTAACCCATGAGGTTGTTAATTAATATATTGTTTATTGCAGCTGATCTCTGTCTAATATGTAGTTCATAAGTTCTTCGCTAAAGGTTGATGTTTTTCTATGTTTAGATGTGTTTTGAGTGGTTCACTAAAGGACAACATGACCTGGAGAGTGATGTCCAGCAGCAGCTCTTTAAGGAGAAAATCTTAAAACTGGAACCTTATGAGATCACCATGAACGGTGAGAGACTGTGTGTGTTTATCCCAACAGTTCACAAAGGACTGAATATTTGACACAGCAGGTAACGTGTTTAAAATGTGCCTTAGGTTTTAATTTGTTCAAGACTTTCTTTGAGAACGTCAATCTGTGCGACCACCGTCTGAAGCGTCAGGGAACTAATCTGGTGAGTCCTCGTTCACTTTCTGCGTTGTCGCTGATATGAATTTTATAAAACATTTAACGTATCGTATGCTGTCATTAGTGTGTGGAGCGTCTTGACCTGGCAGGGATGGACTTTATTTGGCGCATCGCCATGGAAACCCCCGATGAAGAGATAGCCAATGAAGCGATCCAGCTAATAATCACATACAGCTACACCAACCTCAATCCTAAAATGAAGAAGGTTTGTTTATGTCGCCATGCATACATTAACTTGTTTAAAGGCCCTTTTTAAAGTAAAATCACACGTGTATATTTTTATCTCCTTACAGGATTCTGTCTCTTTGCACAAAAAGTTTATAGCTGATTGCTACAAGCGCCTGGAGGTATGCACTTCATTTATAATGTGAATGCTCTAATTCACAAAAATCAACCCGTAGCAGCTCATCTCTGTTCTCCTTTCCTTAGGCTGCAAGCTCAGCCCTGGGCGGACCCACTCTAACGCACGCCGTTACCAAGGCAACCAAGATGCTGACGGCCACTGCTATGCCCACTGTGGCCACATCTGTACAATCACCTTCCAGGTACAGAGGGGGGTTTGGGTAAGAACAGACTTACTAAACTTATTATAACTTTTTTTCTCAAATTATTTGTTATTTCATTCCTAATAACAGTTTTATAAATCTGTTAACCTGAAATCTTACAGAAACTCTCGTGTTGATTTCTAGATCCACAAAGCTGGTGATAATTGAAAGACTGCTGTTATTGGCTGAACGTTATGTCATCACAATAGAGGTATTTGACTGCACAGTATGTCGGGTTCAAGTGGTCACAGATACTATTTATGTCAATATTTTAGTGTCCTTTAGTCAGAATGTAGCATTTTTTGAGAATAAAGCTGTTGTTTCTGTTTGTAAGTTTATGTAGTTGTGCTTCTGTGCAGGACATGTACTCATTTCCTCGCACTATTCTACCTCATGGGGCCTCGTTTAACGGACACCCCGTCACCCTTCACATCACCTATGAGTCAACCAAAGACACGTTTGCTCTGGAGGTATTCCTGATTTCCTGTAGCGTTTTGTGTTTAATTGATGATGTGATTGATTGTCTGCAGAGGAGCTGCCCCTCCCTGACTGTGTGTGTGCTGTGTGTCCTGCAGACCCACAGTAATGAGACTATAGGAAGCATCCGGTGGAAGATATCTGAGCATCTGAGCTGTCCAGTGGATAATGTCCAAATCTTTGCTAATGACAGCATGGTACGTGTTCCTGACTCTGCTCGTCTTTTAGTTTTAGACATGCTTGTGTTAGTTTTCTGAGCTGTACGTTGAATGCATGTTGAAGAATGTAATGTATGTTTTGACTTCCTGTTAGCTGACTATGAATCGGGACCAGAAGCTGCTGTCCCAGCTCGGCTTCAGTGATGAGCAGACCCTGACGGTGAAGAGCTCAGGCACCGGCACTCCTTCAGGCAGCTCGGAGTCCTCAGCCTCCGCCTCCAGCAGTTCCAGCTCTGCTGTCTTCAACTCCGCCTACGCCTTGGAGCAGGTACCACTTAAAATCATGACTGCGTTTTCTTACTGAGCGTAAGCCCCGTCCAGCGTGGTTCTGATGTCACCCTGTCTCTGTGTGCTCAGGAGAAGGCTCTGCCTGGGGTGGTGATGGCTTTGGTGTGCAACGTCTTCGAGATGCTTTACCAGCTGGCTAACTTGGATGAGCCCAGGTGAGACGGTACTTTTTATGTTGCGTCCACCACGAAGACATGTTCTGATTTACGCCGATCACATCCATTTTACTTAATATAACTGGAAAATCTAAATCTTAAACAGTGATTGTGTCAGGACTGAAGGACTTTTCTTTATAATTTGGTCACCAATAGAATCACTCTTCGTGTGAGGAAGCTGCTGCTGCTGATTCCAACAGATCCTGAAGTGCAAGATGCTCTCGACAACTTTGTGCCCAAAGAATCCAGCGTGTGGAGCCACCAGGTGCCTCAGAGGATCTTTTAACACTTATTGATTTGTGAAGCTCTCGCCTTTCTGACATCTGCTGGCTTAACCATGGTCCTTGTACAGGGTTCCTGTACAAGGACCTAACTCTAAAAAGGCACTGAATTCATCAATCTAAAAATAAGGCCTTCATTAGCCTTAAAATGTCTTAAATCAACCTTTCAGAGGTCTTAAATTGTTAACACATTGTAAGTAGCATGCTTGTAATTTGTATCAAATATTAAAATAATTGGTAACATTATTTCTTTTTTAAATAATGTACCAAATGCCTCTTTAACCTGCCTTAAGCTGCAGGAACCCTGTTGTAAAAAACTAAAAAAATATTACATTTTTTGAGCTCACCGTTTACTATTTCAGCTGACTCCTGTGACATTTCTCTGCAGAAGACACTGTTCACCCTCGGTCAGGGTGCAGGCTCTCGTTCTCCATCTGTTACCCCCAAGCAGCAGCATCAGCCAAGCGCTGCATCCATCCTGGAGTCTCTCTTTAGATCATCAGCTCCTGGCATGTCTACGTTCAGAGTGCTGTACAATCTTGAGGTATGCATGGATTTCAGCACAAACTAAAGCGATCCTTTCACATCTGTACTCAAACACTGAAGAATGTCTTTGGTTTCTTTCTTTATTCCTGCGTGTCAGGTACTGAGTTCAAAGCTCATGCCAACATCAGATGATGAGATGGCAAAAACAAGCAGCAAGTCCTTCTGTGAGAACTTCCTCAAAGCAGGAGGCCTCAGGTAAAACCAGAGAACTGAAACAAACACTGAAAATGTACAGTTTTCTGCTGTGGCTCGTTAGACACCAGGATACATGTGCCATGTTTACTGTTTGAAATGCCTGACAGCGTCTTTGTGCCTCTGCAGCCTGGTGGTGAACGTCATGCAGAGAGATTCTATCCCGTCTGAAGTCGACTACGAGACCAGACAAGGAGTCTACTCAATCTGCCTTCAGTTAGCCAGGTGCACAACGGAGGGACAACCCAGTGTCACACATTACACTACATTTTCTAGATGTTTCAGCACCAACAACACTTCAAAGACTTACAGCACTCAGAGAGCACAAAACCTCTAAGACCCCAGAGTCAATGGGCTGTGTCCAAATTCAGGGGGCTGGGTCCTTCCAAGAACCTGGCCTATCCGGTCTAGGTGGGCCAGGTCCTTGGTCGACCGCGAAGATCAGAAAAAAGTGGCTGTGAATTTGGACGGTCTAATCCAGGGGTGGGCAATCCTGGTCCTGGAGGGCCGCAACCCTGCATGTTTTACTTGTTTCTCTGCTCCAACACACCTGATTTGAATGAATGGGTGATTATCAGGCGTCTGCAGAACTTGGAAGAGTTAATTCAATGACTGAATCAGGGAATCTAGTAAAACATGCAGGGCTGCAGCCCTCCAGCACTAGGATTGCCCACCCTTGGTCTAGCCTATTCCCGCCATTAGTCCTGTGGCCTAGCAACTGTGAGGATGCTAAACAGAAGCAAAAATTGTTCGAAATTAGCAAAATATCAGTATATTAGTATTATTAATATCATAAAACAACAAAATTATCCTAAAGGCAATATTTGAAGACCTAATGGACAACGTTAGGTCCACGTTTATTTCTCTAAACCAGCTCATTTGATTTCTGACAAGAATAATATTAAAAACACATCAAATGATAAAAGCATTAACAACACAAACACTTGAAACTTTTTATTTTTATACCCCCAGATTTTATTTAAAACTGTTCTCCTTTCTCGCGCTTCCTCCACCATTACAAAAAAAAATAAAAATCTCAGATCGGCCTGCAATGCATTATGGGATATGGTGGGCTGAGAAGGATACATCGGACCGTCCCTCATATTAGGGAAAAGGAGGATGCATTTGTCAGCTGCATCAGAGGAGTCTTTAAATTTGGTGCTATGATGTAAGCATCCGACAACTTTGACCTTCGGAGGACACAGCCCCTGAATGTGGACACAGTGAACTCACTTCATAAAGTCAGAACGCAGAGAAGAAGTCTTCTTTATAACAAAACTCTTTCATCTAAAAACCTGCCCTTAGTCTTTGTTTAGTTCAAAACTGGTTGAAGACAGTTCAGGCCAGGTTGATATCTCCATGTGTACTTTGTTCACATGATGACCAGACGTACAGTTGTTCAGCTGCACCAGGCAATCTGCTCCAGATCTGGACCGACTGGGTAACACCGGTCTGCAACGACTCGATCCAAGCAGGCTGCTGCGCTGCTTCTACTGTTGTGTGACGGTTAGAAATAAAATGAGAGGAAAAACAAACGTTAGAAGAAAACTACGGAAAAATATTGAGCACTGACGCCTCACAGCTAAAAGGTTCTGGGTTCGATCCCCGGTTTGGACCTGGGGTCTATATGCGTGGAGTTTGCATGTTCTCCTTGTGCTGAGTTTTCTCGGGGTACTCCGGTTTCCCCCACAGAACAAAAATATGTACAGCAGGTCACCTTGCAAAAGAGGTCTGCAGTCAATGGTATTTGCCTGGTTAAATAATGGTAAATAAATAAATCATAAAACTGTCAGTTGGAGCTGCAAACATCATTAAAAACATTCCTGGATCCTGATGGTGATCCAGATCACCACCCAAATGTAATCATTTGTTCTTTGGAAAACGTCAACAGTTTCTAAAAATGTCTTGAAATTCTGTTGGTAACATTTTGAGTGATGTTGTGAACAGACAGACTGACAAGTACTGAAAACATCAGCTCCTTCTGTCCGGTAAAATGTCTGCATCATTTAGGCTTCACTCTGGTGTTTCCAGTGGTGAACGTTGCCTCTCACAGGAAACCAGTCGCTTTAGTTAAAAGGAGAAATGTAGTAAAAGTCAGGACCTAAATTTCAAGAAAATATTCGGTTTATTTGGAAAAATGACCATATTCTCATGGGTTTTATCTGTCTCACGTGTTAAATTAACCTTCCGTGCTAAAATAATCCATGTCTGCAGGTTCCTCCTGGTTGGTCAGAGCATGCCTGCGGCGCTGGATGATGATGTCATCAGGGACGGCGAGGCGCTGTCTTCCCGGCCCTTCCGTAACACGGGGCGTAGCGGGCGACAGCTGTCTCTCTGCGGGACTCCAGAGAAGTCGTCCTGCAGACAGATGTCTCTGTCTGAGCGCTCGTCCATACGAGTGGAGGAGATCATTCCTGCTGCTCGAGTCGCCATCCAGGTTCTGTTTCTGATGAGTCAGCTGTTTCTCCATCGTTCGAGTGGATGTTGTCACTGCGCTGAGAACTGTTGATTTATTTGTTGTCTCTTGTGTAGACCATGGAGGTAAACGACTTCACCTCCACTGTAGCCTGTTTCATGCGTCTGACCTGGGCGGCTGCAGCAGGACGGCTGGATCTGGTCGGCAGTCCACAGCCAATCAGAGAGACCCACAGCTCACTTCTGCCACAAGGGGTCCGCACCCGAGTCAGCAGCACCGGTTAGAGACGAACACTGAACATTTGAGTTTTGATCTGTTTGTTATTGGAGATGGTTTCAATTCTAGACATTATCTTATATTTTCTGTAAAGAGTGACAGTAATTAAAGTAACACACATGCTGTGCAGGAAGTAACTGCAGCTCCAGCAGTGAGGGGGAGACCAACCCAACAGCATTGCATGCTGGGATATGTGTCCGACAGCAATATGTCTCCACCAAAGATGCCATCATCGCCCGAGAGGCTTTGTCTCTGCTGGTGACCTGTCTGCAGCTCCGCTGCCAGCAGCTGGGTAAGACCCCCGCAGGAGGACAGACCCTGTTTGCATTTCATTTTTATAAACTTGTACGTTTATTGCTTTCACTCCCACACGTTTCACCCTCTCTGCTTTGTGTCCCTCAACAGCTTCGTTTTACACCATTCCCTCTGTCAATGATTTTGTTATTGATATTCTGCTGGGATCTCCCAGCGCCGAGGTAAACAACCCTCTGAACAAGCTGAGAACTGACGACATGAATCACACAGGTCATGTTTTCTCCGCGTTTCTCCCTCAGATCCGCAGAGTGGCTTGTGATCAGCTGTACACGCTGAGTCAGTCTGACACATCTGCCTTCCCCGAAGTCCAGAAGCCCAACTTGTTCCTCCTTTCTGTCATTCTCACTGCCCAGCTGCCACTCTGGAGCCCCACATCTGTCATGAGAGGAGTCAACCAGAGGTGCTGAAGCAAGGCAGAAGAAGAAGAAAACCCATAAAACATTCAATGTCTCATTGTTTATTTTGTTGTTGTCAGGTTACTGTCTCAGTGCACAGAGTACTTTGATCTAAGATGCCAGCTCCTGGATGACCTAACAAGTCAGTCAAGCTTGTTTCTCCTTTCTGTGAAATACACTGCCTGGTCATAAACCAAGTGTCCACCCGGATGTAATTGATGATGTGAGGTTCTGCAGGTGGTCAGGTCCAGGTTCAGCAACATCTGTGCTCAAAGAATGAGGTCAGCTGACTCTGAATGTACTGAAGGACCAGGTTATTCCATCAGTGGATTGTTTCTTCTTGATGGTACGGACATATTCCAAGATGACGATGCCAGGATTCATCAGGCTCTTATTGTGAAAGAGTGGTTCAGGGAGCGAGACATCATTTTCACACACAAATTGACTCCAGAGTCAATTGAGAGTCTTTGGGATGTTTTGGAGAAGGTCAGACTCTACCATCATCAATGCAAGTGGTGAAGATTTAATGCAACACTGGATGAAATAAATCCAAACAATGCCACAGAGAATGTGTGCCGTAATCAAAGCTAAAAGCAGTCCAACCAAATATTAGAGTGTGACCTTTTTTTATCCAGGCAGTGTATTTAATCAGACAAAAGAATATTTGTGCTACACATTGTGACTTACAGATAAAGATTCTGATTGTTTGTCCCTCATGTCTGGTCTGGTCCAGCGTCAGAGATGGAGGCGTTAAACGTGAGCGCTGCCACCATGCTGGAGGATGAGATCTCCTGGCTGGACAACTTTGAGCCCAGCTGGAGCTCTGAGATGGAGACCAGCGAGGCAGATAACATCCTGCTGGCAGGACATCTCCGACTCATCAAGACGCTGCTCTCGCTCTGTGGCAGTGAAAAGGAACATCTGGGTGAGAGCGAACACAAGTAGACATGTTGCTGATCCACAGCCTGGTTTGGACCTTTATTATTGACAGTCTTCTCATGGTCCCAGGTCCGTCTCTCATCCAGCAGTTGTTGGATGACTTCCTGTTTCGAGCCTCTCGTATCATCATCAACAGCTCTAACGCCACGCCTTCTCCTGCACCGAGCCACGACTTCCACCCCAAGTAAGGCTTTCTGTCATTGAGCTCCTTTTTACTACTCCTTTGATTTGTTGGATGTGTTTGAGAAGACAGAGCAATGTGTTTGTGGATAGAGCTGACAGTAGAAATGATTCTGACGTGTGGTCAGGTGCAGCACAGCCAGCAGCAGACTGGCAGCCTACGAGGTGCTGGTGATGCTAGCAGACAGCTCCCTCTCCAACCTGCGCCTCATCACCAAGGAGTTACTGTCCATGCACCACCAGTCTGATCCGTCCCTCTCCAAAGAGTTTGATGTAAGACCTTCGCCACAAGCCTTTTGTGTCCTTGTTTTGTAATGTTTTCTGAGTTTTCGGTGTAAACACCTGTGTGTGTTGTCAGTATTTACCGCCTGTGGAGAGCCGGTCGGTCTCAGGCTTCGTAGGATTGAAGAACGGTGGAGCCACGTGTTACATGAACGCTGTGTTCCAGCAGCTTTATATGCAGCCTGGTCTTCCTGAGGTGCTCAACCTTTTCATTTTTAACCTCAGAACATCTGTTGTTTGAGTACTGATCCTGATTCAAATGGTGACTGTGTTTGTTTACAGGCTTTCCTCTTGATTGAGGATGACATCGACCAGCCTGAAGAAAGTGTCTTCTACCAGGTCCAGTCTTTGTTTGGTCACCTGATGGAGAGCAAGCTGCAGTACTACGTGCCAGAGAACTTCTGGAAGGTAACGGACCTGGAAATATAGAAACAACTGAGGAGAGTTTCCTGCAGCTGCATGTGTCAGATCTGAAGTGTTTCACTTGGAGATTTTTAAACAGAAAACCTCAACTGAGGAGTTTTTATTTATTGTTTTGTACCTTCAAACTTTTATTCCTCACAAAATTCTCTGTTCAGTTCAGAATTATGTTTTGTTGCTGCTGACAGGCATTTTAATGATACACCTTAAATAAAGAGAACCAAAGACAAAGGAATAAGTTTTCAGACAAGTCTTTTGCAAAAGGAGAGGTGAAGAACCCTCAGCTGTTTAGACCAAGTTCTCATGAGCTCTGAGGCATCAGCTCAGATTGTCTCTTTTTATTAGTGAAAAAAGGGGTGTGGAAACAACGGGAACATTAGGTTTTCAATCTTATCTCTGCATGCTCAGCCGTGGGTCAGAATGTTACAGAGAACACTCTATACTGTGCTCGGGGTGCAGTGGAGCTTTGCAGGCACAGATAGAGACAACTTATTTAGCATGAGAAACAGGGACTTGGATTGATAAAAAAAACATCTGAGTGAAACATAAAGATGTAAAGACTCTAACAGCTGCAGTACCTGTTCTCTATTATTTACATTAGAGGTGCAACAATACATGTATCTGAATCGAACCGTTCAATACACGTTTGTATGGAACAATATTATGTGTGGATCAATACAGATTTTAACATTTCTTTCATCAGCTTGTCTTCTGAAGATGCTCTGTGTTGAAGGATCAGTGGATCTGTGTTCGACTACTCCACCTAGGCTGGATTGCTGATCACAGATCCACTGAGAAACATTTAATTTAAAAACTGTACTTTTGAGGTTAAACAAATGTTCATAATTAATTGAAATAAATTACAAGTTAAGAAGGGAAAGTTCTCTTTTATTGTATTAAATAAATATCGAACAGTGAGACTAAAGTATCGAACCGAATCGTGAGTTTTCTCTATCGTTGCAGCTCTAACTTACATTTCAATCTGTTGCAGATCTTTAAGATGTGGAACAAGGAGCTGTATGTCAGAGAACAGCAGGATGCTTATGAGTTCTTCACCAGCCTGGTGGACCAGCTTGATGAACACCTGAAGGTACAGCTGGCACATGAACACAGACAACCAACAGCCAGCTTATTAATGCGTCAACTTTGAAGAACTTGTGTTTCTCTCCTCCAGAAAATGGGTCGAGAACAAATCTTCAAAAACACATTTCAGGGAATTTTCTCGGACCAGAAGATTTGCAAAGACTGCCCACACAGGTGAGCCACAGCTCAGCCACGCCCCCTGAGGCTGACACCTGCTGCTCTCCATGTTTGACATGATTCTGTCGCAGGTACGAGCGTGAAGAAACCTTCATGGCGTTGAACCTTGGAGTGACTTCCTGTCAGAGCTTAGAGATCTCTTTAGACCAGTTTGTCAGAGGGGAGGTGCTGGAGGGCAGCAACGCTTACTACTGTGAGAAATGCAAGGAGAAGGTCTGTTCACTGCTCCACATTATTCTCTCACTCCTGACAATCCACACTTAAAGCACATGTTTACCTGTCATCTGGACAGAAAACCACAGTGAAGAGGACCTGCATCAAATCCCTGCCCAGTGTGCTTTGTATCCACCTCATGCGCTTCGGCTTCGACTGGGAGAGCGGCCGATCCATCAAATATGACGAGCAGATCAGAGTACGACTTTACATTTTGAACGTATTTTTTCTTAAATTTCTTACATCCTTCACCTAACTGTGAGATGTTTTTGCTGAGCAGTTCCCCTGGGTGCTGAACATGGAGCCCTACACCGTGTCTGGAATGGCCCGTCAGGACTGCAGCGGGGAGGTGGGCGAGGGGCGAGGAGACGGGACCTCTGGAGGGTCTCCCAGGAAGAAAGTCACCATTTCAGAGAACTATGAGCTGGTGGGTGTGGTGGTGCACAGTGGTCAGGCACACGCTGGACACTACTACTCCTTCATCAAAGACAGGCGGTAAGACAGGAGAAAAACTGTTTTCATTCCTTCATCTATAACGATTCATTTTCCTCATCAGGGCTGCATAGATTCCCTTTAAACAGACCTTCTCTCTTCTTTACACAACAAGCTGGTAATCAGTCATACTGCAGAAACTTCCAAACAGAGTTTAAAAGTCTTCAAACTGCAGCATCAGCTTTCATGTGGACTGGGATGGTTCGTAAAAACATCTCCAGATATTTGGCTCCTCATAAAATCATCACTGATTCTTCACTAAATCACATTTTACTTTAGGATGACTTGTTTACAGACGAGGAGACACTTCTTATTTTTACATTAGGTGGGTTCAGGGTGGGATTCTACCTTCAGATAATTTCTCAGAGGAAGGAAAATGAATCATTTAATCCTTGTAAATAAAGATTATTTAAAAATATATGATGATATTAAATAGTGACACCTAATTTATATTTGAAAACACTATTTGATGTTTGAAGAACAAGCTTTATATAAGTGTTAGCGTAATTTTTCAAATAAATTCTAATATTCTGCCATTTTGAATTGGGAACTATTTTAGTCCAATTCTTACAGTCTTTTACTTTAAAGGGACATATCCTGCAAAATCTACTTTTTTTATCTGTTAAATACATTTTATTTTGTTCTTGAAGTCTCTAGGAGGCAGAAAAGTGGAACTTAGTCTCTCCTGGTGCTGCAGATATATTTATATTCTGTTTGGGTCCATTTTTTAACCTGTTCAGTTTATTCTTGTTTTCTGAATGATTATGTCAAATTATCTGCGACGGAATTAAAAAATAAGGTCTGAACCTACAACTACTATTTTCTCCTCTTCATTCACCTCTGGTCCTGGGTCAGACTCTGGTCCTGGGTCAGACTCTGGTCCTGGGTCAGACTCTGGTCCTGGGTCAGACTCTG
>JARVJO010000227.1:23903673-23917034 GCA_031762555.1 Cynodonichthys magdalenae
CATGAATGAGTCAAAGCAAGACTCTGGACATGTTTTTGATGAGAGGACAACATTATAACATGATATAAAACTCAAAACAGTTGATTTTACATGATATTGCCTCTTTAAATAAAATGCAACTACTAGTAGTTATTGGAGTTAAACCTAAATTATTGTTTTTTTAACATTTATTTATGTGTAAAGTTTTAACTGTGAATTTATTCTTCCAGTGTTAATATCCTGGTGCGTTTTAAGTCTGAAGGCATGTGATATGAAACTGATCACTATGGTAACAAGGTAATGTGTGGTCATTTAAACATACGTCAGGCGAGGCTAGAACGTCTCATTTCACACAGGTTCATGCAGCCTCTCCAGACTGCATGGACCAGGGTCTAGGTAGGCTGCAGCCCCTGAATCAGGACACAGCCAATGGAGGACAGACTCTTGAACTATCTGGTGAATCCAGATCTGGTGCAGAGGTGCCACCAACATTCTCTTGCTTTCAGTAAATAAAGCCAAGCCGCTCTCAGTTTTATTCAGCAGAGACCAGCAGAGCAGAGGAAAACAACCAAAAGTTAAAAGGCTCCTTCCAACATATAAAAAAATCTTGTGCCAGAAGGAACTGAGCATGAAGCTCAGGATAGGATGAGGTCAAGTTTAACGTTTTTCCTAAAGGTTTGACTAAAAGAGACACTTCATGTATCACATTAAAGTGTTCTGGGTCTGAAATGGCAGCATGGAAGGTGTCGGGTGTTTGAAAGGTTTAATTTGATTCAGTTTGGTTCCTCTCAGATGCAGCAGGGATGAAGTTACCTGTGAGCAGCGTCCTGACGTCCACACCTCTGCTCCCCCTCCACGGAGACATCCTGACATCGCTCTTCACCCCTGAGGGACAGCCCTACCTGCTGGAGGTAACGTGTGTGTTTGATCATGTTAGAGCTGCTTTAACGAGCCTGGTGTCCTCTGATGTCTCTGTGGATGTGAGCAGGTGATGTTCGCCATGCGGGAGCTGTCAGGACCTCTGTCTGTGCTGATAGAGATGGTGACCTACTGCTCCTACTGTAACGAAGTCTTCTCTCTGGGAGTGCTGCAGCTACTCAAAGTGAGAGAACTCTGAAGCTCATCATACATGATGATGATGATGATGATGATGATCTAAATGTTCCGAACTCTGTGTGTGTCAGACTCAGCTGGAGACGGCTCCACCTCATGAGCTGAAGAACGTGTTTCAGATGCTGCAGGAGCTTCTGGTGAGTCCCTTCACTCGTCCCATCAGAACCGCCTCGCCTCTTTTACTTTTTAACTCGTCTGTAAATTTGTGCTCTCAGGTCCTGGAAGACCCGCTACAGTCCCAAAGACTTAAGTACGCCTTTGAGTCAGAGAAAGGCCTGCTGGGTACGTCCCCTGGTTAAAGTGGTGTTTGATCTTTGAAGGTTTTTCCTCTGTGAAGCTGACTCTGTGTTCTCATCCAGCTTTGATGCATCAGAGCAACAACGTGGACAGCAGGCGCTGCTACCAGTGTGTCAAGTTCCTCGTCACACTGGCTCAGAAGTGAGTGCAGCTCAGGTCAGGGAGGAGGGCTCGTCTGTCTGTGCTGGTTCACTTATTTCTACATGTTCTCCTCAGATGTCCTCCAGCCAAAGATTATTTCAAAGACTTGTCGGGTCACTGGAGCTGGGCTGTGCAGTGGCTGCAGAAGAAGGTGAAGAAAACAGGAACTCTTCATTTAAACTGTTTTTTCTTCTTTGCTCCAGATACTATAGAACTAAAATCTATGTATTTTATAATAATTGGCAGAGCTGGGTGGTATGACTCAAATTTTATATCACAGTATTTTCAACAATTATGCCTGAATAACTGTATTTGATGGTATTTTTATTTACATCACAGCTCAGCAGATAAAAAGTACAAACTCTTACTTTTACTCTTTCTGCAACAGAAACTATTTCTTGACTTTTTTCTTTTCCTGTACCTCTGTCTGTGTCTGTTTCCCTCCTCTACATGCCTTCTTCTCTGCCTGGTTGTAGACAGTAATCATACATGTTAGTAGTTGTGAAGGAGGAGGGTTGAGCAAAGATCTTTATCGGCTTTATTGTTTTGTGTTCTTTAATAAAGCTTAACGGGACGATTCAGCCTTCGTGCACCAATCAACTAAACCTGATACAAAACCACCCCTGGGCTTTTCACAATAAAAGCACATTAACATCTTCATACATTAACATTGTGCATTAAATCTATCTACACGTCACTGAAGAGGTGTAAACTACATTCAGCGTGGTGAAAACAGGAGGTTTTTGTAACGTCATTCAATAAAAGCAGTGAAATCAGCACCTGCTGCCAGTTATTGAGACGCTGCTCCAACATATTAGCTTGCTAGTGTGAAAAGCGGTGCTGCGAGGAAAAGTGTCCCCCATGAAACAGTTCACTGTTCACGATGTAACGTTCTGAACATGTTCAGGCTACTTAAACCGGTACGTCCGGTATTTGGAAAATTTATGTCATAACAAAAATTAAAAACAGTTTTCGGTACGACCTGGTATACCGCCCAGTAAATGTTTTTATATTTTCTTCAGATGACTGAACATTACTGGACTCCACAGAGCAATGTGTCCAATGAGACGTCCACCAATAAAACCTTCCAGCGCACCATTTCTGCACAGGTGAGTTCTTCATCCAGCAGATCAGTCTACTCTCTGCAGATCTTATTGGTTTCTCTGTCCTGCTGACGCTGACCTGTGTCTGTTTTACCACCTGCAGGATACCTTGGCCTATGCCACAGCACTGTTAAATGAGAAGGAGCAGTCTGGCAGCAGCAACGGCTCTGACGGCAGCCCGGCTAATGAAAACGCAGAGCGCAGCCTCCGACAGGTAACTGCTTCCAACAGCAGGGCTCTGGAAAGTGACTCATGCTGTTCCAGCAGCCAAAACAAGAACAATGGAACAAAATACATCATCTCACTGTCTCCTGCTGGAGGCTCTGAGTGCAGTTTACCACCTACGGTTATTAGTGGTGGATTTAAAGCCGCTCCTTCCTTCTGACTTTAGCTGTGCTCTTCTTCGTGCCCACACAGGATTAGCTGACTGTTTCTGGCGTTAGCAGAAGATATTTTCATATATGAATATGTTTTGTTGAATTTATAATCTTCCCGTCACGTCCTGAATGCTTTACTTAAAGACCTGAATCCTGTTCTTAAATCTGGCCTTCTCCTCTCTCAAAGGGCTCAGAGTCTCCCATGATGCTCGGCGATTCAAAGAGCGATCTAGAAGACGTGGACTCCTAACTCCTCCAGCCGGCGGGATCCTTCCATCGGACTGTCAGCGCGGGTCCAGCAGCCAGCTGAAGGGGCTGCACTTTGCTTCTGATTGGTCAGGACACTTAGGACACAGGAGGCCAATCAGGACACTTTCTCTCCGTCGCTACAGCAACGAAGGAGCTATGAATACATCATGAATGACTTCCTTTCAGAGCAGCCAAGGCAACAATGGAGAAGCATTCTCAGTAAGGGCAGAGGAGTTTAGTGCAGAGAAACTTCCACGAGTCAACGGACAACTTGAGTTCATGATTTGGACGTGGAGAACGGGTCCGGCTGGTGTTTTAACAAATATCTGCTCATATTTGCCAATGTACCTGCAGAGACATATTCATATTGTAATTTACAGTTTGTTCATAGCTGTAGTTTTCAGTGTAAGATAATGTTTTAAAGCATCTTGTTTTTTTCTTCACGGCCATGCAAACTGAAGGAGGTAACGTTAGCTGCTCTAGAGGAACTTACAGACGTGTGCAATTGTACAGAAACACCTCCACACACAAGCACTTGGGGAGGGGTGGGGGGGTTACGTATGCACTTTAGGCTATTGTGACGTACAGCAGCACAAGTCAGTTCCTCCAGAGCCACCTGGCAGTTGTGTCTTCTGCTTCCTTTTTTGCTTTTTTTAAACTTGTGTTTGCAGTGCCACTCTCCCTGTGACCGGACCCTTGGCTCGTAGCCACAGGGACACAGAACGGGCCGGGGTCTGTCCCAGATCCAGGACAGACCTGTGGCCCTCAGCAAATCCTAACCTAGCAGTGCCAAGGTCAGCAGCCTCCCTCTGCGTTTTCTTTCTGGGTTTTATTCCACTCATCGCTTTTATTTGGTTTTTTCTTTGATTCTGGATGAGTTCAATTCTTAAGATGATCTTTAGGGACTTCAGCCTTATGCAAGAAAACCTGATCCCAGCTCACGGGTCAGTGTAGGCAGGCCATCAGTGCCGACTAAGGAGAAGCTCAGGAGCATGTTTTATTTTTAGGTGCCAAGGTTCTACACACACTGTCATAAAGACTGGAACACACACACACACACACGTGTCACTCATGTACAACACACATCCTCACCTCAGTTACCTCTGCTGGATCCCGTTTGCTTTTTCTTTTGCCTTTTGTGCTTTGGTCTTTGCCTTTTTACACACCCTGGGGAAGCTGAACCCAAATGTAGCTGAGAGAAACACCCACGTTACCATCAGCCCTACCCCAAACTGTCGGGAGTCTTAAAGTGCCTTAATCTCCCGATCCCACCTCGACCGCTGCCCCCTCGTCCCACCATCAGGGCATGTTGTAAATGTGACATCAAACCACCCTGTGAGAGTGCAACAGGGCTCGTACATCCCACCCCCTGCAGACAACACAGGGACAGAGGGTTGTGTGAATGTAACTGAAGGTGGGAGAACAGGGGTCCTGAATAAAACCACACGGTTGAGGCGACAGGGTTTTGGTGGTAAAATGCTGCTTCTTTTCACTCTGATTTACTCTGTAGCTTTGAGGGAAACACTCTCACTCTTTCATGTTTCTGAAGATGTACATAAACTAGCATAGCTTAGCTGTCAGCTTTAACAGGTCAATGTTTACAATCTGAGTCAGTCTGCTCTTCTGTTCCAGTCAGCTCCTCATCAGTCCGCTGAGGAGAGGAAACTCTTCCATACACACCTGTCGCAGCTTCCTCACTCTGTCCTTCATTGTGAATGTCACGTTGTGCTCTTCAGCACGGCTGCATGTGTGGCAGCAGGGGTTTTTTTTCTGTGTGAAGGGGGAAGACAAAACGAAGGAAAGAAAATCAACTCCCCGTGTTGTTTGCTGTGTGATTTGGAATCATTAACATTTGCTGTCACTAACGAGCAGCGCTCTCCGTGGCTGATTCTGCGCTTTAAGGGGTGGGCACATGCAGCCCACAGTCTCCCACAGGTTCAGCCTCTTCTGCGGCTCCACAGCCATTCAGAGACGGCAGCGAGGGGGACTTTAAAACAATCTTTTAATTCTGGGATGCAGGGAGGAATGAGTATGTGAGTGGGTTGGGTTTTGGCATCTATACGGGTTTTTACTGTGCTTCGATTTTCAAATTTCTCTTCTGACGACGCAGGAATCTGTAATGCATGTTAAAACTCTGTTTTAATTTGTACATCACAGTTTGATTAAGGGAAATTTGATATAAAATAAACAGGAATGCACAACTTTTTGTAAATATTTTCATTCATGCCTTCACCCAGGACTTCATCTTGATATTCTAGAGAAGAGTTGGACCTTATTTTTTTTTTTTTAGTCTGATCAGATTAGATCAAACTAAATGAATTCATCAACTTTTAACCAGCAGGATCTTTTCCATAAAACTTTATTTAAAATCATCATTGCCAGATTCTAAAATTAATTCAGTCCATAAACCATAAAAGCCCACAGAACAGGTTCTACAACATTATTTGATCAAATTAAAAGTTGTCTTAGTAAAAGTTCAGCTGTGCTTCTTCCATAGTATTTAATAGCATCCAGGTGTTTCTGATCAAATGTATGACTCAATCACCTGCAGGAGTTCCAGTTTGCTGCTCTGGAGCTTACAAGTAATAACGTCAAGGAGGAAAGACATCAGTAATGGCCTGAAAAAACAACTTCCTTCAGTTCCACTAAAGCACTAATCGGGGAACTAATTTCCTGATTAGTGCTTTAGGGTTTTTGATATTTTTTAATTCATTAGTGGAGTAGCACTTGCTAAATTTAGAAGCACCTAACTCAGGCCCTTACATGATCAACATTATTGTTAACAGCTGAGGATGAAAGCTGTCACACATTCTTATGTGTAACATTCCATGGGTCAACTGGGTTATATTAGAGCTTTAGAATTAGCTTTTGCTAATTTTTTTTAGTGTGTTAGTGCTTTAGAATTAGAGAACTTAAATATTGGAGTTAGTGCTTTAAAATTAAGGGACCTAAATATTTGAGTTAATGCTTTAGTGGACCTAAATATTTCAGAGTGCTTAAGAATTAGTGGACTTAAATATTTAAGTTAGTGCTGTAGAATTAGAGGACTTAAATATTTGAGTTAGTGCTGTAGAATTAGAGGACCTAAATATGAGTTTGTGCTTTAAAATTTGGGGACCTCTGCAGGCTTCAGATAGCAGGTTAAATGTTCATGGCAGTACAATTAGAAAAAGACTGAACAGGTATGGATTATTTTCTCTGCCTCTGTCCAGTTTACCTGAGTACGTGAGTAAATACCTATCACTTACTGAATAATGGATACAGATCAAGTTAAACCTGGGTCCCTGTTTAAATCTTATGTTTATATTTTATTACACTTGTTCAGTACAAAGATACAAAAAATACTGTATATTCTCCAACCTGAATATGTAAAATGATTGAAAATGTAAGAAGACATCCTGCATATTGGTTTGGGACATGTTAGGACCTAACCGTAACAAACAGCTTTACAGAGGTGCTGGCAGTGACCAGTAAGGGGTTAAAGTATCTTCAGAGGGTGGAGTTGTTCTCAGAGATGTCCTGAGAAGCGAAGTCAGTTTGGAGTAGTAGCTGGCAGACGCAGAGCTGACAGGAGGCGACAGCAGACAGCAACGCCCGTTGCCCCACCTGCCCCCATGCTACTCTGGATACGGCAGATGTTGCCCCTAGCAACAGAGCTCCAGACAGCTGAGCCTCGAGTGACGGCACTGCAGTCCGTCAGAGTCCAGCCATCAGGACAGGGCACGTCCACCTGCAGGAAAACCATAAAGACACCTGAGAGTAAGAAGTTAAATCAGGACTGTTAACAGTTACATGTCTCTGAGGTCCGGAGCTAAAGAACCAGCCTGGTCTGCGTCGGCTGATGTGTTCTCCAACAGGTGACACTCCAGAGACGGAGCGTGGCAGCAGACTGCGTGTGAGGTGACACCTTCCTTCACAGAGCAACGCTTCCTGTGTCCATGATGAGGACGTGAGTCGGACAAGATCTCAGCTGAAGATAAAGTCGTACATCCTGGATAAACACAATCCAAGAGTCAAAAATCTAACTTTATACATTATTTCCACACACAGCTCATCATCAATCTCATCATCAGTCTCAGCAACAGTCTCATTATCACTCATCAGCAGTCTCATAATCAGGGTCAGCATCAGTCTCATTACTCTCATCATTAGTCTCATCACTACTCTCATCATTAGTCTCAGCATCAGTCTCATCATCAGTACTTTTTTCCTGCATGCATCTGCATTTGCCAACAGTAACTAGCGCTGCAGCAGCTGCGCACTGTGTCCAAAGCTTTTTCAGTATGGCTGCCCCCGCTTCCTCCATTCCACCCCCTTCCCTGCTCCTGCAATGGTTGGATCCTTCTTCTCATCCCACAGAAGAGCTGCTACAAGCCCACCGCCCTTTGCCCACCGCCTTCCTTTTCTCAGGTTGGCTCACACACAGAAGTGTAAACAAACACACGTGCGCATGGAGGGGGTGAGCTACCTTCCTTGTTTGTAAATGTGGCGCAATGTCAGAGCAGGTAACGTCACCGTGATAAAGTCTGACTTTTGGTCAAACTTTATAGAACCAAAATAAGTCCAAATGTCCCGGCAAGACAGTTATTTTTCTTATTAAAAGTTAGCTTGCTGCTAGTCACCTATCAGCTAACGTTAGCAATCATTTTAATGATGATTTAATCTGTTATTGAGTTGTTTTAATCAGTTAAACTGTATTTTAATGCTAAGATTGAGTCACAGACCACTGATGATATTTACTGATTCCCTGTTATAATTTACAGGCATAAAGTCACTGATTATTTCTGTAATTTAGTTTACTAGCTTCAAAATTTGCATGTTATTTTCTTAACTTTTTAAAGCTGACTGAATTCAGGTGGCAGTAAAAAACATAACAAGGAATCTATCCTCATGTTTGTTGATGTAGGAGCTGAATACACTCTAAAAATTAAATGTTGGATTTACTTAACCATGTTATGTCAACTGGTTCCACTTACCTGAGTTAAGTAAATTCAAATCAATACATATATATTTTTTAACCAAAGAAATGAGTATGCTAAATAAGTATGCTGATGCTCAGCATTAGTCTCACCATCAGTCTCAGCATCCCTCTCATCAGCAGTCTCATCATTAGTCCCAGCATCAGTCTCATCATCAGTCATATAAGTCCCAGCATCAGTCTTATCAGTCCCAGTATCAGTCCCATCATCAGTCTCATGATCAGGATCAGCATCAAGCTCAGCATCAAGCTCAGCATCAGTCTCATCATCATTCACATCAGTCTCAGCATCAGTCACATCATCAGTCTCATCATCGGTCTCATCATCAGTTACATCAGTCCCAGCATCAGTCTCATCATAAGTAACATCAGTCCCAGCATTAGTCTCATCATTAGTCCGAGCATCAGTCTCAGCATCAGTCTCAGCATCAGTCCCAGCATCAGTCTCATCATCAGTTCCATCAGTCCCAGCAGCAGTCCCAGCATCAGTCACAAAAGTCCCAGTATCAGTCTCATCAGTCCCAGCATCAGTCTCAATATCAGTCTCATCATCAGTCACATATGTCCCAGCATCAGTCTCATCATCAGTCTCATCATCAGTCACATCAGTCTCATCATCAGTCACAAAAGTCTCAGCATCAGTCTCAACATCCGTCTCAGCATCAGCCTTAGCTTCAGTCTCAGCATCAGTCTCAGCATCAGTCTCAGCATCAGTCTCATCGTCAGTCTCATCATCAGTCACATATATCCCAGCATCAGTCTCAGCATCAGTCTCAGCATCAGTCTCATCATTAGTCACATCAGTCCCAGCATTAGTCTCAGCATCGGTCTCAGCATCAGTCTAAGGATCAGTCTCAGCATCAGTCTCATCATCAGTCACAAAAGTCCCAGTATCAGTCTCATCAGTCCCAGCATCAGTCTCACCATCAATTTTAGCATCAGTCTCAATATCAGTCTCAACATCAGTCACATTTGTCCCAGCATCAGTCTCAGCATCAGTCTCATCATCAGTCTCATCATCAGTCATCAGTCTCATCATCAGTCACATCAGTCCCAGCATCAGTCTCATCATCAGTCACATATGTCCCAGCATCAGTCTCAGCATCAGTCTCATTGTCAGTCTCATCATCAGTCTCAGCATCAGTCTCATTGTCAGTCTCATCATCAGTCTCATCATCAGTCCCATCATCAGTCCAAGCATCAGTCTCATAATCAGTTTCAGCATCAGTCTCATCATCAGTCTCATTATCAGTCTCATCATCAGTCACATCAGTCTCATCATCAGTCACATCAGTCCCAGCACCAGTCTCACACCAGTCTCATCATCAGTCACATCATCAGTCTCAGCATCCCTCTCATCAGCAGTCTCATCAGCGGTCTCATCATCAGTCACATAAGTCCCAGCATCAGTCCCAGCATCAGTCTCATCATCAGTCTCATCAGTCCCAGCTTAAGTCTCATCATCAGTCTCACACCAGTGTCAGCATCAGTCTCATCATCAGTCACATCAGTCCCAGCATCAGTCTGATCATCAGTCCCAGCATCAGTGTCATCATCAGTCACATCAGTCCCAGCATCAATCTTATTATCAGTCACATCAGTCCCAGCATCAGTCTCATCATCAGTCACATCAGTCCCAGCATCAGTCTCAAACCCGTCTCAGCATCAGTCTCATCATCAGTCACATCAGTCCCAGCATCAGTCTCAGCATCAGTCTCATCATCAGTCCCAGCATCAGTCTCATCATCAGTCACATCAGTCCCAGCATCAATCTCATTATAAGTCACATCAGTCCCAGCATCAGTCTCAAACCAGTCTCAGCATCAGTCCCAGCATCAGTCTCATCATCAGTCTCATCAGTCCCCGCATCAGTCTCAAACCAGTCTCAGTATCAGTCTCATCATCAGTCACATCATCAGTCAACTTTAGTCTCGTCTCTGACTCTTTGTTGAACGTTGTTTAAACTCACCAGTTTCTTCCAGTTGTGTGAATCTGTTTTGAAGAAAGACTGCTCTGTCTCCTTTTATTTGGCCATTATCAGTTGTTTTGATTTCAGCCTGTTGCTGCTTTTTTCTCTTTACTGGTGGAGAAAAATAATTTCTCTGCAGTTCAGGCCATTCGTTGTCATCTAAGAGCTGAATCCTTCCTGAGAGATTTTTTGGTCTGGCACCAAAAGAGTTCCACACAGTTTGACTCTCAGCTTCCATCTCTTCTCCGTGTCGATCAGCCTTCTCACCCATTTGAACGCATGTTGAGTCCTTCAAAGCATCTCTTCCAGACGATGAATCTTGAGCTCCAACACTGTCACCTTTTGGAGAAGCTGGCAGAAATCCTCTTTGGAAAAAAAAGGAGGCATCTTGAAGCTTTTCTGTACTCACTCTCAGCAGTTGATGATTTAAAAATCTTCTCAGGTTCTTCAACGACCAAAAATAAAATCCAATGTTCTCTGCTTATTCAAGATCATCCATCACAGTCGGGGTCAACAAATTGTAGAATAAAAAATGTGATGTTCAAAATGGTATGTCTGAATAAACGCAGGAGTCAACTGGGTTTACTCTCAAACTTTATTCTTGTCTCTGACTCCCATCCGGTACAGCACTACACAGCACAGCACAAGCCTCAGCTTAAGGTCTTGAGATAACCCAAACAAAGCAGCCCAGTCTGTCCAGACTGGATCTGAACAGACTCTGCAAAACTCTAACAACTTCTCAAAACTTCAACATTATAACCTCTTTAGTCTCTTCCTGGTTACACCCCTAAAGGTGGTAACTTTTACCTCAGACAAAGAACATAACTCATTTTTGTTTATACAGACAGAACATTGATAACACACACCAACTCTGTCTGTTTTGAACTTACTGCTGCAATTATCAGAATGTGTAAAATACAAAACTGCATCAAACATTCAGTTAATCAATTACAAAATTTCACTTAGTCTCAGTCATCAGTCTAATTCATCAGTCTCATCATAAGTCTCATCATCAGTCTCATCATAAGTCTCATCATCAGTCTCATCATTAGTCGCAGCATCATTCTTATCATCAGTGTCAGCATAAGTCTCATCATAAGTCTTATCAGTCTCATCATCAGTCTCAACATCATTCTTATCATCAGTCTCATCAGTCCCCTGATAATACTAAAACCTGCTCTTCATACACAGCTGGCTTTTCTGCTGACCAGGACTTAGAGCTTTTGTGACTGATTGCCATGGTAACATAATTGACCTAGAAGTTGTACATGCAGCAGAATAAGAAGCATTTATATATTGTGTGCTGCAGAGCAGGTTATAAAGGCTGCAGCACATCATGATTTAACAATTTATATTCTTTGCTTTATCCTGGAAGGTACAAGCCTGGATCTTTTATATGTCAAGTCTGGTAAGAAAAAAGCCTTTTCTTCATTTTTCTACAGATTTATCAGTCATCATGTTTTCCAAACATCATTGGGTTTCTTCACTAACTGTGTGATAAAACATTTACACAGTTCAGATTATCCATTTTTTGTATGATTTTAGCATTTAACTCCTTCCACAATTATTGTGCTTTTTCTATAATTCATAAATCAAAGCATTCAGCAAATTTATGCCATGGTTGCTATAACTTTTGTTATTTCTGTAAGTTATACTTGTTCAGTTGTTTAGCTTTTTCTGTCCCTTTTCTCTCAATGAAAATGAATCCATCCATCCATCATCCAACCATCCATCTGTCCGTCCATCCATCATCCATCTGTAGAAATGATCAGAAAGTATAAAATACAATACTGCATCAAACATTCAGTTGACAAAATTTACAAAATTTCTTCACATACATCCATCATCCAACCATCCATCTATCCATCCATCCATCCATCATTCATCCATCCATCCAACGATCCATCCATCATCCAGTATCCATCCATCCATCCATCCATCCATCCATCCATCCATCAGTTCCTACCCACTTTTTCCTGTCACAGTTGTGGGGATGCTGGAGCCCATCTCCAGCTCATATTAATACAGTAAATAAATAAATAAATGATTGTTTTTGATTTGACTCCTTATTTAGACTCAATCTAAAACAACCAGCTTCAACTTTCAGTTTTCTGCAGCACAGAGAAACAGGGAAAAGACGATGGGGAGAAGAGGGGAACTTATTTCTAGCAGCAGAGCAGGTTGGAAGATAGTTATTTAATTTTATTCTTCAAAAAGAAAAATAAGTAAGTCTTCTGGACAGGTTCTTCCTTAATGAAACTTTTCGTCTCTCCTCCAAGAGACTTCTTAAATCTGAGAATTTTCAGGTGAACAGCGTTATAAGCACTACTTCCACATGGTGGCGTTAGTGCCTTGATTGGCTCTATTGTTCATAGAGGGTCATGTGCCCCATCATCTGACTATCATTAGGGCCCTAATTCACACCTTTTGCTCACAGGGGGCTGAATCATACTTGCAATAACAGCATTGTAGGAGGGGGACAACTGGACACGAAGGCCTCCACCCCTGTTTAATGATGGACAGGTTTTCTTACAAAAATGTCTTCCTTTTTTCCTATCTCTATCAAGGATGAGAACACCATCCCTGAAAGAGTGACCTGTAGATGAGTGTAAACTGCAGAGTCCTGGCCAGATGATGTAGCTCTTCTGTGCTGGCTCATTCCTCTGAACAGTGGCTGCTTTGTTTCCTCCATGTATAATTGATCACAGTCCTCCTGGCACTTAACAGCATATACAATGTTACTCTGTTTGTGCCAGAGAGCTGGGGTGAACCAGTCTTTGTTATAATGTGTTTTGGGGTTTGAAAGCCACTGGGACGTCGTCATGTTCAGAGAACAAACGTTTCCGTTTCTTTGAAACTCCCACAACATACGGAATGACCACTGGTCTGGGTTTATCCGTTTGAGTGTTGGCTGACTGTGTTGCGTGGTTGTTTTTTAGTAATTCGAAGTCTCTTTGGAAGCTAAGGAGTCAGATGGTGCGACATTGTTAGTGTAGCCTAGCTTCGGTTGGCTAATAGCATGGCTTCGGTTAGCAGGAGGCTAGCGCGTGAGCTGTAGTCAAAACAAAGAAAATTTTTGGAGAGAGACGCGTATAACGGTAGAAAACGGGGTCCGATGTGAGTGTTAAAAGCCATACAATACGTAGTTTGGGGTT
>JARVJO010000227.1:23922462-23940665 GCA_031762555.1 Cynodonichthys magdalenae
TTATCTTCTCATGTAAATAAACAGGAAGCTGGTTATGATCACCTGTAAATAAACAGGAAGCTGTTTATCTTCTCATGTAAATAAACAGGAAGCTGGTTATGATCACCTGTAAATAAACAGGAAGCTGTTTATCTTCTCATGTAAATAAACAGGAAGCTGGTTATGATCACCTGTAAGTAAACAGGAAGCTGGTTTTGATCACATGTCAATAAACAGGAAGCTGGTTATGATCTCATGTAAATAAACAGGAAGCTGGTTATGATCACCTGTAAATAAACAGGAAGCTGTTTATCTTCTCATGTAAATAAACAAGAAGCTGGTTATGATCACCTGTAAGTAAACAGGAAGCTGGTTTTGATCACATGTAAATAAACAGGAAGCTGGTTATGATCACCTGTAAATAAACAGGAAGCTGTTTATCTTCTTATGTAAATAAACAGGAAGCTGGTTTTGATCACATGTAAATAAACAGGAAGCTGGTTATCTTCACTTGTAAATTAAAAACCAAATAAAGTAGAGGACCTTCAGTAGGAGCTGAAGCTCTAACAAGCATCTGGATGTTTCTCTGTTCTCCTGAACTCTTGGTTTGGGTGAAGATGAGGTTTAAACAAAGACTTGTTGACTCAAACATCAGCAGGTCCAAATGTTTGTGTCACATTAAGAAACAACTCATGATTCATATAATCGACATTTTAATGTCAGACTGAAATGGACTGACAACCAAACTTCTTACACTTAGATTTTATTAAAGAATGTTCAAACACTCTCCCAGCGACTGACATCCTGTTCATTCCAGGAGTAACACAACGCAGCACACAGACATGCATCTGAGGGATGTTAGATAAATAATCTGTAATCTGCTGATTCATTGAAGCTGACATAATCTCTGATTATTCTGTCAAAGATCAAAATATAATATAAACACACACATGCTTTAGGTGTAAAACTGTTCATCAGCTCTCAACATGATGAAGAAAACTACAGGGCTGAAAACAAACTAAGGCAAGTTTTTCTTCTCATTTTGGGAATAACTGAAGAAAAACCCAGTTAAAATGTGAATATTTTTTTGAGTGAAGCAGCTGATAAAAGAGTAACTAACAATATTTTACTGACTGCTTTTGTAATCAGGTTCCAGAAAAATGTGACAAATATAAAAGGTTTGTGAGCTCTTCCAAGTTACAGAATTACAAAAAATATTCATTAAACTTCTGCTTAGTTGAAAACATGAAACGTTCCGTCTTCACTGTCAATTCCCTCTGATGAATAGAGTCAGTAAGAGCACGTGTTTTTGTTTGAGGTGAAACCAAAGAGGCAGTTGTTGTTTCAAAGATTTTTGAAGCTATTTATATACATACTGTATGTACAGTATGTAACTGTGAATAGATCGTGATGTGTGCTTTTTGTTGTTCCAGTTTAGTCACAGGTCTCAGGTCATAGGTCTCAGGTCACAGGTCACAGGTCACAGGTCTCAGGTCATAGGTCACATGACTCAAGTCACAGGTCTGAGGTCACAGGTCACAGGACTCAGGTCACAGGTCTAAGGTCACAGGTCACAGGTCACAAGTCTCAGGTCACAGGTCTCAGGTCATAGGTCACATGACTCACGTCACAGGTCTGAGGTCTGAGGTCACAGGTCACAGGACTCAGGTCACAGGTCTGAAGTCATAGGTCACAGGACACAGGTCACAAGTCTCAGGTCACAGGTCTGAGGTCACAGGTCACAAGTCTCAGGTCACAGGTCTGAGGTCACAGGTCACAGGACTCAGGTCACAGGTCTGAAGTCATAGGTCACAGGACACAGGTCACAAGTCTCAGGTCACAGGTCACAGGTCACAGGACTCAGGTCTGAAGTCATAAGTCACAGAACACAGGACAGGTCATCATCAGGTCTCAGGTCACAGGTCTCAGGTCACAGGTCAGAGACACAGGTCAAAAGTCTCAGGTAACAGGTCACAGGTCATAGGTCACATGACTCAAGTCACACATCTGAGGTCATAGGTCTGAGGTCACAGGTCTCAAGTCACAGGTCTGAGGTCACATGACTCAGGTCACAGATCTGAGTTCACAGGTCAGAGACACAGGTCACAAGTCTCAGGTAACAGGTCCTAGGTCATAGGTCACATGACTCAAGTCACAGGTCTGAGGTCATAGGTCTGTGGTCACAGGTCTCAGGTCACAGGTCTGAGGTCACAGGTCACGTGACTCAGGTCACAGGTCTCAGGTCACAGGTCTTAGGTCACCTGAGGTATGGGGATTTCAGGGATTTTGTTAGAATTTGGAGAAAAATAACCAGTTACTCTTGGAAGGTTTATTGGGGAAAATATCACTTTTTATTTGTTTTTGTTGCTGTCAGTAAACACTTTTCATAAGAAAGTCTAAAAATCTTTCCAATTATTTTTATTTTGTCATAATTGTTTTGATGCTCAGTGAACTCCAGGTATAGCTACTGCCCTCCCTTGTTCCATGGGGGCAAAGTTGACCATATTGAAATCCATTATAAATGTAAAGTTTTGATCCCATATTTTTTATATCATAAAATGATGCAATTATTTCAGTAATATGTGTTTTATTTTATCTCTGTTTTTAAATGTTTGATTTTTACATTAGCGCACTAGGTGGTGCCCTGCTACTGGAACTTACCCAGAGGAGATGTGTCCTTCAGGGCTAGACGTTGCTGTTGATTTCTGTCTCTTATCTCTTCTGACAAATTTATTTTAGCTCAAATATAAAGAGCAACAACACACTTGCACTGTGCAAAAGTAAAGTATTTCATACAAAAAGTAGCTTCATGTGCATGCAGGCTGAAGAAACAGACACTCCAGGACTGAGAAATTCTCTTGTTGGTTCAAAACAGGACTAGATTGCTGCTGTTAGGTGGTCAAATGTAAAAGTAAAAATCGAAACACATACTGGTGTTGTGCAAAAGTAGAGTTTTTAAAAAAACAAGTAAATAATGGTAAAAATGGTAAATGGCCTGAACTTATATTGCACATTATCAAGTCTCTGCACACTCGAAAGTGCTTCACACATCAATCATTCACTCATTCATACACTGACAGTGGTAAGCTAGGTGTCCTGAGGCACACTACAGAGGAGATTAAATAAAAATAATAAATACATAAAAATAGACTATTTAGGAAAAAATAAAAAAATAACAAACAACTCCATATCCAACTAATCAAGATGTGAAATTTGACCAAAAAAAAAGGAATAAGTTTTGGCACCAGGTTCTGGATGCTCTGGTGGAAGTGGTGGTCCTAGCCTGTTTGGTGTACTACCTGTTCTACCTTTGTTTTTGTTTCTTACCATTGTTGTTTGAGCTCTTTTCAGTATAAACAAACACATCCACAAACTTCTGACCAATCACAATAATTTTGTCTGCTGGGGGGGAAGTGAAAGCTTTGTTAGGGGGCTTGTGCTAAGTAGGGGATGGCGACATGAAGCTGAGAACAAAATGGAGTGATTTTCATCACGTGACTACAACAATTGTCAATGAGAGTGGATTTTGCAGGATTGATCATGCAGAGAGCTTTGAGCTGCTAACAGTTTTTAAAGTCATTTCAATCTGATAATTTTATTTCAGGTTAAGATTGTTCTAAAAGACTGACTAGTTTAAGGTGGTGGAGTTTTCCTCTGAAGAACACTTAGTGTCATCAAGTTAAAGGACCATCAAAGTGTTACTTCTGACTCTTATGACTTGTAGTTGGGAAAAGAGACTCCTCAAACTAAAAGTGATGTTCAGGTGGTAATCCCAGCCTTCATTACAACCTGCCTGACCAGTTTAACCTGGTAAAGATTTGCCCAGTAGCTTGATTTTGTTACCATTAGAAAGACCCATGCTAAGACCTTAGCTAAGCTGCTTCATAAATAAAGTTATTGGTCCTCTTCACTCATTTCTCTTCAACAAGTGATCAAACAATTCCTTCAGTTTTTAAACAAGTTTCTATAAACCCAATCTGGAACTGACCTTGTGCTCAGTTGCTGTAAGTTAGAACTAATGTTTCCATATATATATGAGTGTTTGACACAGAGAAACCAAGATGAAAACATGCTTCAGGAGAAAGATAACGTTGAGTCTGGAGAGTCTTTGTCCTCCTCTGGTGAGACGTCATTATTTATCCTGCAGTCACACCTCAAAGCTGATTTCTCTGGACTGTCCAAACAGGGGCTCTGTTGCCAGGTGGGTGTCTGAGTACGCACGCCGCAGGTGCGTAGAGCTGCACGTGGTCTTAATGGCAACCTCATAGGGGGGCGGAGGTCCCAGCCATGGAGGAGGGTGAGGTGCTGGGCTAAATCCACCAGAGTCCATGGGTGGATAGTCAAAGTCTTCCACACGTCCAGCTTGCCTCTGACGCTCCATTGTCCTACACAACAACAACACGTGTGAGAGAATAATGCTAAAACAAATAGATATTTAGTTCTGCAAGCTGTAAATAACTTAAGACAAATACTGTAAGATGAGTTATAGAACAATCCTTAAGAAGATTGAAGTAAGGTTCTGTGGAAGACTGTGAGTAGCTCACTGTTTTACAACATGATGAACTCTTTCAATTCATTTATTTTATTTATGCAGTTAGTTTCCCCTCAGTAACAAAGCTGTTTTTTTTAATCTCATGACCAGGTGGTTGCACTGATTATGTAACCGGCATGAAAAAGTAATTACTGGACCATATTAAACTGTGTGTTAGGTCCTGCCTGATTTCAGAGATATTATCATTATTATTGATCTGCAGCTCCAGCTAATCTTTTCACATGCCGACTGTTTGGCTTCTGGTTTTTTACGGGATATTCTGCTCTAAAGGAGCCTAATCTTGATGATCTGTTCATTTCAGAGAGCTGTTCAATTTTAAACATTATTGATGTCACACCATACAGCTGTGCATGATGATGTAATTTGACTGTATTTATATGGAGCCTTTCTACGCAAACAGGGTCCTCAATTTCCTTTACATGACAATCTGTACCTTCATTCACACACCCCTCTACTATGGCTGTGTCCCAATTCAGGGACTGCATCCTCGTGGATGTGCATTTGTTGTCCGCATACGTTCCTGCCCTGTGCCGAGTACTGTCCCAATTCAAAGGCTCCTCCTCATGCGGCCGAGGAATGTGGCCCACAAAATCTCGAAAACCAAGGACACGTCCGAGTATTCTTCCAGGACAAGAATATCTCAGGATTCAATACGCCGACAGCAAACTAAAAAGAGAACTGAAGATGGTGGAGTTTATTTTTTTTTTTACCAAGTAGGTGTATTTTGGAAATTCATCACAAACCAAAGAATTTGTTTTTAAATGTAAGTTTTTCAACTTAGCTGAGGAAAATTTTGCTGCAATAAGAAGTTAAATAAAAAGCAACTACTGATACTGAAACTAAACCAAAATTATTAATGTTTTTTCCATTTAATTATGTGTAACGTTTTAACTGTGAAGTTATTCTTCCAGTGAAAAGACGTGTACATACACGTCCCAATGCATTTTAAATCTGATATGAAATGGATCACTATGGTAACGGTGTAGTGTATGGTCATGCAAACTTACATCAAGCAAAGGCTAGACTGTCTCATTTCATAGCAGTTTCGTGCAGCCTACTCAGACTGGGAAGGGCAGGGCCCACATGATCCAGGTGGGCCACATACTCATGAGGATGCAGCCCATGAATTGAGACACAGCCTATATCTCTCTACAAAGATAAACTAGATAAATAATTTTATGGAGACTAGTCAATGGTTAAATACTCTGATGGGACACACATTAGAAACAGTGGGTTCAGTGTCTAGCCGAGGGCCTTTTTTTATATTGGTGAATGGGGATGGGTAAAAATCCACATGAGCGAGCGACTCCTAAGTAAGGCCATTACTCTTCCCAAAGAGACACTGAGCTTTAATCAAACCTTTGTGTCCCTCAGATGAAGGACACAAGGTTAGAAACAGTCAGAGGTCTGAGCTTCTCAGGATCCATAAAGGGGTTTCCAAGAATTATTTTCCTTTAACTATTCGAGCAGTGGCCTAAGTAATGCAAAGAGGTCTCTAATTCAATGCCACAGGGATCACACTTACCATTGTCAAGGAGTCCCATCACCATTTTGTGGTGGTTGAGCAGATACTTAAAGTTTTCCTTGTCAGGACAATGAGAGCTTTCCAAAACCTTAGATTTGGCTCCCTCCAGTGGATTGAGTGTTGACTTCTAATCCAAGCCTGTAGGGCAGTCCTACAGACTGTTGTTGAAATACCTACAACAGGCTCTGGTCCTTTGAAGTGAGCCTGACTGACAGCTTTTACAAGATAGTCAGCTGTCTCGTTACCATTAATGCCAGTATGCGCTAGTACTCATTGAACAGTAACACTTATCTGTCCCCAGTTGGTCGACTGCTTCAGCACACTCCCAAGCCAGTAAAGTGTGGCCCTTGAAGAGCTCTAACAACAGCTTGGCTATCTGTTAGGATGAATATTTCTGTGTACACTGAAGGTCTTTGAGAGATGCCACACACTGCATATATCTCAGCTTGAGATACAGTTGAAAAACAACATAGTGGGTATTTGTACTCTCTCTCACTATGGTTGTTCAAAATCAGCACCCTTGCACCTACTGACCCCTTCAGGAGGGAACCATCTGTAAAACAGTAGAAATGATTGAACTGTCCATCGTAGAGAGGTTGCTCCAGACAGATCAGTCTTCAATCTCTGTTTTAAAACTTGGTTCAAAATTATATGTTTTGACCATTCTGTCTCCAGGTCCTACAGTTACTGAAACAGCAGCAACTACCCAGTCCCAGATTCTAGTGTGCTGTGAGTCAGATTCCACCTACCAGACTGGTGTAAACTCACCATGCTGGATGCAATCTTTAAGGACTTTAAGGGCTGCAATGGGTGTTGTTCTGATGGACCCTGTGATGCTCAGGCAGGCCATTTGTTGTTCATGGGTGAGCATCATTCTTGAACGTGAACCCACCACACTGCATGGGGCAGATCATGGCTGTGTAGATCCATCTGATAACCTTTAGGGTAGCACCCCAACAGTTACCTACATTTCTCCGGCACTGGTGTAGGCACATTGCTGCCTTCTTACGCTTTTCATTTACGTGTCCATTTACAATCCAAGGTTCTTGGAAAGCTATGCCTGTATACATCAATGTACTGGCATCTTTACAGTGATGCAAGTTGCTATGAATGAATTCCATCATCTCAAAAACCACAGAGACTGGGAGGTAGTATAGGATTCACTATTTGACCTTACTAATTGATTTGCCACTGACTTTAAAGATCAGCCGACTCAGCTCATAGTATGGCCTGTTCCCCAGATCTGCTACGACATCCAGAGACTTGTTGTCCATGCTGAGAAGCAAAAACTGACCAGTTGTCTGCCACTCAACATGAACCACCCTCCAGACATCTGTCTGCAAGCCACTGTTCTGGCCTGCCCAGCGTGGTTGCCCACTAACCAGACTAGAGGCACAATCATAAAACCACCCATGACACACACACCCAAGGCGCCACAGGCTTAGTCCTAAGTGATTTAAGAACCCCCTTTTGCTGAGCACTTGTCTGCTCATTTTAAAAATACTTTGTCAACTTGCCATCCACAGGGGTAGATAGCTAACAAGTGTTGATGGTGCCCAGGTTATAAATCAGAGTTTTCCTTCTCTTAGGCGGGTTGCCTGCCAAGGCTATCGAGGCCCCCTGCCAGGCTGATTTTGGTTCCAGGCACCCTATTCGCCATTTAACTTATTCAGGCACACACATTCACATCACATCACAGCAAGGATCCCCTATCCACCGCCAGGGGGACACATCTCTACACAGTGCAGTCTCAGCGGGAGGCTTAACCAGGGACACTTTGACATGTGACTGAATAGAGGGGGAATTGAACTCTCAACCCTCTTATTAGAGGATGACTGCTTTAATCACTCAGCCACAGCCACCCAATGCTGATGTAAGGTAGGACACAAAGAACCACATGATGCATGAGGAACTCCCCACCCACCACCCCACTCCTGAGCTCCCCTCCTGAATTGCTGTTCCTTCCTCTGCCTGCTCTTCATACTTTGAAGGTAATTTTGTTTTTTTATTATTCAATCAAACAAAAAAGTAGTTTCAATCAAAAGATTTTTCAATTAAAAAAAATTTCAATCAAAAAATAAGAATTTCAACCAAACAAAAAAGCAATTTAAATGAAAAATAAAATATCAATCAAAATACAATCTTTTTTTTCACGTCAGAAATCTTTGGTTGAACTTCAAAACTTTTGGTTGAACTCAAAAAAGTTTTGAACTCAGAGAACATGAACATCTGGGGCGGGGCCTAAGGATGAACTATGCAAGACATGTCCTTATTGGTTAGTGTGGACTGAAGTGATTTCCTGATACACCTGCTTTCAATCAAATGTTGTCAGTCCATTAAATGGTCGTTATTAGCAGTTATCAGTACCATACAATGTGTCCAGACTGTCCCTCCTCTACCTCATAGTAGGCTGGAAGGCACTCATCAATCATTTGTATGGCTGATAATTTGCCTTCAGGCACAGTGAGTTTGGCTCCTGTGACTGACCTGGCTTGTGTTCCAACTTTGCCCAGGCACCCTATTCGCACAGGGTAAATGGACTGTACTTTATATAGCGCCTTTCTATCCAACCAGGATACTCAAAGCGCTTTAAGCACACAGCACTCTACTAGTTCTCCTAGAAAACTAACATATACAACCATCTATTGAGACTAATCAGTGCCAATCACATTCATACACTGATGGGACACACATCAGAGGCATCAGGGGTGAGGTGTTTTGCCCAAGGACACAACACAGGAGATTCATACACACAGCTGGAACGGGGGATAGAACCGGCGACCTTCCGGTTCCAGGACAACTCCCCTAACCACTCTGCCAAGGCCCCCCCAAGCACTCCATCTGCAGCATGGAGATCCAGGCTGTAGCCGATGATCACCTCAGACATTGCTAACAGTTGCTAACAAACAGACAGTGGAGTTCTCTGGGTCTGCTCAGACAAGTTTCAAACTTTAATCAACTGAGTGGTGCGAATAACATTTCATTTTTTTGCGATCGATTGTTTAATTATTGTCATTGTACATCCATAACAACAAATACAATACAACAAAAGGTGATAAAGTGGAATAAGACATTTAAACATAAATTACAAACATATATACACCCCGATCCTAGCCCCATGGCAATCCCCTTCCCCATCTGCCCACCCAGGATCTCAAAACAATATCAATAGAGGAATATAATTACAGCTAAGAAGAAGAATATATAGCTTAGTTGCAAAACAAGAAGGTTACATAGAACCATGTTGCACTTTTTCTTTAACCAAAGAGGAAGCTGTATCCCATGATCTTAATGTTTTCTGGCTAGCCGCATGCATCCTTGCTACTGATCTCTCCATCATAACAATATTTAGGAAAGAGTTGGCCCATTGTTGTAAAGGCAATAAATGAGGAGGCTGCCAACGCAGTGCCAGCATCTTCTTAGCTGCAGTGAGGCCTGACCACAATATGCATTTTTGTTGAGAGGAACGGCCTAGAGTGGAATCATCATTGAGCAGGAGTAAAGATGGTGATAATCAGATATCTACTTGAAGCATATCACTTAAAGTGGTGGAGATTTGTCTCCAGAAAGTAGTCACATTAGGACAATCCCAATACATGTGAATAAATGATCCTGGAGTATTAAGTGTGCATAAATCACAGTTAGGGGATGAGTTGATTTTCATAGCATGACGCTTCCTGGGGGTTAGATGCATCCTATGTACAAATTTAAAATGTATAAGCTGGTGATCAGGGTTTCTGGAAGTGTTGTGAAGGTTTTTCCACACTGTGCCCCAGCAAATCTTTGCCTTGCCCATTGATGAGAGATCCTCTTCCCACACATTTTCTAGAGGAAGCCGAGCATGGGGTCTGAATTAAATTTATATAATTCATAAACAATGCCCGTGCATGGCCCTGTGTGGTAAGACGTTCCTGCAGAGGATGGGTTAGGAGAGGTTTGTTCCATGGTACACCATATGCCTTCGTGGCTGATCGTAACTGCAAATAAAAGAAAAAAGTTGAACCTGGTAAATTGTATTTTGTTTGTAGGTCACTAAAAGAACGCAGTCTATCATTATTGAAAAGCTCTTTGAAAACATTGAAACCTTTATCTCTCCACTTAGGGAAAGAGAAGGGTTTATTCCAAATTAGAATAGAGAAATTGTTAAATGAGTTTATTTATTTATTATTGTGTTTATGCCATTTCATGTTGGCATTTGTATGATTCAACACTGTATGGCAAGTTTTGAGCAAATAAGAAATTATGGGGCCTAGTTGTGATTCAGCTTTTTTAGAGGGTACATTGGAGTACACTTGATCCTGCAGTCTATATGGTTTGGAGATATTTTCTTCAATTGGTTTCTAAGAAACAGAGGCCTCAGGTTTGAACCCTACTATCAGAGGTTGGAGCAGAAAGGACCAGAAGTACATCTTGAAATTTGGCAGAGCAAAGCTACCAAATGTTTTGTCTCGTTGGAGTGTTCTCAATTTCAAGCAAGGTTTCTTTCCATTCCATATGAATTTAGAAATAAGAGATTGTAGCTTTTCCCAGTAACCCTTTGGCGGTGCTAGTGGAATCAAAGAGGAATAAAAATGTATACGAGGAAGAACATACATTTTAATTATTGATATGCAGGCTTGGAGAGAGTTTGAGAGTTTTGACCAGCGTTGTAAATCTTTCTCAATAAGGTTGAATGCATTCTGAAAGTTATGTGAAGCTACACAAAATATGGGAGGAGAGATGTTAATACCAAGACATCTGAACTGATTCACCACTGGGATACTAGATGACAGGGTCAGAGCTGGTATGGTTGAATTTAGATGCAGCAATGAAGACTTGCTCCAATTAATATTGTAACCAGATAGTGAGCCAAACAAATCAAAGATTGATAACAAATGCGGTAAAGAGGAACCTGTGTTGCCAATATAGAGTAAAATATCATCAGCATATAATGATATGCAGTGTTCAGTGTTCTTCACTGTGATAGGGAGGATTGAGGGGTGTTGCCTAATTTTTTGGGCCAATGGTTCAAGTCAGAGAGCAAAGGAGTAATGGGGATAGGGGGCAACCCTGGCAAGTGACCCTTAGTATGGGAAATAGGGAGGAACAAATACTGCCAGTGTATACCATTGAGGAAGGGTTAGCATAATGAACCCTTGCCATTTGGATAAATTGTGAGCCTAGTTTGAAATTGTCCAAGGTGGCCCAAAGATAAGGCCACTTCAATCTGTCAAATGCTTTTTCAGCATGGAGAGACAGGATTGAACAGGGATAAACAAATGTCTTTGCTGTATGAAAAATTTGTAGTAGGCAGCGCATATTATCAGATGCCAGTCTGCCTTTTATAAATCCGGTCTGATCATCGTGTATCATTGTGTTTGGTTTCTCAAGGTGTAAATTGATGAGAACGTGACATTTTTGACACGTTGAAGATGGCTCCCAGAAGTCTGGTAATTCCGAGAAGAACAACAAAGTTATTGTGGAGCTCGTCCGTATCATCTGTGGTTGCTGATAAGAGTAGCAGCAGATCCTGTGGGAAGATTTTAGTAAAACAGTCATAAAACAGAGTCCTGGTCGGGGGGGGGGGGGGGGGGTTGAAACTGGTCTGGGACAACAGTTCAAAGGACTTCTCTGAGTTCTTCGTTAATGCAGAAGTAATAGAAATATAGCCAATAATCAATATTCAGATGGCAGGTAGCCCTACACCTTATTAATCATATCCAACAGTGGTGGGCCAAGTATGTCCCAGAAGGCAAGATATAATTCTGGTGGGATACCATCCCAACCTTGGGATTTGCCTTTTTTCATGGTAGCAAGGGCTTTTTTCAACTCTTCTAAAGTAATGGGGTCATCATTTTCTTCTGAATCCTGAGGAGCTAGAGTAGGAAGCTCTAGATCTAGAAAGAAACCCTCACAGATCTCAGTATTCAACAATATTTCGGATGAGTAAAGGGAAGAATAATAGGTTTTGAATGCCGAATTAATTTTGGAGAGTTTGGTTAGGGTACCAGAAGGTGTTCGGATGGCCATAATGTTGGAGTATTTCTCATTTTGTTTTAATTTTAAGGCCAGTAGATGGTTTGGTCTAGATCCATTAAAATAATAATTTCTTCTAGTTCTATGAACTATCAGCTCTCTGTCGTAACGAGTTCAGTTCAGTCCTAGTTGCAGATATTTTACCCGAGCTAGATTGTCATTCTGTGTATCCCGCTGTTCTAATTCAAGTTGGATAAGGGTTTCTTCCAATTCATGTATTTTCTGGAGTCAAGTTTTCCTAAAATGAGATGAGAAAGAAATTGTTGTATTTCTAATTGATCCTTTAATAGCATCCCACAAAAACCTGGGAACCTCTACCGACCTTGTATTGATTTTTATAAAGGTTTTTAAAGTACTACGAAAGAAATTGCAGTTAACATTTCCTGAAACTTTTGTGTGAAAGGGGAATATATTTAATCCTGGAAAACCAAAATCAAACGATTAAACTAGCTGTGTGATTTGGCTCAGATTTCTGTCGGCTGTAGCTCTAAGTGATAGAATTTCCCTAAAAATCTCATTAAAATCTGATGTGGATTTATTTATTTATTTTATTTTTGTATTTTACAGATTAGCCTCCTTTGCCCTCCCATCAAGACCCAAACCCACTGCGCCTAGATGCATATTATCAGACATAAAAACGATTGAGAAGTGCCTTCCAGCCTACTAGGAAGGAGCGGAGGGACAGCCTGGACACAAAGTATGGGACTGATAACCTCTAATAACGGCCATTTAATGTATTGGTTCCATTTGAAGCGGGTGCACCAGGAAATCACTTCAGTCTGCATTAACCAATAAGGACACGTCTTCATAGTTCATAGGCCCCGCCCCGAATGTTCATGTTCTCTGAGTTCAAACCTTTTTTGAGTTTGACCAAAACTTAGAGCTTCAACCAAAAGTTTGAGGTTCAACCAAAGATTTCTGACATGAAAAAAGTTTCTGAAATTTTTTTACTGAAATTGCTTTTTTGTTTAGTTGAAATTTTCTTTGTTTAGTTGAAGTTATTTTTTATTTGGTTAAAATAATTTTTTGTTTGAAATATTTTTTTGATTGAAACATTTTTTGATTAAAATTTTTTTTTTGATTGAAACAACTTTTTTGTTTGATTGAATTTTAATTAAAAAAAACTAAATTACCTATATATTCTTCTTCATTTCAATGGAAAAGCAAAGGAGCAAGTCTGAGGAGGAAATTCCAAGGATGAAAAAAAAGAAAAAGCCATTAATTTCAAAAAAGGCATTCAAAAGATTTAAATCAATTGCGGCCGTCACATGTGTAATGCTTTGCATAATGGCACAATGGCACATCAGGGATGGACTGACTTCAACCACCCCCCCCCTGCCACGCCATATTAGTTCATTCAGAAGTCACGCAGAGATGGCCAGACGAATGTTTCTTCCTCATGTAAAACAAGAGTTTAACCAGCATTTACATTTATTCTGTTTACAGAACTCCAGGATGGTTAGAGGCAGATAAGAAACACAAAACCTGGAAACAATAAAGCAGTAAACATTCTGTATACAGTCTGTGTGTACTCTTCCTCATGATCAGTGACTCATGGAGCTCAGCTCGGTCCAGTGGGAACTGTGTCACTAGATATTACTTGTGGTTTGAAAGTGATACCAGTGAGCTGCAGAACAGAAGACAAATCTAATGACATCTTGAAGTATACATTTAAACTTTTAGGTGTAGTGCATCACGGGGAAGAAGAAAACACGAAAACATCTTCATATGAGACCCAAAAATATTTTCTGATCAGAAAGCATTACTTCAGACAAACCTATAATCAAATTTCTTTTTTGTGTTAAAAAAGATTAAATCATCCAGCAGAGTGAAGTGAAGACAGAGTTATTTACAGGAAGTACATTTTCTCCTCACTCACCTGGGAAGAAACGCTGGCTGGGACTCTGGGAAGCGTGTCAGTGGAGGAGAGAGGAAAGCCTGGTTCAGGTAGTTGGTGTACTCATTGTATGGGTAATGGGGACAATCTGGCTCAAACTCCCGCCGATTGTAGTTTGCCACACTTTTGCTGTTCATTGCCCAGAACAGTCCAAGGACAAGCATGACCACCCCCAGCACCACGCTGCAGAGGGAGAACGCCTGCAGGCGGCTCTGGTGTGAGGCCAGGAAAGCTGTGGAGCCCCCCGTCACAATGAGGAATGCTCCTAGAAAGATTGCTCCATGGTGCAAGGAAGGCATCCTCCTCCAGGACTGCCAGCTGTCTGTGCTGTTACTGCTGGGCTGTGATCGGCTGGATTGTGTCATTCACATATAAACAGAACCATGGACAGCGGACCCCATGCACTCTGACAAATACCAGATATCCAGATAAATTCTACACAGCAGTCAGTAATCCTCCAACACTAACATCTGCTTAAATCTTACTGTGTGGCTCCCATCGTTTTCATCTCCTCACCATCTCCACGTGATAATCCTGACTTCCTCAACTTCCACTTCTGATGGAAACGTCTTAAAACTGGAAACAACAGCAAAGAAATAAACCGGTGGAGGCTTTGGTGCATCAGGCTAATGTTGAGCAGCCGTTTGTTTATCATCAGGGCAGATGGAGGAGAGGACAGCAGAGCCCATTAAGAAATCTTTACTGGCGCCCCACCCTCTTCTGTCTAATGTGTCCAAAGACTACCACTTTAGTCTGCGTGTGTGTACATGTTTTTGCTACCTGGTGGGGACCATTTTCCCAGTACACACAGCCTGGTGAGGACCCACTGTTCCTTATGGGGACAAAAATCCCTGTTGGGGGAAATACCGTTGGTGGGTCAGGGCTTTGGTTTAGGACTAAGGTGTGATGCAAAGTCTTCATGAGGATAGAAGAACAAACACTTGTGTGTGTGTGTGTGTACTTGTTTTTGTTACCTATTTAGGACCGTTTCCAGTATACACATCTACCTTGTTGAGACCAGTAGTCCTAATAGGGACCAAAGACTGGTCCTAATATGGTGGAACTCCATTTTTGGGTTGGGGGTTCAGTTTAGGACTAAGATGTGAACTGAGTTTAGGTTAGTTTTAAGGTCAGGTAGGTACCTGTGAGGTTAGCCTTAGGGTTGGTGGTTAGGTTTGTGGAGTCTTTACTGTTAGGCTGGTTAGGCTGTAGAAATTCCTGGAAATGAATGGAAGTCAATGAACTGTCCTAATAAGGATAGAAATACAAACCTGTGTGTGTGGGTCTGTGAGTGTGAAAGAGAGAGAGAGGAAGAGGAACCATGAGGAAAGAGTGCATGTCATAACCATTTCTCTGAAGATAAAAAGGACAAAAAGAGAGGACAGGTTTTCAACATCCTGTAAACCTCATCATGATCCACAGAGTCCTGATCTGAGTTCAGCCTGGAATTATACTTCAAGATACATTTATCACAATGTAACAAAACAGAAATATAACAAATTATATAAGTGGTAAATCCACTTTTCAGTCAAATGAATGAGTGCAAAAATGATAAATATCTGAATTTGAGGTTTTAAAAAGATATTGCAGATGTTCACTTCCTGTAATCAGATGAGTCTGTGTTTATCATCATCATCATCATCATCATCGTTTATTTATTAAGCACAATAAAAAACAAAGTGCTGTACAGGAAAATAAAATACAAAAAATAAACAAAGTACAGGGTTAACAAAATAAACAATATAAAATCAAACAAAACAAAGGCTGACCATGCTCCTCAGACTCAAAAGCCTTTTTAAAAAGATGAGTTTTTAACAGAGACTTTAAATCATTTAGAGACCCAGCAGAGCTCACAGGCAGTGGCTGTTCCAGAGCCTAGGACCTGCAACTGAAAAGGCTCTGTCTCCCCTGGTCACAAGCTGAAACCTGGAAACAACTAAAAGCTTTTGAGCTATAGATCTTAGAGATCTACTAGGAATGTGAGGCTGTAAAAGCTCAGTAAGATAATGGGGTGCCAAACCATTCAGACATTTAAAAACTAAAAACTAAATCTTAAAAACAATTTATTAATAATATAATCAGCAGTCTAAAAACAACTGATTCACATAACGAGTATTTGAAATTTTTTGAAATAAGTTTACATTTTTAAACAGGTGTTTTGAGTTAAACAACAAAACCATTTAAATGTATCCCACTGTAACTTAACTTACTGATATTTGCCATAAAATCAGCCAAGGTTAAATGAAACACTATCAGCTGTTTTCATTTGTGCAGCTTTAGCTCATTCATTTTCAACAAAATCTGCTCAATATTTTCTTCAGATTTATTCTTATTTTTCTCCTAAAACACAGCTTAATTACAGGAATAACGGTTTTCAGCTTTATGTGGACCAGAAAACTATAAACTGCACCTTTAAATTCAGAATTTCAGATTTTTTAATACTTTGCAATGAGTACTTTAATTTCTAAATTGAGGGAAGTATTAAACAGTTTAAACAACAAACTGTATCTGTAGACTGTGAAAGTCCAGTTAAAATAAATTAAAAAATCACAGGATTTAGAGGTATGATTTAAAATAACAATTATGACTTTATTTTTATTATGACTTTTTATCTCATTTCAAAACCATTATTGACTTTAACAGTCTTGTGACTTTAATCAGCACAAATGGCTTCAATTAAACATTGACTTTGTTGTTTGTAAAGAAATAAGAGTGACATATAATCCATATTAAAATAAAATAAAATAAAATTCATATTTATCAGTTCAGGTTTTACAATTAATAATGTACAAATGATATAAGTGGACAGTGCTATCATATGTATAGACCCACAGTAATATTCATTCATTTCATTGATAAAATGAATAAAAATCAGTTATGAATTTTCTTTTTTTTCCTTTTTGACTAGCTGAACAGCGGTGTAGTAAAAAGTGTGGACAGGGAGCATGGTGTGACAGCACGTGGCTCCTTTGATTGGTCAAACCACGGACATGTTCCATCCGGCACCCACTTCTTTCACCAATAGGCTCCGACCTTCTGCCACTAGTCCCGCCTCCCTTACCAGGTTAACCAATCGTTGTAGAGAAGGGGCGGGGCTTATAGAACAACCCGCTTAGCTGTCCTATAGCAGGCAGGAGGGTAATCAGGAGTCGGAGTTTGGGGCTGGTTGGTTCAGTTTGAAGCTTCATTCGTGTAACTTTGATAAATTTAAGCAGTCCTCTGTAGACCAGGCCCTGGTCTGAGCTCACACGATGTACCTGCTGCTGGGGTTAGGAGGTTTGGTGGTCTTGTTGCTGTGGATCAGAGTCAAAGGTCTGGACCACGTGATCGTGCACCACAGGTGGATATTTGTGTGTTTGTTCCTGCTGCCACTCTCCGTCATATTCGATGTGTATTATTACGTCAGAGGATGGATCATCTTTAAGATGTGCTCTGCGCCCAGACTGCACGAGCAGCGGGTACGAAACATCCAACGACAGGTGAGTCACGTCACGTGCTTTTATTTACTCCAGGGGCAGGAGGGAGGTTTGACCCGCACCTTGTCCCACACCTCAGGTCCGTGAGTGGAGGCAGCAGGGGGGGACGACCTTCATGTGTACCGGCCGACCAGGATGGCTCACCATGTCCCTCAGAGTGGGAAAATACAAGAAGACCCACAAGAACATCATCATGAACATGATGGACATCCTGGAGGTGGACACACACAGACAGGTGAGAGGAGGTGGGGTTTCAACATGTTACCCACGATGCTTCATTCACACCTGTCCAGAGCTTCATGAGAGATTTTGCAGAAAAAGTTGACACCAAATACAAAGATGATGGAAAAATTCACTACAAAGTAACAAAAATGATGAATCTAATTATCATCAGAAAGAAATACAAATATAACTATCAGTATCTGTAACACTCATGTATTTATGAAAAAGAATGAAATAAATCACACAGTCACAAAATATAAAAAATAATAAATACTCTACTCACAAAAAGTTAGGGATATTCAGCTTTTAGGTGAAATTTCAGGATGAGCCTAAAATGCATTCAAACCTTTACAGGTGAACTTGATGTGACCTCCTCTAAGCTTTTGAATGCACATGTCCAACTGTTAAATGTTTCAGTACTTTTTGCACAAGTTGTTGTTCTCTAACGAGGAGCTTAACAGCAAAATTCACAACAGGTGTTTGATCCTTGAATCGACCAATAAATGTCCTGGTTCAATTAGAGCTGGTGTTTAAACA
>JARVJO010000227.1:24023107-24034235 GCA_031762555.1 Cynodonichthys magdalenae
GAGTTGCTTTTTTTTTTTTTTTTTAAGCGAGCGGTTGAAGCAAACTGCAGCGTTTGAAAACAAAAACGCCCACAAGACTCAGACCAATCACACAACACTTCACACAGAGGTGAGTGCGAAACAGTTCGGCCAGCGCCTTGTGTCGAGAGGGGAGTTCCCGTCGGCAGTGCGAACCGAGTGACGCAATTTTCCTCATGAAACTGCGACAATCCGCCACAATTTTGGCAGTTCGGAGGGAGTATGCAGGGGCCTTAATCAGATTGTTTCTTCAATCACGTTTTTCTCTTTTTCAGAAAATTATGTAATCATTATTCCAAAGACTTTGCTTAAAAATACCATGTGAATTACCACTGACATTTCTACACTTTGTGTAGAAATGTAGTCAAGCAATCCACCAAAACCCTTTAATAAAGTTACAACCTTTCATGCACAGTAGAAAACTCTGCTTTTCCTTCTCGTGTCTTCCAGGCTGTACGCAGGCCCAGAGGTGGACATCTGGAGCTGCGGGGTGATTCTGTACGCCCTGCTGTGTGGTACTTTGCCCTTTGATGACGAGCACGTTCCCACGCTCTTTAAGAAGATCCGAGGAGGGGTGTTCTACATCCCGGAGTACCTGAACCGCTCTGTGGCCTCGTTGCTGATGCTCATGCTGCAGGTGGATCCTCTGAAAAGAGCCACCATCAAAGACATCAGGTACTGAGTCAGGAGTTTGTTTATCAGCTGTTTAACATTGGATGTTCTGTATGTCCATGTCCTCACTGGTCAGAGAAGAAAATGACCTGTTGTAAACACTTGAACACTAAAGGCTGGTTTATACTCCGAGTCGCACGTCTTTCCCCCCCGCTGAGTGACAAAAAATTGCGCAACTTCTGTCTGCTCTCCTGCTGCTGTCCCCCGGTGACAGCTGTCTACACCGTCCCCAGTCAGAACTGCGAGACGCGGAGGTTGCGGCTCGGAGCGTGTGATTGGTCTGAACTTTGTGGGTGTGTTTGTTCATGAGGAGCACACAGCTGTGTCAGCGATGAGGAGTTGGACAGAGCTGGACCAGAACAGCTCTTCCTTCTGCATGTTATTTTGTTTAAAAATGATATTTTTTGTTTGAAGCCAGTTGTAAAAAGAACTTGAAGAGCAGCTGGTTGGATCCAGGTCCTGATGATGAACGTGAGCACCCAGCTGGTCCCAAAACAGAAACACAAACGACAACAAGCAACATCAGACATTATTATCAGCCCAGTTTTACTTATCGAACCAATAAGAATTTTAAATTTGATATTTTGTGCATCCCTAGCTCTGACTGATGTTTAGTTGTTTAATATAGTGCTATGATCATCAACCCAAGGAGTTAAAAGTTCAGTTTTATTCATTTTTATCTGTAGAACACTTTGTTTTTACATGATTCTACTTATTTCAAAATCTATATCAGATTGTGATCAGACAGGCCTGAGGACTCAGTGATGTGTCCACTGCTACATCTGCACTAAAAACTGTGAAGGTTTAAAATCACATTTTGTAATGTTTTGTTCCAGCTGCTGTGTATTCATTCTTATAACTGATTGTCTGTTCTGTGTCCTGTTAGAGAACACGAGTGGTTCAGGCAAGACCTGCCAGGCTACCTGTTCCCAGAGGACTCATCTTACGACGCCACCATCCTGGACGAAGAGGCTGTCAGAGAAGTTTGTGAAAAGTTTGAATGCAATGAGTCTGAGGTTGTGTCCAGCCTCTACAGTGGAGATCCACAGGTAGAAACATACAAGCAGAAATGTTTTCTGTGGTAATGTAGTGTTTCTACTTCTAGCTGCAGTGACTTATTCTTCACTCTGCTCTCTGTCTGTACAGGACCAGCTAGCTGTAGCTTATCACCTCATCATAGACAACCGGCGCATCATGACCCAGGCCAGTGAGTTCTATTTGGCATCCAGTCCTCCGCAGGGCTCCTTTATCGAGGAGGGGATGCTGCTGCCCCCTGGGATCAAACCCCACCCAGAGAGGATGCCTCCCCTTTTGGCTGACAGTCCTAAGTCTCGTTGTCCTCTGGATGCTCTCAACACCACACGGCCCAAACCACTCGCAGTAAAGAAAGCCAAATGGCACCTGGGCATCCGCAGCCAGAGCAGGCCGTACGATATCATGGCTGAGGTGTACAGAGCCATGAAACAGCTCAGTTTTGACTGGAAGGTAATGGGACAGGTTCTTAGACCTGCAGATGTTTGTACAGTACTCATGCACGGTTCTTTTTGTTAGGTGGTGAACCCGTATCACCTGAGAGTGAGGAGGAAGAATCCAGTGACAGGAAACCTGGTGAAAATGAGTCTGCAGCTTTACCAAGTGGACAACAGGTCTTACCTCCTTGACTTCAAGAGCATTGATGGTTGGTGATTAGAAAAAGAAAATACTCATTTGTATTAAATACCTACATATTGAGATAAATTAATACTTATTTACATATTGAATTTGGCGTACACACACTAATTCAAAAACATTAACTAAAATACAGCGTTCTAACTAAATATGTGATAATAATATGTGAATTTAGTGTCAGAATGTAGTAAACTAAATAAGGAAATATGGATTTTAATGTTTTTTTAAGTTGTACAACTATTTTTTACAGTAATTGTCTCTAATTCTAGTCTTGGAGGGCCACAATCCTGCATGTTGTGCTGCTTCCCTGCTCCAACTGTTGTTGGAGGTTTGGACTCAGAGTGCAGACACACCTGAGGAGCTCACAAATAAACTTCATTTATTAAAGCAGAAAACAAAAGGTGATGAGACAGTTAAACTCACAGAAGAGGAGAGAACAGAGAACACAAACTGTGGCACTGAAACCAACAACTCACTGCTGAGGTGGAAAAGAGATATAAGAACTAAAGGACAGGTGGGAGACAGACCACAGCTGAGACTAACGTGGAACAGGGCGTGGCAAGCTGAGTGGAAAATCACAGAGACGACTAACTGAGGGCAGGTTATGGGATAAATCTTGTGCCAGCAGGAACTGAATGTGAATCGCTCAGATTGAATCTGAATGTGAAAAATTTGAAATTGAATGCATTTGTTTAAAAATAAATGACACTAAATTGAAACTGAATTTAAAGTTTTGAATTAGAATTAATTTGTTTTGAAACTGTATTTTGGTCTATTAAAAATTCAGTTTGACTACTTTCACTTTCAGTTCTATAATTTAATTTCAGTTCTAAAAATAAAATTTTTGTGTCACACAACAATGTCCTTGAGAAATCCAGCCAGAGTAATCAAACACAGATCCACAGATTTATGTTTCACTTCAGTGAAGCTTCCTTTCTGTAATGTAACAGATTTGATACAGTCCACCGTAAAAGTGACAAAAACAAAGTTATTTTACTGCAGTGATTAATTTTACCTACAGAAAAGGTTACATTTACATCCCGTCATGGATCAGTCAGCTGCAGCAAAGTCAGAAGAAAAGAACAACGGAAGGACTTATTTCTAGCAGCAGAGTGGGTTGGAACTGGATAATATTTGATGCTATGAATTGTTTTTTTAACGTCCTCCAGTCTCTGACATGTTAAATAGGCTAAATTTGAAACAAAGATTTTGGAGACAAATAGAAAGTCTGGTCACTACAGTGCTGATCTTCCCACAGCTGTGGAGACAATATTAATATTAGGGATGTCCCGATCAGATACTGCGTATCGGTATCGGTGGCAGATTTGGCCATTTTTTGAAAATCGGGTCGAATCGGATTTTAGTCATGGATCGGGCCGATCCAGTTTTCCAGAATTTAAGACAGAGTTTTACAGTTTTTCCAAATAGAAATGTATTGTTCTCTGTATTTTGCACTTTTTTTTTGTTATTGTTGTGAGAAGTTTAATACAAGCACTTTAAAAATAAATAACCAAGTTTCTTTTTTTACACTAAAGGATTATTTTAAGTTGAGTTATTTAAAATGTACCACCAATACATATTCCTATTTTATTGTTTAAGAACCCACTTAAAGAATACAAGTTGCAGATTCAAGTTTAAATAAGCTGTAATAGAATGTAGGGCTTTATAGTAATGTTTTATTTTTTCTGTTCCTGCTACAGTTAAGGAAGTTCACTACCAGCACTTCCAATGAAAAAGTGAAAAAATGTTTTATTGTTATAATGAATGTTGAGCTCAGATAGCTACATGATTGTTTTTCTTAATCTGTCAATTATTTATTTTTATGTCTCATACTCAGAGTAAGTTTGTTACAAATGCAAACCAATATTGTTGGTCAGGTTATAAAGCAAAACAAAAACTGTGCACTTTTTTGCAATTATCGGATCGGTATCGGAAAGACTAATCGTTAAAAAAATCGGATTGTATCGGGAGCCAAAAAATCTGGATCGGGACATCCCTAATTAATATTGAAGGTAATATTTAGTTACATGTATAAATTATATATGCTTTTAAAAATATAATTTTTTTCCAGGATGTAGGCTACTCCACCTCAGTTCAGCTGCTTTTTTTATTTTATTTGTCTCCAAAAACTCAATTTAAGATTTATGCTGCTAGAAATAAGTTCTTCCCATCCTCCTTTCCTTCTGAATTTGCTGCAGCAGTCTGCCTGCAAAACAGGCTAGACTAGAAAACAGAAAGGTAAACAAACACATCAGGTTCAGTGGTGTCTTCCAGTTCTGCAGAAGCCGATCATTCAAACAGTGTGTTGAAGAAACATGTAAAACACGGAGGATAGTGGCCCTCAAAGACCTGGGGTCTGATTTATAAAGCTTGTGTACGCACAAAACCAGCCCAGAAACTTGCGTACGCCACTTTTCATGCAAAGGTTGTGATTTATAAAATCCAAACTTGGCGTGAAAATGTGTGGTCCCTCCCCCAGCTCTGACCCATGTTGCACTCATTTTGGAGACAGGAAGCTGCGACACAGATGACGAGAGAAATTATAGCCACACAAGCTGCGTTTCCATTGCAAATGTGCGCAAAACTTTGTCTATATTCTGTTAATGTCGAAAAAACACAGTTTCGCAACTGTGGTGTTTAAATTAAGTGGGAAATACTATTAAAATCACACGTGAATACGTTTGTTCTCGCGATCATTATAAACATGGTGACAACGGATGTAAACACATGAGATATCTTCATATTGCTACCACGGCACTAGCAAAAAAATTGTTTCCATTGCAGTTTTGCGAAATAAACCAATTTCGATACGGCTGAAAAACCACCTCATCCTAGTGCAAAAACATTTTGTCGAAAAAAGGAAGTTTTTTCGAAATTGACGTGTTTCCATTAAGCAAATTTATTTTTAAAGTTTTAATTTGCGCATTTTCATGGTCAATGGAAACGCGGCTAGTGATCACTGTCAGATATTTAATTTCACTACATAATTAAACTTGGATTTTAGATCAACTTTATCAGAAGCTTTGTTAACAGTAAAATTGATGCTTCTGACTTTTGAAATAAAAAACTTTAATGTTAAATAAAAGTTCAGGCATCTCCATCCATCTCCTTCCTCCTCAGACGACCCTTTTTAAATCCATATTTCTCACGTGCGTGGGGGTGTGGGGGTGTGTGAGGGGCTGAGGAGATGGTCAGCTGCAGATAACAGTGCAGGCAGGAGGGAGAGGATGGGGGAGAAGAGTGGTGAACTTATTTCTAGCTTTGTCTGACTTATTTAATGTTATTTGTTTTTATCGTCCCGTCGGTTCTGAGAGAAAATAAATTTGAAGCTGAGTTTTTGGAAAAATTGTGAGATTGTTCTAAACGTCTGTAAAGTTTCAAAATGAGGGAAAATCTGTTTCAATTGCAGACAATTTGTTCTTGTGAGCAGCTGTCAGCACCTGTCCTCCTGCAGACGCAGGACGGAGCGTGTCTGCACCGACCAATCACTTTAGTTAACTTTGATCAGCTGACTCATTTAAATACACCTTAACATTCATGAGGTTCTTTACATTGACTGTTTATGGTTGAGAGTGTAGAGGGCAGAACCTGAGGAGGGACCTTGTGCGCAAAGTCTGCCGACCAGCTGTGATCTATAAAGAGGAATTTTGAAAGTGTGCGTGCGCACGGTTTTATAAATCTGAATTTTTTTTTTACGCCATTTTCACCTTTTGGCCGTACGTTCACTTTTAGTATGGTTTATAAATGAGGCCCCTGGACACCACTGATTTAAATGAACGTAAACCACAACACCTTCTGTCTAAAGTAGGAAATGAGTCACTGACGCTTGATGGAACCGTACAGATAGTTGTAGCTCATCACACATGTAGAAGTCTGGAAGGTTAGTTTCAGTGTCTCTATAATAAAACTGAAATACTTTTATAACGGTACCCACAGATGACATCATTGAGGCAGTTGGCTTTAAATCGGGATCATCTACTCCTCAGAGGTCGGGCTCCACAGCCGGTCTCCACAGACCCAGACTGAGCATCGACTCCATGAGCCCTGCACTGGACCTGCCTCAGCTCAGCTCCTCTCTCCCAGGATCCCTGTCTGGTAGCTCCCCCCTGCTCACCCCTCGGCAGGGATCACACACCATGGACTTCTTTGAAATGTGCGCCAGTCTGATCACCACGCTGGCCCGCTGAGACATGCGGACTGTCAGAGTCCCTGTACCCTGGATGTAAGTGGGGCTTTGAAGCTAGCTGCAGTTCTGGGAGTGGGACGGTTCGGTGTTTGGTGTGACTTTATTGTTTTGTCTTCTCTCAGTTTGGTGTTCTCCAACTGGAGACATCAAGAAAAGCAATATTAGTGTTGTGTTCACCTCAGATAGGAGAGAAAAGGGAATAAAGGCAGAAAATGTGCTTTTTAAATGTTTTTGACACAACCATAGGTCAAAGTTTTAGTGATTATAAAGCCTGGAACTGGTGTCTGTTGATGAAGATGTAGAAACCAGCAAACTGTAAAGTTCAGTCATGTTAGTGTCCAGTTTACTGTCACTCCTCTCACACAGCTTCAGTGGTTTTAAAGCTGCTCAGATGTCATCAGCCACCAGGATGTCCTGCTGAATTCACCTCCGACACAGTTTTACCCTTACAGCTGTCAGGGTGACGTTACTACACATGATTCTTTTTCAAGTTTTATATGGTTTGTAAAAAACTTGTTATCCATGTATATTTATATTAGTCATATTATATAGATCTAAGTGTTGACTAAGATAAAACAAAGAACATACTTTATACATCTTTTTTAGATGTCAGATTCATATTTATTTTTAAATTCTATATTTTTAGACACTAGTTGTATTATTTAAGAATTACACTACCACAGAGTTTTAACCTAATTTTAAAATAGATTGTAGATCAAACAACAGTTACACCATCTCACTTGAATCTTGATGTTTGGTGCAGAAGCAGGAGCCTGTGCTCCTCACAGTGTTCCATACATTCAGCTTCAAATATGAAACCACTCAGAGACTCTTCTGCTCAGCTCATCAGTGGTGCTTGAACAGAACTTCATTTTAAAAAGCTTGTATGAGACAAAATGTGTCAGAGTGCAGGAAGCTGAATAAGAGGCGTGAGATGGGATGTATCTGTTGCAGAAGAGCCAAACTTTTCTCCTGAAGCCTTAAAGGATGCTGCACTCCTTCTGCGCACAAACAGATGCAGTGTTTTGAGCCGACGATCAGATGTAAAGTGTTTGACGTGTTTATGTTTGTAGGATTTATTTGAACTGTAAAACCTGTGAGGTTTGACTTTGTGGTGGTTTCAGTCTGAGCTGTCAGTTCTGTTCTGGATGTTTGGTTCTGTTCAGTCTGCACTTTAAAACATCGCTGACCTCAGCAGTTTGCAAATGTTCTGTTTACTGCACCAAACTCTGAGTGGACAGTCTGTTCTGTACAAGCTGCTTTGGACCTGTAGTCCTGTCAGGTCACACAGATTCTGTTCTGGTGTCATACAGAAAACCAATTCAAAGAGTTCTGATGCTAAATGGAAAATGAAAGGTGTTTTTGGTGGACGGTGGAAAACTTTGCCTTTTTCTGTGGACTGTTACATCTTTCTGAAGTGTAAATCCTGGAGACCATTTCAAACTTAAACATAAAGAACAGAACATACTGTGCAGAACTGAAACAATTCATTTTTACACAATAACCCAGCTTGTCAGTATTTAAACATTGTTGTTGGTAGAGTATGTGATTGGCTGAAAGAAGAGGCAGAAGACAACAAGTTGTATTTTAAAAGCGTGACAGGAAAGCTAAAACATGTTAGAGAATCAGCTCTGTCCTGGTCTCTGTCTGCACTACAGAAGAAGGTTTTTATACAGATTTAAAGTCAAACTCTAAGCCACCATCTGTCTGATGCTCTTGTTCTTTTGATTCACAGTTTCCAATATTACAGCTTGCCTAGTTTAAAAGTACTCAGACAGCCCTGTCCAGCAGTGAAGTGTAGTACTCAGATTAATAACACTGGTCTGTTCGATGTTTGACTCTACACTGAAGTAGCTCTGCTGTCAATTTTCATCAACAATTCTTGCTTTTCACAAGACTTGTTTATTTAAAAACTGAAAAGCTGACTTTATATTTACTTGTAAACACTAAGAATAATCTTCAGTTTACTGTCTGATCAGGAGCAGCTTCAGGGTCTTAGCCTAATCTTTATGAACTCATCCCTGGTCCTGCAGCTCAGTACCGCTCGCTCCAGAACACATCAGTGACGTGCACTGACAGGTGTACATGTATTACAGCTGGATGCATGTTTCAGTGGCATGTTAGTCATGTAAACTGTAATCTGTGTTTCAATCATCAACCTGACAGTTGGCTGAATGAAATACTGTTTTATGTTGAACCAAAGTCAGGCTGTGTGCCTTCTGTTCATCTGTAATCATTAAGGTGTGAAAGTTCACACTGGTATTATTCTGTGTGTGTGTGTGTGTGTGTGTGTGTGTGTGAGCTGTCACTCCCTGTCAATGTGTCTTCTGATTTGGATTTCTCTTATGCACTGCATGATGTTGCTGTTAAGACATGCACTTTAATGAGTATTTATTGCAAACAATAAACAAACTTAGAAACTGATGTCACTTTGGATGTTTTTTTTCCAAATCTTTACAAACATATATACATATACATACACACACGCACACACACACACACATATACAGACACAGGTGGTCCTCACCTCACACATCTGTAAAATAATTCAACAGTTTGCTGGTAAAATCAGAGGCACATAAACCGAAGTAAAACAACCAGTTGTTGACATTTTTTCTCCAAAAAAAATTAGAGCTAAGAGTTACTGTATCACCACGAACAGGTCAGAGATGTGTGCCTAATATTTATAGATAATAATATAGAAGATAATATTAAGTTAAACCTCAAAGCTTGTTTAAATATTACAGGACATGAAGGGAGGAAGAACAATGAAAACAAAATAAAAAATAGAAAAGATGTTAAAAAATAAAACAATACAAAGTAATTGTCTCAGCAGTTTTGCAAAATAGAATCAGATAAGGTACAGTTGTCACAGACAGAAGGTGGTTTGTTTATTTCAAACATTTAGTTCATAATGAAGGCCTGGAGGAGCCTTGGATAGACGTGATCCAACATTCCTGTTCCTGTTCTGAGAAACAGTCTGCTGATGACTTTTCCTTCTTTGTGTCTCATCCTCAGACACTGCAGGTCAGAGTCTGGAGTTTTCATTCACACTGAAGCTGTCCCCACAAGTTAAACTCTCGCTGTGAAGTTCAGCAAACTTCTTTTTAAATCCTCTCGTCAGATAAGCAGCTGGCTTCAGTCAGCATCAAACGGTTAGTTTCTCCCAATGATGCTGCTTTGATGATCAATAGAAATCAATCTATGGATCCAGAAATGCAGTCATTAGGTCAAATAAATCAAAGCCAAGCATCAGGTGACTCACAGTGGGAAGAGTGAAACCACAGGTTCTGATCAACATGAAGACTTTGGCTCATAGACAGAAAGTTAGTGCTGGGCAATGTTGCTGAAAAATCTATCAGGATATAAGAATTTCATATCAGTTGATATTGATAATTATTGATTAGTTTTTGTTTTAACTATTTGAAAAAAGGAGCAGGAGAAAAAAGCCTGATTAATCCTGCCAAACTGGTGACGTGACCTTTCCTCTTATTCACAGTTTCCTCTTGATTTGTTTAAACATGACCTCAATTATTTTATGAAGCCAGAGGAAGACACATAGAGGAGGTGGGTAGAGATTTTACAGCTTCAGTAGCTGTTGTCACGATCTCTGGTCCCAGTCCATCTGTTATTTTTATTTCCCTGCTTAAATTCTTCTTTAAGTGAAATTATCACTCAAGTATATTATCTATTGATATAGATTGTTATGGTTTTATCACTCAGGTCTACAGAAAGGAAAATAGTGAGTTAGTTTGGAAAGGAGGATGGATGATGAACTGTGGAGGTGATTCATCCTCACCTCTCGGTACAGGGATCAGTACATCATTAAGTCAGCATACTGGTCAGGAGGAGGTAAAATAACAGCTGTAGGATCAAAATCTTCTTGTGCTGAACTTTCCTCAGGCCTGTAAAAGAAAATACACATTTTAGAAACGAGTCAGACCACCAACATCTTCAGCCTGGTCAAGAAGGCCAGAGGAAACTTAATGCATCCTGACCAGTGATGTCATCATATGCTGGGAACTGCTTTGTCACAAACCACAGAGGACTGCAGCAAGTGGTGAAGACAGCCCAGAGCATCACAGGGTCTCCACTTCCACTCACTGCAGACTACAGAGGAAACTGCTGTCTGCACCGAGCTCGCAAAGATTCCTCTCATTCTGCTCACAAACTATTTACCGCTTGTCCTCTGGCAGGTGCTTCAGGAGCCTCTGGACAACAACCAGCAGACTGAGGAACAGCCATGTCCCCAGAACTGTCTCCTTATTGAAGACCTGTTAACAACCCCACCTCAGATCTTTAGTATTCACATTGTACATACCATTGTATGTTTATAAACTATACATAACTCAAGATGTATCTAACTTAGTTATGACACTTCTGTCTGTAAATTGGTCTGTAGCATACCAACCTGTAGATCATATCTATAACACACCAACCTGTAGATCATGTTTATAACACACCAACCTGTAGATCATGTCTTTAACACACCAACCTGTAGATCATGTCTATAACACACCAACCTGTAGATCATGTTTATAACACACCAACCTGTAGATCATGTCTTTAACACACCAACCTGTA
>JARVJO010000227.1:24037445-24048056 GCA_031762555.1 Cynodonichthys magdalenae
CGGGGGGCTTTGAGCAAAATAGGCTGGGAACCACATGTGAGGGCTATATAAATTAATCTGAAGCTAAAATAAAGTAGACATTGAGAACTTACAGTCAGGATCCCCATCATGATGACAATCAAGCTAATTAACATGAATTACAATAAATTAACAGGCATTGTTTGCAGTCAATAATGCACAGTCTACATCAATTTGTAAATATTTGGAAATTAAGGTAGATTGTGCTTGGCTATTCCTTAACCTGCACATGGGCGTTCCAGTGCTTGTGAAGGGGTTAAAAAAACAACACAAAGGACTTTGTTGTCCTTTATTAACTTTGCACATTTAGTAAATGTTTCAGGATTATTGTGAAAAAAGTCATGAACCCACCAGCCAATCATGGTGTACAGGTGTTGACTGTAGAGGTTTGTTTGTTTGTTTGTCTGTATGTCTGTAGTGTACACATAAAGGGCTGTGCAGAGCTGAACAAAGGCTATCATTTCTGCTTTAGCTTAATGTCTCTAACTTATTAGTTTTGCGACTGGTTTGTTTATTTCCTTTATTCTTAGTAGATGCAAAGTAAAGTAGTGGTCCTGGACTTTTGTTAAATAGTTGATCTCTTTTATGTAACTATAAAGTCATGGCTGATTCATTACTGACCTGCTTGTAGAAAGCTGAGACGTAAGGATTCCCAACAAATGACTTGGTTCCCTCTTGTAGCTGGTGGATCCTGTAGCATTCTCCAATCACAATCTAAAGAAAAAGTTTGGTTAGACGAACATGAAACAGATCACAAAAAGTTTTTATAATGTTTCTAAAGCTCACACTGGTACATTTACATGCACAAAACCATGCAGTACTACAACACATATCTTAGTATATCATGCAAAAAAATCAACTTCGGGCTGTGGGGTAAGATTTAGTGGAAATAATGACAAACAGGAGTATGAGTGAGAGTGGTAGACAGACAAACACACACAATAAACATGGCCTGCCTTTCCATTAGGCAGTCTGAATTTCTGAGTAAGAAATGGTGCTGCTCCACTTAATAACATTATGCAGTCTTTGGTACACTGATGAAAACAGTGAAGGCGATGGGAAAACAATTAAGTGAAGTTGGCTAGCAATGACCTTTATGTCAGGTGGTTCTGAGTAGAACTGAAAGATCCCAACTACTCTTAATGAGGTAGTAAATAAAGGCAAACCTCAAAGTACAGAGATGTCAATCAAACATGGAATACTATAAATGTCGGACCAGCTGCTTGCTCTCTCTATACAGGTTTTCAATCTTTTCAATCTTGGGGTATATTCTTCAGGCCAATTTTTACAAAAATAGTTTTACCTGCTTTTCTTCTGAGCCATTGTACACCTAGCCTTGTTCATGTGCACATATCTGCAGCTTTCAGCCTCCTTCACATGCAGTCGTCTCATTAACCATCTAATTACTGTGGTTCTGGTTTGAACTACACAACAATTCACACAGCTTTAAATCTTCTGGTGATTATAGTTTATCTTTTCATATAGTTCCTAGATACAAAGTCTCCATCTTGTTGCATGCTTGTTTAACAAAATAACTTCCTCCAGCATGTGCTTTGGAACACTGCATATTTTATCAACTAAATTAATCCCATCAATAGTGTAGTAAATGAATCTGATTGTGCTGTGTATTGGCAGCACGAAGGATAGGTGGTTAGCACTGATGCCTCACAGCAAGTAGGTCCTGGGTTTAATCCCCGGTTTGGACCTGGGGTCTTTCTATGTGGCGTTTGCATGTTCTCCTCGTGCTTGTGTGGGTTTTCTTCGGGTACTCCGGTTTCCCCCACAACACAAAAATATGTACATTAGGTTAGAGGTTAACAATAGCTGTTTTATCTGACACTGAAGCTGTTTGAATCCAGGTGTCAGAGCAGGTTTTGAAAATTCTCGGCATCAGTGTGGGATCCCACATGAACAGTACAGACGGCTGCAGTCAATAGTTTTTCTGCACGAGTAAAGGACGAACATAACAATGGCTGATAGCAGAGAGCTGTTTGTGATGTTTACTCTGTTTTTCTGTTGGAAACTGTTTTTATGAGCAGACATGAATATTTCCAACAAGAAAGGACAACTGTGATTATTTAGTGTTTAAAATACAAGCAGCTAATTTGGAATCAGCATGTATACTGGTTCGTATATGTATGTATTTTCGTGTGTGCAGTTACATCACAGTGTTTAGGTGTTAGGGCTTGTTAAGGGAGCAGTGTCGGCATGGCAGTAGACGCCACTAATAGAAGGCAGCTGTGTAAAACACACCAACTTTGCCCACACGTGAGGAAACTAACCAGCACAAGGACAGGCTCCTGCTTTCAATAAGCAGAAGAGCTGAGCTGGTATAGTGTGTGTGTGTGTGTATGTGTTTATATATATATATATATATATACACATATATAAATGTGAGTGCGTGCCCACCAAGCTGATAGCAAGGGGACAGCATCTTAGTCTGGGAACATAGGAGGGAGCTGTGGCATGCTGAGTCTGGGGGCTATAAAGATCACCTACCCTATCCATGTGGTAATATTTGAAATACACCAACTAAGAGTCATTATAGAATATTTCCAGCAGGCCTGAAACCCCTTTAATTTGCTCAAACATTAACACTTTTAAATTTTTTTTCTAAGTAAGTTTCCTGTAACAGAAGTAAATACTTTTGAAGCTGAGAGACACTTCAGGCTACCAGGGAGGCGCCACCATCATGGTGAAGAGTAACAGCAAATTCACTGTCTCTCACTACCACTAATTTGCTTGGCCAAGAAATGTATGAAAAATAAGGGAGGATGTCTGAAAGGAGAAAATGAAACGTAAAGTATAACGGAGAGATCGGTATGGAATGTAAGGAGGAGACATATAGATCACCTTTATGGGGGAGAAAAGTGATGATAAATAGCTAAAACTTCTAAGGAAGCGTCGATGATAGATATCCAAGAATTTAAGAATATGGAAGCAGCAAAAAAAGGGAGGTGTGAGGGTCGACTTACAGAGAAGATGCCAATAAGAATGCCAACGCCACAAAGCACGGCATCACTAATGGTGTCTCCCTCCTTTCGAGGGAAGTGGATGGACTCGTCCGAACAGTAAAACCCTCGCTGGTGTGGCTTTATGGTGCTAGTCTCAATGATCAGGAAAGGCAGGCTAGCTACAAAAGACACAAAGAGAGAGGACAGGAACAGGGAGAGAAGAAAGAAAGCATAAACGCACCGGGTCAGTGACACGGACATGAACAAGAGAAAACACGAGCAGCACACGGAGCATGCTGGCACCAGGCGATCATGGGATATCAGAAAAGGGTTGGGCTTGAGGGTGTCAAGAGTGGACAACCTGTAAGGAGATGAGTGACAATTGTCCAGAGTGGATGTAACTGTTGTTTTAAAAAGCCCATACAAAAGCTTTGCTCTGGTTTGTGAATCAATGTCACCAGAGATGCAACAACCGCAGTTTTCCAGTCCCAGTCCAATTTTTGTAAACCTTTCAATTTATCATGGTCTGATTTTTGCTTTCCCTATTTCTTTCTCTAATTAAAAAAATGTTGATATTTACAATAAATGATTGAGATAAAAAAACTTTTAGACTTTTTTCAAAACAGCACCAGGTTATATAATTCTCTGTCGCTAGAAAACAACAAACACTGTCCTCTGGGTTATTAGATAGAAAGATTTGTACAAATAAGACCCAACGAAAAAAAATATTAGTTCATAAACCTGAATAAATCTTACAATGTTCCAATTCCAAACAACAGCCAATTATCACTTTTAACCTCAAGCCCTCCCTGTTTCTGCCGTTATTGTTCCCACAGTTGAACACTCGTTGAGGGAAGGGGGGGGGGGGGTGACTTACGGACACCACGGGTAGTGTCAAGCCAACAGAAGTGAGCACTGAAGAGGGTACAGTGCTGCTCTTGTAGGGGTAGTTGAGGCTGGAGTCAGTGCAGTAAAAACCCCTCTGGTATGGATGAACAGAGGAACGATGCAGAACCAGGCTTGGCAGCATAGCTACACACACACACACACACACACACACACATACATACAGTATGAATAACTATATGAACCCACTTGCACGCACACATACATACCAGTCCAACATGTAGACACACCTAACATTGAGAATTACAGTTTCAAATCTACTTACCTGTAAGCTGTAGAAAAATATGGTTTAAACCCACATTAACACACAAAACCCTCATGTGAGCTCATCCTCACATTACACAAGTATTTACACAGTAAACCCTGAGCTGCTGCTTCTGTTGACTGACCATTAAGCTTTATCTTTTAGCAGTACTCAGTACTGACCAGGCAAAGAGACCCTGACACCAGCAGGTCCATTATTAACGACAACGGAAACCAATTACCAAAGACTCTGTGTCACTTAAAGCCTCTGTTTACACAAGACAGGACTCTGGAAATGATGGCGGTTTTTCAATGTTTCAATGTGAAAAAACAAAACAAAAAACTCACTTGTTTACATGGAACTATACTGCAGTAATGTACATGGCAGGGTTGCCAGATGGGACACAGTAAACAGTTTTACTGTTCCTTTAAAATTATTGTATTTTGAGTCAAAACAGCAGATATGCTGTATATATATGACTCAATCAGTGAAATATGCTGAGTGTGGGTGTTGTAAAATGAGGTGTTTGTGTTGTGTTTGGTGAAAATGTGCACAGAAAATGAGGGCAAAAAACAAATTTTAGCTTTTTTGGACAGAACTTATATAGCACTTTATCAAGTCCTGTCAGACTCCAAAGCACTTCACACTTACAGTCATTCACACATTTACACACACTGATGATAGTAAGCTACAATGTAGCCACAGCTGCCCTGGGGCACATCAGTAGGTAAGGCAGGTGAAGTGTCTTGCCCAAGGACACAACGACTTAAATCAAAGTTGTACAGAGTTGTATCATCCAGCATGGATGATCAAAGATTTCTATTTTTATTATGGAGTTTTAAAAAGTGCAATTACCAAGTGAAATAAAAGAAATCTCATTAAACTCTGAAACATATGTTGCAATAGGAGCATTTGGTGTTTAATTGTAGCTTCTCATAAAGACAGGGAGCTAAAGACTTGAAGGCGTCCTTAAGAGCTACTTACAGACACAAACATACACATTCAGTGTTAAAGTGCACAGAAATATTCCTGCCCACAGTTCCTGTGGTTTGCATCCCATCACAGAGGTTTTTGACATTTGGGCTGAAGTAAGAGATCTGAACATGAATGTTTGTAACCATAGCTGTCATCTCACAAGTGATGGGAGTTAAAGATCATGTTACTGGTCTGTCCTGAAAAACACAACACTCAACAGTATCTACTGGAATGAACTTCTGGAGAACTCCAAAATATATTTCTTGTGCATGAAGGTGAGACGTGCACTCAGCCCTCAGATTCACAGGTGAGCACCTGCCCACATCAAAGAGTGGATATAATGGCTGTATTCACAGGATCGTGATTAAAGTCAAAAAGGAAAAACAGAATATAGACAAACCAAAGTTCACCAAAAGAGCTACATGACAGATAAAACCAGAGTAGCTTTTGGATTGAATTATAAAATACTTCAAATGCTCTATGGGATAAAAACACTTAATGAATGAAGACTAGTCACAATTACAAATACAGTATGGAACATAATCCAAGGAATCCAAATAAGCTTTAAAGGTAAATCTTGCTATGATGAATAAGACAAAGCCAAAAAAGTGGTTAAGGAAGTCGTCCTCTAATCAGATAGTTGGCGGTTCAATTCCCCACTATTCACTCACATGTCGTAGTGTTCCTGGGCAAGACACTGACCCCCACGGCCTCTGATGTGTGTCCTATCATTGTATGAATGTGATTTAAAGCAATGATTAGTCTCTATAGATTGATTTACCTGTATTAGCTTTGTAGTGAGATCTATTTGAGGGCTAACCAAATGTGTGTGTGAATGAGGACACAGACTGTAAAGAGCTTTGAGTATCCTGGTTGGATAGAAAGGTGCTATACAAGTACAGTCCATTTACCATAAATCCTACCATCACTCATGACAAGACACCCAGATACTTAAACTCCTCCACTTGAGGTAGAGACTCTCCCCCGACCCGGAGGGGGCATTTCACCCTTTTCGGTTGAGAACCATGGCCTCAGATTTAGAGGAACTGACTCTCATCCCAGCCACTTCACACTCGACTGCGAACCCCCCCAGTGCACGGTAAAGGTCTTGGCTCGAAGATACCAACAGAACCACATCATTTGCATACGGCAGAGATAAGATTCTGTGGTTCCCAAACCAGACACCCTCCTCTCCACAATTGCACCTTGAGATCCTGTTCATAAACACTATGAACAGGACCAGAGACAAGGGACAGCCCTGGTGTCCAACCTGCACCGAGAACAAGTTCAACTTTGTGCTAAGAATGCGGATACAGCTCCTGATATGGTCACACAGCGACTGGATCGCTGTTAATAACAACCCAGACACTCTATACTCCCACAACACCCCCACAGAATGCCTTGAAGAACACAAACTTTCTCCAGATCCACAGCCTCCCCTGCCATCAGATCCAACTCACCACCAGGTGGTGATCAGCTGACAGCTCTGCCCCTTTTTTCACCCGACTATCAAAGACAGGTCAGACGACACGATTACAAAGTCGATCATCGACTAAGATACCAAGTACACTTAAGGACCACCCTGTGCTCAAACATGGTGTTATAACTCCTATGTCCAGTACACTATCCAAAGAGTCCAAAAGGGCTGGGTAATCTGAACTGATGATTGTATCCCTACACCCGCACAACGCCTCTATTCCTGGGCAACTCCAGAGTAGGAGAGAGTCCAGCCCTTCTCCAGGAGTTGGGTTCCTGAGTCCAATTTGTGAGTAAAGGTAAGCCCAACTATATCTAGCTGGTAACGTTCAACTTCATGTACAAGCTCCGGCTTGTTACCCTTGATTGAGGTTATATTCCACGTCCCTAGAGATAGTTTTTGCTGCCAGGTATTAGCACGGCCAGGGACCCTACCTCACCTGCTCCACGGTGTGCACTGCACTCGACCTTGATCGTCCTCCCAACAGGTGGTGGCCTCCTGTAGTCATTTTGGGCCAAGCCCCAAGGAGCCAAGGCTCGACCACCAGGTGCTTTCCGGTGAGGAAGACCCAGGACTCACTGGAGGGATTATGTATTCTTTCTGACCTAGGAATGCCTCAGGGTCCCCCAGGACAAGCTGGAAAGTGTTTCTGGTTGTTGAAGTTACAGGCTAAAGAAAATCTATAAAGATCTAAAAATCAAAAATTAAGGCTGTCTATTGATAGTAACCTTGACATCCACCATATTTTTCCCTATGACATTCGTAATTTGTCCTTTCTGTCACTCTTTAAAGTAGTTTTATAGGAAGCCATAAATTGTCACTAAGCAAGACATGTACACAAGCACATTTCTGTAGGCTGCTGGTCGTCTCACATAAAGCTGGGCCTGGATTTGTTGAAGTAGCTGTCCACACAAAAAGCAGGGCTTGTTCTGGGTGAGCAGAGTTTACAAGCTTAAGACAGGACAGAACAGTCAACACAGCACAAGACAAGCTGACTTTAACTAACATTTGGGTTTGTTCAAGATTTACTGGCTTATGGCCTCAGTTTACTTGGCAACAGTGTTATTACCTAATGATCAGTTTAACAAAGTAAGAATCCTTATGTGTTCAGTATATAAATAGCTGGATTGTGTTTTTTTCTCACTGTAATGATGACTATTCTGTTCCATTTTCTCCTCATGCTCCTCCCTTCTCCATCTCTTCAGTACTTGTGGAGAAGGAATTCAAATGCAAATGGGGGAAAACAGAAAACAAAAAGGTTAGGGACACACAGACAAGAACACACAAGCTAACTAACTGGTGCTTAAAGGCTAAACCAATCCCAGCTCACCATGGGAAACTCCAGCACTGACTAGCTGAATGACTGAAAAAGTAGAGAAGGATCAAGCAGCTGACTATTTTCACAATGTCTATTGATGAACCAAGCAAGAGTCTCTGTGAGCACACTACCCAGCCTTGAGGTGCCAAGCTGTTTTGTTCTTCCCCTGAGAACAACCTGGTATGTGGGCATTCTCTTCATTCCACAGCTTCTTCACAAACCTCTTAACCACAAAGTAAAACAAATGAGTTTAATGGGAAATCTACATCTTGACTGCAGGCAGCACTACTAGGAAATATAATCTCCTTTATGCAAACAAGATAAAGAGAAAGTGACCTTCAGAGGGTCCTGTTGACCTAAAGAGAGGAAGAGAGCGAGCTGGGGGAGTGTCACTGAGGGAAGACATAAAGATGTGAGGAGAAAGAGAAAGAACTGGGCTGGGCTGCTGGCAAAGGCCTGCAGTGGATGACTGAATTATAAAAGCATTTGTTTTACACGCTTTGTCATGAGGTCAGTGACAGAAAATAATGCCAAAAATTTCAAATTATCATTAAAAAGGAAAAGTCCTACCTTATTTCCACTGCATTCACAGAGGAAACAGTTTATCTCAGCCCATTTCCTTTGTTGTTTTGCTTCCACTTTTCCCAGAGACTTTTGTTGCTTTTACTGCCAATGAGGCATATAAGCTTTGAAGCCACTGAGCTTTAAAGGCCACAAACAGGAGACTAACCAGAGCCTAAACATTCCTGCAACAGACCCACACAGTACACAGTACAGCAAATATAGAGTGAGTGGCTTGATGCGTTTGGGAACCATTCTATTAGTTTTATCAGATCATGTTTGGCATTTCTGCCGTTCAGCTGATGAGAAGAGCTGCTGTAGACCACTAAAGACTACACAGCACACGTCAGGGGCTTTTCTTTGGCTGGTTGAATCTGTGTTTTTGTTGCTGAGGTCACGTCAGGGTCGTTGTGTTTGCGTGGTTACCATTCCTATTTTCTATATGTAAATCCACTCACATGGTCACACTTTGCTTGCCTGCAAGAAATAGCTTTAAAAATCTGTCTACGTGTGTTTACATGTGGCGTGCAGACGGTGCATGAGAGTGACTGAGTGTGCAGAGATTATTCAGCTGTCTTTCTTTTGATTGGCTTCTATTCTGTTTGAAGTTCTTCAGTCGTTTGGCTTCTATTTCATGTCAATATAAGAAATAAATATTCTAATACCAGCTAATGTTCTTGTTTCTAAAAACGTTCACCTTCTTTGACATGGAGCTAAAATCCCTGTAGAGCAACACCTGTGTGTCCAATGCAACAACTTTCTCATCCTTCTGGGTTTTCATTAACATGTTAATGGGCTTTTGTGGCTTTCAGGGTCAGGATCGGATAGATTCTGTGATTATAGAGGGTCCGAGTGTCAGCAGTGAGTGAGGGGTGAAGAGGAGGCGGAGCGGGACAGAGGAAGACGTATTGTGGTCAACACGATGGAGGATTTCCTCCTCCTGTCTCTTCAGAGCACCATGGGTCTGACCCAACTACACTAACTACAGAGTGCAGCCTGATGTGAGAACTGATGGTTTAATCACTGACCTGACCAGGGAAACTGTTTTGATTTAGTTGTCTAATTTATTTCAAAGACTTGAAACTTTAATTAGTTTTATGACAAATGTGAAATGTTCCCTCTGGAATTTGGTTAATTATTGGAATTGTTAACTATTAGCAAACAGCAGATAAGCTGTAACTTTAATAAAACAAATCTCCACCACCCTGCAGCCTGAGGTTTTGTTGATGTGTTTTTTATTTTATGTCCTATAAAAGGGAATTTTCCTGTTTTACACCTTAATTTTCAGAGTGTTAGGAGTCTTACACATGAGAAAACGTTTAGAGTTTAAATATTTTGTAAGAATCAATCTAACCAGAGACACAATGATGAGACAATGATGAAAGTGTAATCATTTCTCAAGTCACCTCTCGTAAAGATTATTTGACTTTGAATAATTTGGAATTAAGAAAATATTTGAACACTTTCCTTAGCAGTTTTGCCTTTGTTGGTTATATGTGTTACTTTTATATAACTTTTATGTCCAGTTCTGATGTTTTTTGATGCAGTCATTGAAACAACCTGAGCTGTGTGTGTTTCTGTAAAAGGCCCATCACATTTATAGATCTATGTATTTCACCACAGTGGGACGACTAAAAGCAGCTTTGGAAGGTAAACAGAAGAATGAGAAGATATTATGTTGTGATAACTCAATATGTGTGTGAGACACTCTTAAGGCACAGTTTCCTGGTTTAATCTGACTTTTTGTAAAAGCAAAACTTAGTATGTTAGGGACAAAAAGAGTGAATTACAGTCAGATCCCCTTATTGGTGAACATTGTTCTGATAAAATGGAGTCAAGAGACAGACAGACATGTCTGAGTGTTTTGATGATTTTTATACCTTTAATTTGTAGTGAGAATGGCTCATTGCTGACCTTTCTGCTGCCTTTGATATGTGGCTGCTGGGACTTTGGTAAAATCTGTTGTTTCATGGCTTAGATCCTTACTTGACCAACAGGATTTCTGTTCATTTAGAGGAATGCTTCTCTCCTTCAGATCCTCTGATTCACAGTTCAGTCAAGGCTCTATTTTGTGTCCACTGATTTTTATTTATTTATTTATTTATTTATTTATTTATTTATTTATTTATTTATTTATTTATTTATTTATTTATTTATT